>CM043701.1:15637316-16237316 GCA_023935145.1 Bretschneidera sinensis
GATCATCAGAGCCATTTCAAGGGTGTCATCGCTGCTAGGGTAGTATCCTCTGATCCTAAATCATCTAACGTCGTCACCAACACTGTTGACCCCGCAGACGAAGGGATCGACCTCGAGCCTGATAGCGGCGGTGGCGACAAGTTCGGTGACTTAAGCGGAGGCGGCGTAGGCGATAACAACAGCGGCGGCGGGGGAGGTGATAGTGGGAACGAAGGAGGAGGGGAATCATCTGGCGATGGTAAGAGAAAGATGGCGTTGAGCATGTCACAGAAGTTGACTCTTGGTTATGCTGCTCTTATAGGAGGTAATCTAAAAATTTATAAGGGATCGTCTCTCCTTTTTTTGAAATTTATTTTTTCAATTTACGAACTAATTGCTTAATTTTCTATTCAAGAGTTCGATTGCCTGTTTATTATTGGGAACACTCTTTGTTGATGCAAATTTTAGAGTAGGCAAAAAAATGTAGACACTCGGGTAGACTTACAGAGTTCATGCATTTTTTTAAGGGAAATACATCATATATATGGATTGGGAGATGAAGGAAAGGAAGTTACTCTTGCTTTGTGGATAATTAACAGTGTAGAGGGGTTTTTGTTTGGTTGATTCATGTTAATATTTGGGTGATGAATAATGAGAATAAGAGATGTTAAGTAATTAATATGGGAATGAATAATGAATGTTTTCCCATTTCACTTTGGAGCAAGTTTGGAATGTTTTTCCCAAGGGGTTAGCCTAGTGGCAAGCCGAACTTGATTAGCGCCTCAGAAAGAGTAGGTCAGAAGTTGGAAGCCAAAACAAATCAATAAGACAATAACACTCTTGGCGATCCTCAGGTCCGTGGCTCCACTGCATGATGGGTGTGGTGGGTGTGGGGACTTGGGAATTGCGTCAATAATTGATGTTTTGTGTGATTCAAGTCCCATTTGAAGCTCCTTGATGTTGAAGAAACCGATCTTTGTATCTTAGGTTTTGGCCAACTAGTGAGCCCTTTAAAATGGTCATATATTTCGCCTAAACCTTGATTTTATGTGCAGTTTACTTGCTTCTGTATGCACATGGTCTAATTTTGGTCTATTTTTTGGACAGCTGGTGGTCTTATGGGCTATTTGAAAAGTGGCAGCCAGAAGTCACTGTTTGCAGGAGGAACATCCGCGGCAATCCTGTATTATGTTTATATGCAGCTACCCACAAGACCAGTTCTTGCATCATCCATTGGTGTTGGTAAGAGAAGTTTCCTAACTTTTACGTTTTGACAGTAGTTTTAAGCTCTTCTTATATGATCAAGGATAGGACTATGTGCTGTGTCTTTTCTCATACATACTGATCTGTTATGTTTTTGTTGTGTGATTGCACCAAAATGCGAAAAGATTAACATATTCACCACTTTATTGTCACATGGTGCAAGATTTCTGAGTAGAGATGCTGAGACTGAGGGATAGAGAGAGAGAGAGAGAGAAGAAGAAGAAGAAGAAGAAGACAATAGGTCTTTTAGTAATTATAGCCAATTAGTCATAGGAGGGCTAATATGTCATTCACAACTTAAATCTCTTAAAAATGTATTATTCATGTCTTTATATCAATTTGCATTTATTGATTTCAAAATATTTACCGAGGATATGAATTTAGAGGTAAGTTGGGGAAAAAGAATTCATGTACGTCTAAGATGAAGATTTAATTGAATGAAAGACATAATTATGAGTAACTAAAGCTTTTGATTTACAAAAATTATCATTCTTCTTATGGGTGATAACACGTTCTTTGAATTTCTAGGCCTCTCTATAGAAGCTTAAATATCTTGCTGAGCAATATTTGTGATGGTTTCAACTCTGTTTATATGGGGATTACTAAAATTGATTATAGCTATGAAGAGGCAAGAGAAGTACTTTTTCAACTCAATAAACTCACATTGTATGATGGAAAAAAGATGTAAATGTAGGTTGGACAAAGATATCACATTAGCTTATCGCTTCTTATGAGAAATCTCAGGCCAGACCTCAAGCATTTGCTGGTCTCACCATGGGAGGCCTTTCTTTTGCTTTAAATATACTCCATTACAAGTTTAACCCTGACTGCTTATGTTGTTTCAATCTTAAGTCATGTCTGCTGCACTTACGGGATTGATGGGTTCGCGTTTCATGAGGTCACGGAAAATATTTCCAGCTGGTGTTGTATCTTTTGTGTCACTTGTGATGACAGGAGGCTACCTGCATGGCATCATGCGCAGTCTGCACTGAGGTGCGCATAATATGAGTGAGACAGCAACGTTACTACTGAAGTTTTTGCCGATCCTATCTATATGGTAACTGGATTTAGTATTTTGGGTACGTAGAATGTTTTAGAATGTGAAACTTGAAGGTATCAACTCTTTGTAGAACATCATTTCGTGTAGGCATGCGTTTTTCTCTTAAGCTTTTTTCATTTGGTGTGCTATTTGACATCATTTTAAAGAGAGGAAATGACATCTAAGCTTTGAAAATTGAATAAATGTTTCAGTTATGCAGGGAAATGATGTCCTTTCATTATGTTATCTCATTGGCAAATGCTGCTTGGTTTGTGTCCCCAATGGATTAGCTAGTGGAATGCATTAGAGATGGAAAAATGTTACCTACTCAAAATATCTTAGTCATATGTCATTTTATTGCCTGCATAATTGCTTTCATGGTATCCGAATTTGCAATTCATTCACATTAGAGCAGGATAAGCAGTGAAGGGGCTTGCTCCTTCAGCTGTTTGTGGCCAGAATCATGATCTGAAAGAGAGACTTCTGGTTCATAGAAACAATAAGATGCCAGAGTTGTTAAGTAGTTGCTAATTTTCAAGTAAGAAACGGTATCGGTAAAAAATTTCAGTTATTGAAACTTAATTCAGCTTAGCTTTAAAAAGGGGTGGACCAGGTGGTCACAAGTTGAGCTGCTTATGAATGGCTTGAAGTTCAGCTAGTGTATTATGAGGGTCGTGTCGAGTTCGACATTAATTTGTGGCTCAAAAAGTTGAGCTTAGTCTTAGCTAGCTTAGCTTATGAGGTTCACGAACTGGATCAACTATTTAATTGTTGTTTTATATATGAAAAAATTATTTTTCATTTCCTTATATTGAAAATATAAAAAGATTTTTCTTTTCATTTTCCCATTTCTCTCTATATTCCTCAAATTACTATTCTTTTAGGATTAATTACATGTGATTCAGGTCAAATCAAATTTAACCACTGTTTTAACGTGTACCAAATTAGTATTTTGTAGTTTAGTTTTTAGTTTATGTTAGTTTAAGGGACATTTTCACACAAATGAAGCTGGCACATGAAAAATTAGTATCTAAAAGAAAGAATATAAAAATTAATTTCAAGGAAAATTAACAAAATAACAGAAATTGCTGTGGAAATTAGGATTGTGGGTCATTTTTGTTGTCTTTTATTCAAATTAGTTTATATATTCTTCGTTTAAAGCATTCAGTTCTCATGTATGAGTCTCGTTGGTGTGAAAGTGTCCATTAAACTGACGTTCTTAGCCTAATTAAGATAACGGGTTAACCATAAAGTACCAATTTGGTACACTTAACCACATCGATTGAATTTGTTTGATTGAAACCACAGTGGCAAATTGTGATTGACCCTTCTTTTTATTCCCTTGCATGTTTGGAAGATGAGGCTAGTCACAGTGGTAACTTGCCCATCACAAGATTAGGCCTAATATATTTTAAAGTATCCTCCTTACTTCCTCAGCTTTTTGTATTAGGTCGGATATCTTCCAAATCGGACTAAATGTTTCCAATGAGAGGAAAGAACCAAGAGAGAGAAAGAGTGAGACAAAAGAGAAATGGCATAGAGAGGAATGAGAAATTAACAAAAATGATTAAAAGTAAATTGTGAAGGTAAGCTTCTTTTAACCAACTTATTTTTATATTTTAAGATAAGCTTTATTTTTTTTCTTCATTTTATCATAAAAATTAATCTTGTTTTTTAACTTATAATTCTTTCTATTATCACCTGAATTCAAAGTGGCTTTTTCTTTCTTTCAAAAAAAAAAAATTTCTCTGCAGTAGATAAATAAACAAAGGAGAAGAAGAAATTACCGAAGTATTTGCCAAAATGATGCTCTAACAAGATTTTCCACGGACAAGTAGGCCACTGAAGTAACATTACACAAAAGTCAAAACAATACCATAGTCTAAAAACATCATTAGACGAAAATCACACTTCATGATTATCCAACGACCAAGGACAGACATAAAAGAGTCAACCAACAAGTAAATATCAGATAAACAGCTCTAAGACAACCTACTGGTTTGTAGATATTTCAATTGCCTTCAGAGATCAGAGCCAAACATGTGTACAAATTCTCTATGCAAATGCATGGATAAATCCCTCTCATGACTCACCATGAGAAGCTTTCTTTCTCTCGATAGCTGATGAGAAATTGTACACATGTTAGCCCAATTAAGTCCAAAAGCAAGTAAAACATCAAACCCAGCGCACTTTACACTTTATAACAACAACATAATACGGTTCAGAATATCTAAGCATATAGTTCTCCATAATCCACGAAGCAGTTACGCTTCCTTCAAACACGGTGAGCTGCAGCCTTTGGATGGAATTCATCTAGAGGCATGGGGCTTTTCTCCAAGCAACATGCATCAGTTAAGGCTTCTGCACTGAGATTGGCTTTCATGTCATCAGTCTTTTTTGTGGCTGTTGGAGCAGGATAGGGGTTCTTGTTCACCAACCTGCATGGGGTAAAGGACAATTTACACTTCATAAGCATTCTTGATTCTACATTACCTACTTGTCTTTCTTGAGTTCAGAATTTAGTAAATCAAGTAGTATGTAGTATTATATTCCAGCAACAAGTTTTTTTTTCTTCTCTAACATTATACCCCATGCCTACTTGTCTTTGTTTAATACCAATTCCTCTATATGTTTTAAGGAATGTTTGGTGACCAATTGTTCCATAAAACTTTTTTTTGATAGAACCTTATACTAAACTTAAAGAGAGCTCAATATACTATTCTGAGCTTTCAGCTTTAACGGCATGGACCCACCTCTTGCAATTGCTTAATGGTTTATTTTTTATAATGCAATAGTTTGTCATATCATTTTGTTTGAGAATCTTGACAAAGATCTTTGTAAATTTAAAAGTTACTCTTAACACATAATATAGTTTCCATAAAAAAGAGAATTCCAAAAATAACACAAACAATATGATGTATAGTCTATGATGCTAGCTGGCAAACTTTAGCACTATGTAAGATCAGTTATTTACCAAGATCAAATATCATTGACAATAAAGGGGTTATATTACTATATATCATTCAATTATTAATTTTGTTCCATGCATGGGTGGCGAGTGAGAAAATAAAAATTGCAATGACACCATAAAATATTTAGAGTTTTTTTCTTGCTTTGGGAAGGAAAACAGGAAGGTGAGTCACCAGACAATGTGAAGCGGGATACCTGTCCCGTCTCTTCTCAAAGAAACGCTGAAGGGAATGTCTCCTTGCAATTGGAAATTCTGAACCAACAAAGATTTACAGCAGAAACCATGAAGCTATATTAGATAATATAGCAAAAACAGAAAAAGCAAAGCATTCACATTCGATGGATAATTGTGATTTGTTCAGGTAACCCAATAATTACCAGCCTGCAGTTTGCAAAATGAATCTCTCTGAATAGGATACAGCTGTGCTCCTGGTGAAGCCAAACTAGCTGCTGCTGTGCTTTGTAGGGAAGGAGACCTTGTAAGAGCTGGTGAGGGGTCAGGACAGTCAATACTAACATTCTTCATCTCACCAGTGTTAGTAGCAGCGGCAGCAGCAGCAGCTGCAGCAGCAATAAGCATAATTTCACGAGCCTAATCACATTAATCACAGTGAAGAATCGGATCAAAATCTTATTCTGTTAAAAAAATACTAATGAATTCAAAGTTCAATAAAAGTCCAACCTTTTCAGCAGGAACTGCATCAAATACACTAACGCTTCCAGCATAGAAGATAGTGAGCTGCACGGGAGTGATCATTGTGGCATTTAGTCCAGACAATGGCATTGTCGTAGGCCTTCAACAATAAAACATGAGGAATTACAACATATATTTTAACTTTAGATAAACTGAGGTTAGTATACATCAGGAAGGTCATATATATTTTGACTTAAAAGAATTAAGATCTATAGAAAAGACTATGTAAATGGTATTCTTTTGCTGGGGGTCAAGGACAGGGTAAGATGATAAAGAGAATGGTAAACATCTGAACTTTGGGGATGCACAAGCAAACCAGAATATGAATATCTCAAGACATACACGATACGAAGAAGAAGAATCAATTTGTACAAATTATTCAAGAATAAAGTGCAAGAGAAACACATGGCAAGCACAAATTTTGGCCTGTTTTTTTATTCTTCCACATCTTTAATGGATAATCCTATTGGGGTAGATAAGGCTTTCCCTTGAATATGAAATTTCACATATAAATGGCAACCATAACAATGAAACAGAAAATCACTTGTAAAAAAAACAATAAAACCTAAAATCCTCAAAGCCCAAATAATTCCAGTTCAATAAAGGAAAGTCCACTTGAAGACATAACTTCAGTCTCCTAAGTTTCCTAAGGAGACCATTGACCTTACTCATAGCAAAACAAGCAACCCCATGTTTCTGCCTTTCCCCCGAATTGTTGAAGAATTCAACAAAGCACATTCCTAAATAATTTTCTAGCTCCATTATGTTTTTATGAAATTAGACATCAGATGCTCTACAGTCTATTCTCTACCAGTTTCGAAGTATTAAACCCCCACCCCCAGTTTCGAAGTATTTTAAATTTTTTTTAACAAAAATAACCAAAAAAAGAAGAAAAAAAATACTAATACTAACTCATGGTCAGATTTATTTCTCAGATCTAGATTTTTCATTTCCATTTTCTTTTCTCTTCATTGTTAAAGAATTTTAATATTTAATATTTAATAATTGCCAACAAAAAAGAAAGAAAGAAAAAGCATATGCATGCCTTGTGTTGTTGCCAGTGTTCGTCCAAATGTTAACAGCAGGAGCAGAATCCTTGTGGAGCAGTTTCTGTGCCGATAAATCAAGGTCTTGAACAGATCCCGCCTCTTCCAGTTTGACGACGTCGTTTTGCCCAACCTGACTCATGCTCTGCTCCTTGTTATCATCTCCATTTGGGGTTGATTTGAGCTCTTTGTTCCCTTCTCCTCCTTCTACGGCGGCGTTTGGCTTCACTTCCTTGGCATAATCACACTCAGCTTCCATGGATTAATTGAAACCCAAAAGAAATCCAAAACAGTGATTTCTTCTCTTTTGATCTGTTTCTCCTGTCTTTTTCTTTTCTCCTCTCCTCTCTTTCTTGCAAGAAAGAAGCTTAAACCTGTCTTTAAATCTGTCCGGTCCTGTGGCCCCGAGGTGGTAGACCACGTAATGTGAAATTAATTTAGTGATTTAAAAAACGTGGTAACATCCGCTGGTCAGAAATATTATTTAATTTATCAGGACTCATAGGAGGCTACCACGTGTTAGTCAATGAAACTACGCACGACAGCATGTTTCCCAACCAATTCGGAGGATTACTTTGTTGGGTCGGATCTAAATTATTCGGAGGATTATTTAATTGAGTCGGATTTAAATTATTGAGTTTAAATTAATTAAAAATTTTATTAATAATATTTATTTTTGAGTTTCATATTTATATTGTGTTATCAATGATGCTCATCGAGATTACTAATAGAGTTTTCAGTTGATGGTATAGATTCGAGTCAATCAATAATTTTTTATCAAATTGTTTGGATAGATTTTTGAGCAGTGAAATCACATAATTAAAAAAATTCATTAGTAATTACAAAAAAATTAAGTAATAACTTTGTTATTTAATTTTTTTTTGGTATAACTATTATTCAATTTTTTCATGATTACTGATGAATTTTTTCGGATCTGTAATAACTATCATGAAACCGATTTCATAGAATCAGGTCTCTAAATTTTGTTTTTGTTTTCTAATAATTTTTTATTATTTTAAGTTAATTGGATGAGATTTATTTTTTCATTTAACTTCAGCTCCGTATATTGACACAATAAGGGATAGCAAAACAAAAATGATAAATTACAAAAACAAATTTAATATTAAAAGTAATTACAAAAACATTTGTGGTATAAAAATTTATATTTACAATATAAAATATATTTTTTTTAATAATTCAATTTATCAAGAGGGTTAAATGTCAGTCTATATCTTCCAAAAACTTCAAAACCCCGAATTAAATATGTGATTATGCCCGGCAGGTGTGGAACTTAGCAATGGTAGATACTAAATTCATAAATGCAGGCAAAAGAGGATTTCAGTTTCGGTCAGAGATGCAGTTAATTGTTGGAGTGTAGAGAAACCGTCCTTTTTGTTCGTAGTGGCGTGGTCACTATGGAGCCATAGAAATCAACTGGTGTTTGGTGGTGAACCAGGAAGAGGTTCCTATGCCCTCTGGCTTTGATTGCAAAAATAATTTTTTATGAATCTATTCTTCTTCTTCCTCAACTGAAACACGTGACTCAAAAAACTCAAAACAGACCTAAATTTAGAATCAGATCGTGGCTCAAAAAACTCAAAACAGACCTAGATTTAGAACCAGATGGTGACACATGAAAACGAGTCAAATCAGATCTGACGAAGTACAATTGTTAGAGCAAGTCGTTGGCAAAGCGCAAACCTGATGGTGGTCTCCAACCATGGGATAGATGTCGGATTTTGTTGATACCAAATTACTCTATCTCTAAGCGATGTGAGATGTAGAGATTTGATCCATCTCGAGGAATCGCAATATTTATCATCTTCATTTGAGAGTGTTGATAATTAACTTCTTGTATCATAAATAAACTTTAATAAACAATAAAAGCAACTTATAAGGGTTTTATCTTCATATGCATAATTGAAACATAAAGCTAAATACCTCGGACTTTCCATATTTAATATGTATTTTTTAAGCATATTAAAACATTATTGATTATATAAAAAAATTTAAATATCATAGTGTGATAATTCTTTTTCATGCCCTATATTTATCGTGTTAGTTTTTATACTCATTTTTCATTACATTAAAATAACGGTTGATTTGATAAAATTTCAAATTAATATTAGTTTTAGGATAAATAATAAATTCATCATTGATTATCACACATAATTGCAATTTATTTTTTTATTTTCAAAATTGGGCAACTCAGTCCTACTGTCTAGATTCTATTACAAAAAGTAAAACTAACGAAAAACTAAAAGTATCTCTCTGTATATTTGGATTAGACATGTGCATACTATCACTATATTTTTATATATCTCTCTTGTTTTTTTTCAAATTGTATCTTTCTTTTTTTTTGTACATATTAACTTTTCGTATATTTCTCACACTTCTTGATCGATTGTTTTTCCGTTTTTTTATTTCTTTTATCTTTGTGTTGTCTCTATCTTTCAAATAGAAGCGACGATAGTTGATAGCAAGTGTTACACTACTATCACTCGACTACCGAGCTGTTGCAGTAAAGAAACCCTACTACATGACCATCATAAAACGAGTTTTTATGAGAATTATGGTAATCTGAATTTGTTTTAATGATACGATAATGGAGGATAAAAATATGAAATTGAAAACATGATACTTCAATTTTATTTTTGGAGTTTATGAGATATTTTTTGCATTGCATTTTAGTTTATATGATTTTCATTTTGTTGACCTTTTTGCTTTGAAGTCGTTTTTAAATGATTGTTTATGAATGAGTTTTGTTTTGAAATGTGTTAATTTAGTTAAAGTAATAGAAGAAGAAATTGATTGATTGTAACCAGTGTTTTAAATGGCGATTTTGGGGCGCTTCTCAGTGTTTTAAAGGGCGATTTTGGGGCGCGCCCGAGACGCGCCCCGGGACGTTTTCGGGCAAAATCGCCCCAGGGCGTGAATCCTGGGGCGGAGGTACTCTTGGGCGTCCGCCTTTTCGGTCTGAGCGTTCGTTTAGACACGAGGTGTACGCCTTTGACGCCTCAGGCGTCTGGGCGTACGCCCTCTGTGCCCCTCAACGCCGCGTGCAAAACCACCAAGACAACACCGATTCTAGTTGAAACCAACGCATTGACCCACACGTGCAACAAAACAAGTACAACAATCATGAACCCGAATAGCAAGACCACAACGACCCCATCGTCGACAGTGAAATTGAAGATCACAAGCGGTTCCTCGCGAGAGAAATAGAGGAAGAACCACGCGATTAGCACGAACAATAAGGCGATAAGAGAGAATAGGTGGTAGATTAGGCTTAAGAAGAGGATTGGGTATACATTTGTAGTCTGGGTGAGGTTCTGGGTGATGTGCAAGTGGGTGAGATTTTGGGTGATGCGTAAGTGGGTGAGATTCTGGGTGATGCAGGTGGTAGCATCCGAGAAGGACGAGAGAAGACTGAATGTGGTGAGGTCAAGGAAGTCGCGCCACGGCCGATGTGCGGTGTTGATTGATTGGGTGATTTCGTTGAAGCGAAAGATTAACTGGGTATGTGTTTGTTTGCAGAAGATTTTGGGAGGAGAAAGAGGGGAAAAATGGAAAATAAGAGTTTCGTGGATGCTTCTGGAATTGTTTAGACGCAAAGAAGTCAACTCTCAGTCTCACTAAACTCACTTTTATAATATGAAAACTTGTTCCTTCTAACCCAACTGACTAAAGCCCAATTCATCAATAAAATCTGTAACCCAAAATTCTATTTATAGTTTGGGCTAGATTAGTTGAAGACATGTTATCTGTAACCCAAAATTCCATTCCTGTTCATAAATAATTTTGATAACATGTTATTGTGTCTTTTAAACTCAACATTTATTGTCATGAAATATAAATACATAATTCTTAAAATGAACCCAAATAATGTATTTGAATTTGGACTCTCCAAATTCAAGTTGAACGGCTCAAATTCAAATTCAACTGTCCAAATTTAAGTTTATCAATATTTTAATATTTTTATAATTTAATTAATATTATTTTATTCAAAACACTCAAACGTTTCAAAGGCTTACGCTCCAACACCTCGAGGCTTACACCTCGCTTCATCGAGACAAAACACCTCGCCTAACACCCTCGCCTCTGAAAACACTGATTGTAACTAAAGATTCAACTTTTGATTATTTGGGACATAAGAAGTAACGATTGCTTTATATGGTAAAGATTAAAACTACTATTTGGATTATTTGTGACGTGTACCACTCACATAATGACATTTTTATCATTTTATAATTATGACTAAATATTCAAAAGTATTTTACTCATTTTGATAACTTTTTCATCAAAATTCTTAGAGTCAGTTAATCTAATGGATTAATTTGAAATGTATTTAATGAACTTTCGAGGTGAATAGTCATTTTTTAACTGAAGGAAATAGTGGTAAATATGAGTAAAACTCAATGACGTAATAATTCCAATTTAGTTAAATTAATCAACATGTTTAGAAATAAATAATCATAATAAAAAACATCTCAATCATAACCAAACAAAAAAAAATATTAATCGTTTTATAATTCAATTTCGATTTGAGTTCGGTTTGGATTTCATTTTCAAACTGGTTCTTGTTTGCACTTGGGAGGAAACTTGACTAGTAATTATTTAAAACTTCATTGATAATGTTAATTAAATATATCTGAATGTTACCAATAAAATTCTTCAAAATTATCAATTAAATTTTAATTTTAATATGAAAATAAGATTTACACCCAAATCTCTCTGCCATGCCCATTACATGAACCATGTGAGATCTCTTGACGTGGCGGGTCATCGGGTCACACGGTTATCATCGGGTCGGTTTATTTATGAGGGAACCGGGTCACTGTTAAGATAATACTCCTGATGATAATAACATCGCAAGGCTTGAAATTATTAATTTTTTTTAATAGAAAAAGAAAAAAAAAACCCCACCATTTTTGTTCCTTGGCACAAGGTCTAAGAATTGATCGCCGAGAAAGCGAAGAGCTCAAAAAGATGCCATTGGAGCCTCCGCCTTTCCAGGAAGCAGCTCGCTGCGACGTTTGCAAATGCAGCTTCAACACTTTCAGGCGACGGGTATTTATTTATTTATTTTTCACAATTTAAAATCCAATTTTGTATTCGATGTAAATCAGATCATTTCATTTCTCAAACATGTCTCGTTTATTTTCCTCGAGAAAAATTTAAGTATGAATTGTAGATTCAAGAAGATTTCTCACTGTACCCGTTGGTCTGTTATTAGTCAATTTTGAATCCTCGAGCTGGAGCTACCGATATCCACCTGATTAGTTATCAGCTAATTTGCACAGTATTAGTTGGTGATTAGATCCATTTTGGTTAATTTACCGTTCAAGTTATTGATCTAAATTACTTGATAGCGATCTAGGCTTGCCAAGGACCATCCATGAGATCAATGTGTTAAAAGCGTGAGCTTATTGAATTTTGTCAGTTTCCTTTAGGTTCTTTTTTGTTTTTTCTATATTCCTCATCACCACGCAGGGACGCAGTGCTCTTGTAAGAGGTTCTCCATTAATCGAACCACTTAGATTATCAGTTTGGTGCATGTGTGTCTGCGTGTGCGTGCTAGAGGTTATAAACTATTGTATGCAATCAACAGTAAATCCAATAAGGCAACCATGAGAAACTCGTGAACTTTATTGATCCTTCAACTTCTTCGTTTTTGCAGAGATGAGGTCCGTGTAGTGTTACTAAAGAGTCACGTACAATAAAAGCTTTACGCGCCTTTCCACTAAAAGGAAATAAAACACTAAATCTAGCTGTAATTATTTTTTACCCCCCAATGGACATGGTCCTCGTGGACAGATTTTAAAGTACTAATATTTGTTCTTTCATATGTGATTTGAGCTTGCATTATACACTTATCCTCCAGAATTGCCACTGATTTCACTCTTCATCTCTCTTTTTCTTTCTTATCTCTTCTTTTTGAAGCATCATTGCCGACGTTGTGGGAGGACACTGTGCCACGAACATTCAGCAAATCAAATGGTTTAAGTTTTCTGTTTCGTCAGATTAAATTTTGGGTTTAAAGTTCAGGTCTTTGTTGCAAATTTTCTGGTGGATGAGCTTCAAGTAACCAATTATATCTCTTTTCTGTGTGAAAATCCAGGATTTACCACAATTTGGCATTCACTCACCTGTTAGAGTTTGTGCTGATTGTTTTAATGACTCCTCTCGGTAAATCTCTCCTACTTGAACTCAATAGAATTGTTCTTGGATTATTACTCACTTTTTTTTTTTCGTTTTTAAAAATCAATTGAAATGCTGAATATCATTCAAATCAGACGATGAATTGACACAATAGTACATTAAGAAGTGTTAGTACTTCCTCTGTTCCCAAAGAATGTCTTCTTTGAGATTGCACTTGGTTTAAGGAGATTAAAAAAATGGTGACAGTTCAAATTTTTAGTTTTGCGTTTATGAATTATTCTATCATTTTCAATGGTAATAAATGCTATAGTTAGAGATAATATTGGAAAGTAAAAGAGTTTAGAGCTTTGAATTTTGACAATGGATAAGCAGTTGGGAAAGATAAAGCGGAAAGGGAGACAATCTTTTTGGATGCAGGGAGTAGGTTCTTTATGTTAATGATGGTTTTCTGAAATAGCTTACTATGAGGACCAAGAGCAAGCAGGTTCTCCACATTAGCAACTTGGACAGCTAGAAATCTTTTGAAGCTAAGAAGGCAGATAGAAGGCATGTTGTGTTAGCCATTGTATCACTAAGTGTTATGAGGAGTACTAGGATTAGTTCCTTCTTTGCCGTAATCTATATTTATGCATTCTGGACCTAGTTGTTGACAAGGCTTAATGTCTCTCCTCTCTTAAGCAAAGAAAACATCCTTAAGTAGGATGGAATTTTTTTTTTTTTTTTTTTGGGGGGGGGAGATATGCTCTAGCATAGACAAAGGTGCATGGTGCTTTCAATGCTTGTATGAGTTTGCCTACTCTCACCGTTTTAAGTATGGCTTCCATTATACTCTGTATTTTCCATGGTCAATCATTTGAGAAAGCAAAGATCTGGTTGGGCAGGCTTGATGCACTTTGATCCTCATTATTGCTTTATCTTTCTCTGTGTGGGTAATAAAAATAAGATATTCATACCACTAAGGATAAGTATTAGGATTGAATTTTCCTTAAAACTAAATAATCTAGGTTATTCTAGATTATTCATACCACTGAAACAATATATGTTGGTAAAATTCTTCAAGCACATATTGTTTCAGTGTTTTGAGAAATTGGGTAGTTTTTGCATCATAATGCTCTTTCTAGGACTGCAATCCATGTGATATGATTCCTCAATTGCATTTTTATGTACGCTTCACCTAGTTAGCAAGTTGTCTAATTAGCCTCATCGGATTTGGGTCAAATCAGTTTTGACTCTGAAGTTTGTTTTATGATCATTGCGTTTTGCCTGGGTCATAAGAGACACAGAGTTTATGGTTTTTCAGGGTTCATCTAAAGAGCTGCTGGAAAGCTTTTCTAAGTCATGTCATAATGCCTTATCTTATTCTTCAAGATATCTTTTGTAGTTAGCATGGAGATCATGGCGTCTAATCTGCTGTTGAGTCTGTAATCTTTTTCTCTTAGATTGGAAATTAGTGTTAAGTATGTTGAAGAGCTGGATCATAGTTGGGGTGATTTTTCTACAGTAGTAAGTTGGGCCAAACAACCTGTCAAGGTTCATTGATATATCCTTGTTTAAGAGAGATTGCTCAACAACCTCTCAAGGTTCAAAGATATATACTTATTCAAGGGAGGTTGCCTATTTCATTTTTCTGTTGCTGCTTCTCTTGAGTTGCATACTCTGCTAATGTCAAAGCATTATGCCCAAGCTACGGTTCTTTTCCTCTTGAAGATGTCCCACCGTCATGATCCTGTTCCTCATCTATTTTGTTCATTAATTGGATGTTTGATTTGCTGCCTTCTTGTAGCCAGGCCTTTAGAGAAACCTCTTATCCTTCATTTTTTCTTCCTGTCTTAATGGATTTTTTTTTTCTTATTTTGTTCTATTTTGTTATCTATTTGTGGATTTTGTTTTGCAGATCTGGGAGGGGTGATCCACAGGCTTCTTTAGATAAAGTTGATTCTTTGACAGATGGATTCTCTAGATTAGACATTGGTGCAGATGTAGGTCCTAAAACCGAACCAACTGCAGGGCATCACCCTGTTGTAGCCGTTTCAGATTGCAAGTGTGGCATGCCTTTATGTATTTGTGAAGCTCTAGCCCCATCCACAGATGCACCTTCTTTGCAGGTATGAATTTTTCTTTATTTTTCGATGCATCTCCGTTGCAACCTATGCTACTCACAGATTCAAAATTTTTTGAGGCAGGCAAAAGCAACTTCCACGTTTACATCACAGTCGAATCCAAAACCCAAAAAAGCAGACACCAGTGTGAAAAATAGAGCTTCCACGTCAAACAGCAAAGCTAGGTAAGTTATCCTTTGGTTTTGTTATCCAAACTATATCCTCCTTGAAATAAGGCTTGATTTTGTACAATTCTATGTATGATCTCTCTGTAATTAGAACCTCTATCCTTCCTGACATTCTGGATAATTTTAGACAATTCTATATATGATCTCTCCTTGAGTTGCTTGCAGTACTCAGTGAGTATTGAACAACCCTTTCTTTCCATGTTATTATAGTCCAGCATGCCTTGATGAAAACCTTAGTTGAGCCCAGATGATTTAATGTAATAAGAAAGGATAAAGGTTACTCTGATAATGGCTGTTTCTCTTAGCTGGATGATGCATGTCTACTCTGGATTCATGTTCTCATTCCTATAGGACACATCAACTTTGCTGATTTGGCTCTGTATGCAGAATCTGAAGTAAATACATGCCAAAATCAGTTTTAGGCATCACAAAGCCCATACATTTCAAGGTCATGAGATATCTTATGCCTCTCATGCATCTAAGTTACAAGTGACTAATCTCTCAGATATTGCTCTCTAACGCAAATTGTGAATTAAATATGCGCTTTTGCTGCCTGTTCTATTTTCCTCTTACCACTATCAAGTTACCATCTCCCTTTTTCCACCATTCCTGGTTTTTTACATCCTGCAAATAAAATTTACTAATTGGACTTTAGCTAGTGGAGACAAGCATATTGCTTCAGTATACTGGGACTTGGATGTCCTCAACCAGTGGAGGGAAATATTTTGCTAAATTGGGAAATGGATATCTAGCCAACTAGGACCCAACTGATGTCCAACTGACGAGATATCTATCTGCATTGATATCCATCTCAGCACGATGTTTAATCCTTTTTCAGTCTCCTTGTTATCCTCATCCTATCTGCATTAGGCATTCATTCCTCTTTTATTTAAAGCTTGGATTCTTTGGGATACCATGTGCTGGTAAATTGGTTGTGCTTTATTTTATTTAGATCCAAGCTGGTAATTTGTGAACTTGGCATTGAACTTTTCTTTCGACCTCTGTGATACTGTTCAGTTGTTAATGAACATGCGGAAAATTTGCAGTTCGGTTTTCAACCCTGGCCAAGTGACCAACGGTACTATGGATAAACCTCAAATGGATTATGAAGTCAATGGGGAGGTATAAATTCTAGACTATCTAAACTTGTCGTAAGAGATCCAACTTTGAAGAAGCATTTACTTGTGGATGATTTACTTATGCTTGTATATTTGAATTGCATGGCTGTTCACAGGGTTTAAGGGAAGCCATAAAGAATGACGATACTGCCGCTGTCAAGAAGCTTCTGAGTGAGGTATTTATCATTTTTATTTCAAAATTAATATGAAAATGAACCATAAATGATAGTGAGATATTCATCATTTAGCCAACCCCAGTAGTGTGGGACTCAAGTTAGTTGAGGTGAGATTAAACATTGTAACATTGGCAGGGTGTGGATGCAAATTACCATGACAAACAAGGATTGTCTTTGCTACATCTGGTATTGCTCTCTCTCTCTCTCTATATATATATATATATATAATGTGTGCGCGCGGGTGTGTGCGCGCGTGCACGCATGTATCTCTGTATGCACAAGGTCGTTGTCTACATGTTTACTTATAGAGATAAAAAGTTAAGTGTGTCTACATGTTTGCAAATTTGTGTGAATATTGCTTATGTTTTAAAAAAAATATGATGCTAATGACATGATTGATTGGTTGTAGGCGGCATTATTTAATCGAACTGATATAACTTTCACTCTCATGGAACATGGAGCAAGCCTGGACTACAAGAATGCTCAAGGTAATTAATCCTATGCTCAAATATGAATCTATGATGTTTACTTTTATTGAGTTGTTGATCAATAGAGGTAAGTACTAATATTCTAGGCATGGGTAGGGAAATGGTTAGTATCAACATGGATCATGCATTGAACTAGTGCATACACAGCATGACTTGAAGGTTTCTGGAATTTCTAAGAGTGGTTAGAAACTATTCCCCGTTAATTAAAACAATCAACGGTTTGCCTAGTCTAGTCAAAAACAATCCTTGAGAACTGTTAGTGAGTTCATCTTTTTCTTTCTGATACCCCCTCCTTTAATAAGATCTTGGCTTCCATTATTTTCCAAGAAAGTAGGTGTTACTCTTTCATGCATAAGGCCATATAACACTCCTTTTCCCATGCTTGGTTTTGTTGGGAACACTTCTGTAAGTTGTTGTGGGCATGGTCTGTCACAAATTTTCACTTCAAATCTAATCAGCTACCTTTATTTTAGGGGAAACACCTCTGGATTGTGCTCAAGCTACTTTACAATACAAGATGCGACGGAAGATTGAAGAGGTTAAGCAGCAGGGGCCCCACCACAGTGTTTGAGACCAAGTATATTCTTCATATCTTAAGCTACAGGTGCAAGTTGTCTGTTTCCTTCAGAATCTTTCTCATTAGGATCTTCACGGGTTTGTATTATATGTGATATCCAAACTGGTCGAGGATCTGTGAATCCTGGACTGTCAATCAAAGTGCTCTTCTGAGGCACTGGGAAGTAATTTTTTTTTTATTTGTCTGTATAACAAAAAAGTTGACGTGTTTCTCAACTGTTTGGATATATCTGTATGCAAAAACCATGGTTGCCGATTAGGGAATAAAATTTGAGCCGACTTTTCCTTGACTAGGCATACATCTACTATCTTCATATAGTTAAGATGGAACATAAAGGAAGCTGACCCTTCTTATCACACTTCTTAAAGATAATATGATGGTCATGCAGTATTTGTTCAGAGTATTATCTTGGTGTTTGGCTGTTTGCCGAAAGACATTCTGCATGTACCTTCAAGTCGTCGTCATCTTTTGTTTTTACTGTAGGATACACCATAATCATACGTGGATATGATACTACGAGTACGGATTTAATTATTCGTTTTTTTTGACCTTTTTCTTCCTGTAGATTGTATGGTGCCTTTCATCGTTATTGGTGTGATTGTTGATCAGATTTTTAACATTTAATTTGACAAAATTATGTATGGAAGGAAAAATGTGTCCTTGAAATATCAAGATGTCAATACGACAAATGAAATAAGTTGGTGTTTTAAAAAAAGTAGGTAGATAAAGTTATGTTTGGAAAAATTTTATGTTTAGTAAACAGTTTTTAAAAATAATTTTTTAAAACAGTTTTTAAAAAATCAATTTTTAAAAATTATTTAATGAAAACTCTAAATTGATGTTTACTTCTCATAATTTTTGAAAAAGGGTTGACTCTATCCTGATGCACCATGCATAACATGCTCGTATTCACATAAGTGAAGTTGTTGGGTGGGTCTGAATCTCTTCACGAAAAGAACGACCCACGATAGATTGTGTTGCAATCACATTCATTTTGGTGGCATTTCTGGATTCTGAGCCTCGCTGGATTCATATTGATGGCTAAAAAAAGAAAATGGTTTCTTAGGTGTATTAACAACTTTCAGGTACCAAAAAATGGTCAATCTTATGTTAATCAAAATTCAAAACGTACCGTGTCTTGTAATTTCCTTTTTCTTTTCAAGTTTTGTGATTAAAGTAATGGGAAAAGTTAGTGCGTTGGTGGGATCGGACTAGGATGGTGGGGAATTAACGTGTGCTGGGGTCCTTTCTGGACGTACCCGTGTTAAAAAGAAAAGCAATCAGATGGACTGCATATGGGTTGAGACCTTTCTGTTCTACACTTCTCTACCTAACCGTCTTGAATTAGTTTTGCTGTCTTATTTTTTTATGAGATTATTTTGACGATGACGATGAAATCAATTTTTTATTTTATTTTATATATATATATATACATTTTTTTTTTCCGAACAAACGGCTTATACAAGGAGTTCTTGAGTTCCTTCCCCAGTAGTAATATCATGAGCCTGTAAAAGTTACCACTGATGTCAAAAATTTATTAGATGAGTTCACAAATTTTTACAAATATGAAAAATATGTAAGTTAAAAATTCTTCGAGACATAGGATTTTTTGATACTTAAGTTAACATAAGGTTTAACGAGATAAATCGAATAATATTTTGTGTAAGTTGTGAATATATAAATATTTGATGGTGATAGTCCTTTATATAGTGTTTTGAAGTAGAATTCAATTAGGAGAATAAGTGATCACTTTAGTATTGTGATAGAAATAATATTCTCTAGATTTGTTTAAATAAGAGTTTATTTATAAGTTGAAGTAACAGAGTGGTATCAAAACATTAGTATGAAATTATCATTATGTTTTTTTTATCTTTAGAGATTGTCATGTGTCGTAATATTATTGGATACAATTTTTTCCCTTACATCACCACAAAATCGAAAATATCTATTAATAATTATAAAAAAAATAAATAATAATTTTTATATTTAAATTTTTAAATAATCACTAATCAATTTTTCTTTAATTACTAATAAATTTACTCATCCATCATCGGCTGCTTAGCTACGTCATAGCAAAATATAGAACAAAGCCCGTGATCAAAGTAGGTTGCCCATCATACAACATGGACCAAAACATTAAACATAGTAGGTGTAGACTCTCAAACTTTTCTCTTTGTGTTTTTTTTTGTCTTTTCTTTTTGTATTTTATCATGTCTCAACATTGAGCTTGACCTAGGCACATATTTACACCTTATTTGAAATAAATAAATTTATAAGTTTCATTAAATTTATTTTAAATTTTATACTTTTAAAAAAATTACTATTTTTTTATTTCTCATTATTTGAACTTGACTAAGACATATATTGATAGATTTTATTGATTTATTGTCAATATTCTAATTATTTTAATCGTTTGACCATTAGATTTATTGATGTAAAATATTTTTATACTTTTAAAATATTAAATAATTTATATGTCTAATTTATTACATTAACGTGTAATTTTATTAAACTTCGAGATAAACCTTGTAGTTAAATTTTTTTAAAATTAAAATAATAGACCCATCGTCTTTGAAAATTGTGACTTACACGAATACACACATATTTGATTGTCAGTGATCATTAGTATAATTTTATAATTTTGAAAGATTTTTTATTGGTTCGAATCTAAGCTTAATTGAAAACTTTACTGATAATTTTAAAAATTTTATTGATAATATTAATTTTTTAAATATCACACTTGATATTATTAATGAAACTCTTTAAGATTAACAATAAAATTTTCGTCGGACTTAAACATGAACCAACAAATTTTTTATTTTTTTTGTTGATATTCTAGATCGGACAACCCACAAAAGATTAAATAAAAATAAAAATAAAACCTAAAATAAAATTAAAAAATAAAGGAAAAAAAGATAGCCACCACCATGACATTGATTTCTTTACCTTTATAAAGGCCCTACATGGTCCTGGAATCCTCCCCCTTTCTTTCTTCTTCCTCCTCCCTTCTCTTCCCTTTTGGATTAAGCTTGCCTTTTTTTGGCTTAACACTGCTTTAACAAATTGATCATCAATGAATTTGTTTATGGTAGAAGATTCAAGTTTGATAGTAAGTCATGTTTTATACAAGACAGCTGTTGTAATTGCAGTTCTCAGATGGGTCTTGTCTTGGCTTCTCAGAACTAGATCCTCCACCTCCACCTCCACCTCGTCCTCCTCTGCCTCTTCTTGTAGTAGTAATTCGTTGGTTTCTTCACAGATTATAAAAGACAGCCTCGTACTGACAACCTTTGGAGATGTCAAAGAGAGGGTGCCATGGGTATCTGATATGTGTGCTGTCTGCTTGAGCAACTTGAAGGAGAATGACGAGGTCAAGGAGCTCAGGAACTGTTGCCACGTGTTCCACAGAGAATGCATTGATAGATGGGTGGATCATGATCATCATGATGATCATAATCACAAAACTTGTCCTCTCTGTAGGTCCCCTTTACTTGTTCTATCTTCTTCTTCTCAGAGTTTGGGCCTGCCCAATAATGAGCCAAGTTGGGCCGTTGAGAGACTTCTCTACCTCTTTGGGGATGATCTGCTTACCTGATCCACTTTATATTTTTTTTTTCCTTTTTTATTAATAATTCATGATATATATATATGCGTAGCATTTTCTTATGGTAAGAGGGGAAAAGGTTATGTCGGCAGGGTGAAAAGGGTCAATTTTGTAATTTGTGAACCATAAAAAGATAGAAAGGAAGCAGGCAAACTGTGCCCTTGGAGTTGAATATGGTCATACTTGGTTTGTTATTTAAAATGATTTAAATAATGTAGCTTAAATCAACTCATCAGTTTAAATTGAACAGAACCAATATGCCCTATTTGATAATGTAATTATCAAAAGGCCGAAAGTTTAATTTAATCCTCGAGATTTAATACAACTTAAATAAAAAGCCAAACACCGTTTATATACTGTTTTTTGTCAAAATTTTGTATTATTTTTTTTCATGTTAATTAATTTTTTGTTTGTGATATTAATTCTTTTTCTTAATTTTTTAAATTTATTTTTTTTATTAAAATAATATTATATAAATATAATAATATATTGATTTGGATCACAATTTAATATCGTAATATTATCTTAGTCCATTCACAATACTCTCACTTATCTACTTAAAACGAGAGAAATAACAATCATTTAAATGAATAAGTAACTTATCCACGCGATCATGAAAATTGAATCTGAAACTTTATGATCTTATTTGTGCGTCGGTTGATTATCATGGAAATTATTAAATAGACAATGTTTATAATATATATAACTAATAATATGACGACATGCCAATATTTTGAATTAAAATAAAAAGATTATTATCATAAGATATTTTTACATTTTGTCATGTGCTTTATTGTTTCTTATATATTTTAAAAACGATCAATTTATTCATTAGGTTTTAGGCATATGTTTAATAAACTTCTCTAACGATAATTCCGACGAAATTTATAGCGATATAAAAAAAAATATATTGACCAAAGTTTTTTTCCTTGTTTAATCTTCAAGATTTTTGTATAAATTGATATTAATTTTGTTGGAATTATAACAATAAAGGTTTATTGGACACATGTTTCAATTGCAATGAGTAGATTAATCGTTTAAAAAATATAATGAGATATTTTTTAAATAAAATGAAACACAAAGCTAAATGTAAAGTGCTTGATAGTAATAACCTTAAAATAAAATTTTTAGTTATGCTTACAAGTAGCAATGAAAATTAGTGCGGGATATGAGAACTTATCGGGTCGAAGATTATCTCATTCGATTTCAACCTACTTTTACCATGGAGGTTGAAATAAGTAGATTGATATAAAAGTTTATTGGACACATGTTTCAATTACAATTAATAAATTGATTGTTTTTAAAATATAAAGACATATTGAAACACAAAGCTAAATATATGCTTGATAATAATAACCTTAAAATAAAATATGTAGTTACACTTACAAATAACAATGAAAATTAATGTTGAATACAAGAACTAATCAGATCGAAGATTATCTCATTCGATTTCAACTTACTTTTACCATAGATTTTTAGAAATCATCGTTTCGTTATTGTTATTGTGAGAGCATTTCTTGTAAACTTGTCCAGTTGAGCCGAAGTGTGTAGGGTCGATGGGTTTTTTGTTGAGGGATTTATTTGTCGCAATTGAAAATTTGGAGATTAATTTGACCGAGTGAGCAAACTATGGGGAGCAGCTGTGTTATTTACCTAACAAAGAGAAAAGGGCAAGAGTATAATTCACCACAAACACTGGGGGTCAAAAGATAAGATTTTATGTTATTTTCTTCTTTCTTTAGTTCTCTGTTTCCTTTGCTTATGGCCTTCATTTTTTATGGAAGCCGGGCAATTTCCAGCCTCATAGAAAGCGGCCCAGTCGCTCACACGGATTAATTAGAATTTCTAGAAAATAGATCTACTGATTCCTTTCTCTGCGCCAGATCTCCAAATTATACTCACGCTTACATTTCCTTCTATGTCAAAATAATCAATTCAAGGTATACCTCTCTCTCTGTCTCCAATTCTTTCAGCAAATTTACGCAAGAAATAGAGACTTGATCTAATGTCATCTGCGTTCAAGGATATCCGTACTTCACGTTCTCTAAGTAAACCGATTATGGTTCTGTAATTCGCTCTTTTTTTTTTTGCGATGTTTATGTATGTGCTTCTTTTAGATAATAAGAGCGTTGTTACTCGAAGAGGAAAATTGCGGAGAGAGAGAGAAAGAGTGGAAAATGGCGGCGGGAGGATTCGTGAGTCGGGCATTCGAGTCGATTCTCAAAGAGTGTGCTAGCAAAAGGTACCTTGATCTCCAAAAGGCTATTCGGTCCTATCAAGGTCAGATCCCATTGTCTCCATTCTCATTTTTTCCTTTTTTTTTTTTCCAAGTTTCATTTTATAATACAATTATGTGAGCGTCTTGTTAGGTTTATATATATATATATATATATATATATATATATATATATAGATATTTTAATTTTACTGATTGTGGTTCTATATCATGTAAGAGGAAAGAAATTACGTTTAGAATTTTGGAATTTGCAATGCCTGTAATCCTTCATGCACTGTTCATGCCTTGTAGATACAGGTAATGTATGTATAATTATGTGTTTTGTTGCTACAATCAAATCAAGTGCAAATACATTATAATCTTTTGCCATAAAAATACATTATTTTTGCCCCTGCTGGCCTAGGTGACTATAGGCTTTTGCACCAACTTGCTAAGTCTATTGCTTCATTGTGAGTAGAATGAATCAATCTGTCTGCTGTTTTTGTTGTAAGTGCCTTGAGAGTTGAATATAGAATGAATTTCTTATTGTAAGTCCCCCGAAGTGATTTGGTTACATCTTACTTATGCCTAGCGATTGAACAATAGCCAAATGCGATGAGGAGGGTAATTAGATATTTGAATATCAGTTTTCTCATCGAATAAAAGAGGTTTGGTTTCAGTGGAGTATTTGGTGCCGAGTATGCGTAGTTTCTTGTAATTTCGCTACTCTAAACCTGAAAACTGAGTTTCTCCTAGCTGCTGGAAATCTTTCATCTGGGTATAATATCACTCTAGGTTGGAGCTATCCACTCAAGTTTAGAAGTATCATCGATAGAAATGCCTTTTGATTGACTTTCTATGTTGTCTTGTATTTTTTTTATAAGTAAAATTTGCTATGTTGTCTTATATGATAGGGATTAACCCATGATACTGAAGGGTGGCGATCATTGCTCCAAATTGATCATTGTATTCATTTAAATCTTCAGCCCATTAATTTAGGAAACAGTAGTAAGAGAAACTGGCCTTTACGTAAGCATTATTTCTCAATTCAAACATACCTTAGGTATTACTGGCGATGAGCATCTAATTTGTTTTGCCTACCTTTGATGAAGCTTAGTTGATATGAGTATTTGATGTTGGGAAAGACTTATGTTGCGGGTTGCTTTACCCTCATGTCAATCTTATAATGTTGCGCACAGACCATCTAGCCAATGAGGCCTCGACTCAATGGCTAAGGTTGAGGCCCTGGGTCCTAAAGATCCTAGGTTCGAGTGGTGTGTGCGTGAGTTTTACCAATAAAAAAAGGATGACCATCTAGAAGTTCCCACCAAAGACTACCCTTTTTATTCTCTCAAGAGGTTTTTCGTATTGTTTTAGATGCAAACACTAATCACCTTCTGCCAAAGATGGTCTTTCTCAATCATAAATCTCCAAAGCAAGGGATTTGACCCCCTTTGTCAAGAGGCTGTTTGACAACACCCCAATTGACTAAGTGATACTTGAAAAACTCTCCCGAACTTCCCCAAAGAAAACTTCTTTGAATACCTTCCAAGTGATTTTCACCGAACAAGGAATTGGAAAAAGAGACATAAAGTAAATCGGGAGACTAGAAAAAAAATGTCTTTTTGATGAGAGTTAATCTCCCCCCTTTAGAGAGATATTGTTTTTTTCACTCGGCTAACTCTTTTCAAACCTCTCAATAATTGGATCCCAAATGCTCTTTGAATCTCACCCCTAACGGGAGCCCAAGATATATGATTGGGAGAGACTCCACATTGGAACCCAAAATAATAGTCAAGAGTTGGCTATTAATATTCTTATCAAGGAAATCAAGTCACTCTTGCTAAGATTTGATCACGACACTACTTCGAAACAAAGGAAACATCTAAGGTGAAGAATTTTGATCAACCTTTGCATCACTAAACAATATAGTATCATCGGCAAACAAAAGGTGCGACACACTCACGACCTCATCACCACTTCCAACCTTGAAAGTTTTTCAAAAGCCCACCTTCTGCCGCTCTTGTCAAAATTTTACTAAAAGCTTCCATAACAGGTCTCCTTATCTTAGACCTTGGGAAGCTTTAAAGAAACCTGAAGAACATCCACTCACAAGCGCAGAAAAGGGCGATGCATTTCAAAATCCACGTACACACTTTTCCCCGAAGCTAATTCTTCTCAACAAGTTTATAACAAAGGCCCAACTAACTTGGTCATAAGCCTTTTCCATGTCTAGCTTACAAATCACCCCTCCTTCTCCTTTCAAGTTTGAATCAACTATCTCATTGGCAATCAAAGCGGCATCCATGATATGTGGATCCTCGAGGAAGGTATTTTGGTGGGGCCTCACCATCTTTCCAATCACTTTATTCGATCTCAAAGTGAGCACCTTAGAAAGAAGAGTAATTGAGATTACATAATTTAGTGTTCTATCAATTGGTAACAATATTACACTATATGAAATTAATTCTATCAATTGGGAAAATTATTTTTTTGTTTTGAAATTAATCACTTAAAAAATGTTAACTTCTTATAAAATTCTAGTGTTTTAGCCTTGCTAATTTATTCTTTATCACCATTTAATTTCACCTAAGTTGCCCTTCTAGATATATGAATTTGTTGTATATGAAAAATTGAATTTGATTAAAATATTTGCATTTGATTCAATTAATGGACTATTTCTCAAAAGAAAACCAAAACTAGAGCAACTATATATAACTTATCAAAGAAACTAGTTCTTATGATTAAATAAATCTCTTACAATTTTTGTAAAGTAAAATCTTTTACAATTTTATATACGTTCATAATTAAAATATAATGTGATCATACTTTTATTTGAAAATATTATTGATTATGGATTAGGCTTCAACCTATTTATTTTTCCATCCTTTGATTTTTTGATGAGATTTTTCCATCCTTTGATAAAGGATGCAATAAAAAATTGTCACCTATTATTCTGGATTCACAAATTCATGAAAGTAGTAATTGTTGATAATAAATGTACGGTTCTGATTACATCAATGGAAAAAGGAAAAGAATGAAAGTTGAACACTTTTGACTATTACTTCGTTGTCCCCACTAATTAAAGGTCCTAGCTTCGTCACTTTCTATAATTATTTGGGCTATATAAAGGCCAATCTATAAACCCTATAGAGACCCAAAATAATAGAGTTTCAATCGATAAAAGGTCTAGGTGAAGAATCTAATCAAGTTTAATAAATTTGGGATCTTTAGAAAATTAAAGTATACTCCGTAAGATTATTTTCTAAAATGGAAAAAGATGAATTTATATGTAACTTTTTTTTCCCAAAACAAAATAATTTTTGCATTTGTAATTATATTGTCTATATAATGCCCAATCTATAGACCCTTTGAAGGTCTAAAATGATAAAGCACAATTTATGAAAGTATTAAAATAAAGAATGCAATTAAGTTAAGTAGTAAAGTAACTTAAATTAAGTTTAAAAAAATTGAATTTATAAGAAGATATTCTAAAAGCAAAATTGATTTTTTTGGTGCTATTTTTCTTTGCAAAATGGTGTAGCTTTGGTATTTGTAGTCAGTGGGATATTTATGGCATGCAAAAATCCTAAATTAAGAAAGTTTATTCTATAAAGGAGCAAAAATAAAATATAGTCACGTTAGGTAGCAAAGAAACCTAAATTAGAATCCCAATAAATTAAATTTATGATATCATAGTTTAATAGGGAGGAATCAAATTTATATGGCCTTTCCTCCCCCAAGTGATGTAATTTAGGGATTTCAAATTCTCTGAGCTATATAGAGCTTATTTTTTTTATTGAAGCAATGACAACCCGGATTGAAACCGAGACATTACTCCTAAGCCACTGTAAAGCTCAGTTCTTAAACCTTACAAAGACCAAAAATAGAGAATGATATATATTTAACCAATAGTATTAAGTCCAATAATTGAATTTTAATGGAACAATATTCTGGTTTTCTCTACATGTTCTTTTTTTTATCGGTGTTTTCTCAACATTTCTTAATTTTATCTTTATTGTTCTCAAATTTCAAAGTTTTTATTAAACATTTACATTTTTCACCCAGGTGTTATGTTGATTAGATAAAATGTTTGTGACAAATAGTTATTTATTTGCTTAACTATTTTACCTTAAAAAAATTAAATTTAAAATTAATATCCTAATTTATTCTTTAACTATTTGACATTTTTTTGATAAGTTAACTATTTGACATTAACAAAGTTAAGATTCTTACTTTTAGATTTGCATTTGTATTCACGTCTTATATTGAGTAACTAAAAAATTATAGAAAACGAATAACTTTTTTTTTGCTTAAACTTATAAAAAAACTATTTATTTGCTTAAAAAAATTCAATAAATGAAATAAGAAAATCTTAAAAATCTTAAATAAATTTATTTTATGGATACTTTAAAATCTATTGTTCAATAAGTTATGTATAAACTTGTAAAGCCCACCCATTGAATGGGTGTGACGACTAATTATAGAAATTCTACGTGAATTTGCATTTCACTTTCCTTGCCATATTTCACTATAATAGATTAGCACAAAATTTTAAAATTGAAGCTCCGATTATCAGTCGTTTCATCACCGTGATCAAGGAAATGGCCTCATCCAAAAACAAAGTTGTTTGCTAAGGGCATGCCTTGTTTTATGTCCTACAAGCGATGCACAATCACATTGAGTGAAGTTCACCCATGTGATGCACAGTCGCATTGAGAGAAGTTCCAAAAGAGCGTTATATAATTTAGGAGCTACACAAGACTTTGGGAGAGACGGTCATGAAAAATTCTTAAGAGACTGCTCTCATTCTTTTATTTTTTATTGTGACTACTTTTGTTCTTATTCTTCTCTAATAACATGATAGCTCAATATATCCTAATATTTTTTGTCGGATGTGTTAATTAATAATTTATCAGAGGCATTTTTGTCTAGCAAATGTTTTATAGGTGTAAAACACCTAGAGGTGTAAATTACATATTCTTACTTTAATATATAATATAGATTTTTTCCCCTAGAAATTGATTGTTGATGGGATTTTTGGGCACCCTTTGTAGTTGGGATTTAAGGCTATCCTGAGTAGTTGAGTTTGTTGCTTAACGATGGGTGTTGTCAAATCTCTACTGTGTTTGCATGGTAGAGTAATATTCCATATGGAGGGGCTCTCACTCTATTCAAAAAAGCCTTATATGGAAAATGGCTATGAATGAAAGGGATCATATTTAGAAGCAAGTTACTTTTGACAAGTTTGGAGTGGAGTATAATGGATGGCTCTTTAAGGAAGAAAGATGGGCCTATGGTGTAGGAGTTTGGAAGTGGATTAGAAAAGAATGGGATGGTTTCTTTCTTTAGGTGACTTTTGAGATGGGGAGAGGAAAAGCTATTCGACTTTGGGATGATGTTTGGGTTGGGGATTCCAATTTGAAAGATCAATTTCCAAAAATCTTCTCCATTGTGAGAGACAAAGCTTCCTTGATTAGCTATTTTGTTATTGTCTAATGGGAAGGTGGTGTGGGTCATTTCATGTTTCCGCAATATTCATGATTGTGAAATTCAAAGGATTGTGAACTTCTTCGAAAGAATCTACAAGGTGAAAATTGAATCCATTAAAGATTGATGGTTCAATATTCTTTGTGTTGGTTAACCGCTGTTACCTTTATAAAGAGAAAATTGAAACTGTGAATCATCTATTGTTGAGGTGCTCTTGGAAAAGGCAACTTTGGAGATGACTTTTAGTATTTTGGGTTTAGTGCCGGCTCCCTTCAAGAAGAGGAGTGGGCATGGAGTGGTATTTGAGTTTCTAAAGAAAGAAAGAAGGCTATTGCTTTGATTCCTCTCTCCATTTCTGGATGGTGTGGATGGAGGATGTGAAAGCTTTCAATAGTGAGGAAAGGCCCATAGTTTCGTTAAATGAGCGGTGGCTTAAAATTCTTAATTTTTGGTTTAAGGGGAATTTGTTAGTAAATGAGCAACAACTCATAGACATACTATCATGCAGTTAGTTCTTTTGTATAGGGTGATACCTCCTTAGTGCCTTTTAATACTACTCTTTACTTACCAAAGAAAACATTCCATATGAAGAAAAGGATGGGTAAGGTTAGGGAGTGTGAATCCTTCTGCTCACTTTTCATTTTCCATTTGTTAATGGACTTTCCACCAAGTTTCTTTAGTTTCTTAATAATTCATTATCTCTCCGCTTCTTGTTTCATGTTAGGTTGATGCTGATAATCTCAATGTTCATTTATTTACTGGTTTATTTGTTTTCATGTTTCTTCAGATGGTACGAAGGAGTTGAATCAGCAGTCTAAATCCGTTGAGGCTAATCAAGCAGCATCTTTGGCTGGAGAAGGGAGGTCAGTATCTGTTCATCTATTGATCAATTTCATTGTCTTCTTTAAGTTTTTGAGTAGTTATTTGCTGCTAAAGCTTCTAGACAAATAGATTTTATTATATATATATATATATCCTTTTCCAATTTGTAGATATAGGTATTTTTTTTCGATAAGTAAAATTTTATTAAAGGCACCAAGAAAGTACAACTCAAAGCCAAGGCTAATTACAATAAAGAAGATCCACAAAATTTAGTATGTCCCAGACATTTACAAATGTTATTTCCTTTGAACAAAAAATTATGAGTGTTGAACCATCTATCTCTAATAAATTCAAAAAGCCTCTCAATGCCGTCAAAAGTCTTACTATTCCTCTCATTCCACTCTATCCAAAAAATCGATAGTGGAATCAATGTGTAAGCCTTCTTGATGTCTTTAGAAGCCCTCAAACCGCTCCAAGCCTACACTTCATCTTTCACGGAGTCGACAACCAAAGATTTAAGGAGTTATGACATTGTACCTCAGATATTTATTTTCTTGACTTGAATAGATAAGGACATGATATTATGTTTGCCAGTATTCTTGTGGGAAAAGCGTAGAATGATAAAACGATAAGAACAAACTTTTTAAATTTTGATATTAGTTTTTTTTCATTGTCTGTTTCAATTTTTGAGTAGTTATAGCCCAAGATACTGTTTTGTTGATAAGTAAGAAAATATAGCCCAAGATACTGTTAAAGCTTCTGTACAAATAGCTTCTATATATATATATATATATATATTCTTTTCCCATTTTGTAGATTAGGAAGTATTACAGTGTAATTTTGTTTCTTGGCACTAGGATCTTTGTTTTCTTGGCATGAACAGACAAGGACATGATAGTGTTTTTGCCAATATTTTTGCAGGAAAAGTGTAGAATGATAAAATAATAAGCACTAACTTTTTAAAATTTGTTATTAGTTGTGCTACAAGTCCTAATAGGATTCTTAATATGTGTCCTAATAAGCTTAGATTATATTTATCTTATCTAATCGTTATGTCTTAGTCCTATTCACAAGTCTAAATATTGGGCCAATTGTATTCTATTCAACCAAGAATCAATAAGATAGAGTTTCTTTCAGTTCTTGCGTGTAACATGGTATCGGAGCACTTTGCTCCTTGGGGTGATACATAAAACCAGAGCCACCATTCGCCATCGCCGACCACCCACGCGCTGCCCCATGCTCGTCACCACCACGTTTCTGACGTGACCGACCACCATCTGAATCGGAACTGTCCAATCTTTACGGATCTGGTACCCACACGACATTTTCCGACCCCTCGGCCTGTTTCTTTCCTACCTTCCTCTTCAACAACACAGTTGTTTCGGCTCCACGTGGTCATCAAAGACCACCTTGGGGTTGCCCTGCTCCCACGACAAAACCCTTGTGTCCGGCACTCCAATCCGGCCATGCGTGATTGTCCGTTTGCAGCCTTGACCTGTTTTGCAATAGATCGACCCAGATCTATCGTCCGAAGTGGCCTAGTGGCCCAAACCGGCCCAGTGACTCGAACCAGATCCATATGGTAAACCAAAAAAAATGTTCATCTCTTTCCTCTTAATTTTATATTCCGTGTGTGGAGGAATTTTTTTTATTATATCCGAAATTTTTTGATACATAGGAACAAGAGGATTCCTTACTCATCACTTTATTATGGAATTCAGTGGAACCTCAAATTGTCGAATTATGTACACATCTTGACACCTATAAGGAAGTTTGGGAATATGTTCGTCTGTTATACTCTAGCAATCTTAATCGGATGTATGATGTGAATTCCAAGTTCTTTCATGGCTAGCAAGGTGATCGAGATGTTAATGAATATTTTGCTGATATGAAGAGGATGCCTTTAGAATTGCGTACTTTGATGCCTGTTTTAGCTGACGTACAGGCCATGCAAAAACATCAAGAGCAAGTTGAAGTACTCATATTCCTAGCTGGTCTAAAACTAGAGTATGTACAGGTTTGATCCCGAATACTAAGAGATGCAGAACTTCCTACATGGTCTAAGACTTATGCTCGTGTGCTATGTGCAGTTTCCCAAACAAAGGATCTTTGGTTGACAAATCTACCTTGCTTACTCACGCTTGGTAAGATGACCGAGCTGATGGTACTAATACTAGTAGAAGTCATGGTACTGATAATATAAGTAGTCGTGGTGGAAGAGGAGGTCGTGAATCATTTTGTCGTGGTAGTAACTTTGTTGGTCGTGGTGGTGGTCGAGGTTCACTTCGTCAATGTATGTACTGCCATCATTCTGGGCATACTCGGGACACGTGTTGAAAATTAGTTGGTCATCCCATGGTCGCTAATGTTATGACTTTTGGTAGTGTTGAGTATGGATCTACTTTAAAAACTGTGCCCTCAACATTTATGATGATTTCCAAAGATTAGTACGATGAACTCTTACAGTATAAGGCAACCAGCTAGACATCTTCCTCGGCTGCTCTTCCCAACTAGAAAGGTACACCAAAAGCTTGTCTATCATCTAGTAACTCTTTATCTAGACCTTGGGTCCTTGACTCTGCACCTACTGATCATTTGTGAGGTACTACTTATATTTTCTCTAGTTTTTATCACTCTTCATGCTTGCCTTGCAGATGGATCACTACTAGTGGCATTGGCATTGTGCGTCCTAGTTCTTCTATGCCTTTATCATCTATTCTTTATGCTCTTTTTTCTTAATATAATTTGATACCTGCTAGTCAGCTTACAAAACGTCTTAATTGTTCTATTACCTTTCTTCCTGATCTTGTTCTTATCCAGGATTTGTAAACAAAGAAGACGATTGGTTGGGGGCATGAATCAGATGACTTGCATTACTTTGATCCTGTCCCATCACCCATTGCTTGCTCAATTGATGTGTCTCCGCTTTATATCCATTGTTGTTTTGGTCATCCATCCTTAGAAATGCTGAAGAAGTTAGTTCCTACTTTGAGTCAAGTTTCAACTTTAGGGTGAGTCGTGTCAATTAGGTAAGCATCATCGTGTGTCATTTGCTTCTCGAATTGATAAACATGTGTGTAGTCCTTTTATGTTAGTACATTATGATATTTGGAGTCCAAGTTGTGTGACTTCCAAATTTGGATTTCGGTATTTTGTTACATTTCTGGATGGTTTGGTGCGTGACAATCAAGGGACTATACATATTGCAAAAAATCCAGTGTTTCATGAGAAAACTAAACATATTGAAGTTGATTGTCATGTTGTTCAAGAAAAACTTCTACAAAATGTGATTAGTACTAGACATGTGATTAGCAGAAGATTTATTTACTAAACCATTGGATGATTCTTGAGTTTGATTTATTTGTAACAAGTTTAGTGCATATGATATCTATGCTCCAACTTGAGAGGGAGTGTTATAAGTCCTAATAGGATTCTTAATATGTCCTAAGAAGCTTAGATTATATTTATCTTATCTAATCGTTATGTCCTAGACCCTAGTCCTATTAGACTTAGTATTCACAAATATATATATATATATATATATATATATATATATATATATATATATTGGGCCAATTGTATTCTATTCAATCAAGAATCAATAAGACAATTTCTTTCAATTCTTGCTTGTAACAAGTTGCTTTTTTTAAAAAAAAATAATATTATCATTATTAGACAGATTGTTTTTTGAATAGTTTTTTGGGAAGGTCTGTATTTTAGATATTCTAGAAGCTTCTTAGAATGATGCTAGTGCATTATAGCCTCTTCCCTCCTTTTCATCTGTTTAGGGATCTCTTCCAATGTGCATTTCACTTTTATATTATCTTATGAATGTTAATCTGTATTAGGAAATGCTTGGTATTACTATAATGATAAACTTGACTTTGTTTTGCTTCCTTTTTGCTATTTTTTTCTATGATTACTTACTGTAAATTTGTACTTTCCGTTCTTACATCTCTCTCTGCCTCTATCTTTGTGGTAGGCAAAGAATTCTAACTTTTCCAATCTTGCGTCAGAGTTAGTCACACGTAGAAGAGGAGGCAAAGGAGTTTAAATTTAAAGCTACTACTATGTAAAATAAAAAGAGTATTACCATGTAATATTACTAGGTGTATAACATGTACTACTACGTAATACAACTAGGCAAATAACATGTACTACCATCTAATACTAGTAGATAATGCCATAAGAGGATTAATTATGGTGCTCTGAAATGGAGTTTTGGTAGCAGATTAATAGATTTAGGCTGAACTTGTATTAAAATAATGATTATGACTGATGCTGAATCTTGTTTTACTTGTAGTTCACTTGAAACTGAAGGTGGAGCTGCAAAAACCGGAGAAGAAGCAGATCAATTACATACAGCTCCACATGCTGCTGAGGAGGCAGAGCATGCTGGTCGTCCAGCAGTTGTAACTAGAACCATTACAACTGCCTTAGCAAATGCTGGGCACACCTTAGACGAAGCTGAGGCAGAGCTTGTTTTGAATCCTCTTCGACTTGCATTTGATACAAAAAATTTGAAAATCCTAGAATCTGCCTTGGATTGTCTTCATGTATGTCCTTTTTTGTTCATGTTTAATTTTGAAGTGTCTATTCTCTAGATAATGTTCTTCTGTGAGATCCCTACATTTGGTCAAGGAAAGTATGTTCTCTTGTTTAATTACTTATATCTCTAATAATTGCCCCATTGTTGTTTTGATATGTTCTCGAAATCTCTACTGGTTGCTAATTATTACTTGTTCGGTTTATATTCTATGAGCGCAGAAACTCATTGCTTATGATCATTTGGAGGGAGATCCTGGTTTAGATGGTGGTAAAAATGCGCCATTGTTTACAGACATTTTGAACATGGCCTGCAGTTGTGTTGATAATTCGTCATCTGATAGGTATGTATATTTGTGTGCTCGAAATTTCCTTTTTAATAAGATGTTGCTTCTTGTGGTGGCTTAATTTTGAGGGACAATTTACAGTACCACACTGCAAGTGCTGAAGGTACTTCTAACTGCTGTATCTTCCCCAAAGTTCAAAGGTATGTTGTTAGGGGTATAAATGCTATTCTTTTGTATTTTACTTTTGATTGTGAACTGAGTCTGTTATATGTTATACTACTTATGTATTGTTGAGAGTCCTAATAGGAATAGGACACAAGGACTCTCAACATGTATCTAGGTTTATGTTGTACCATTTAATTTTGAGGGACAATGTGCAATGACTTCGTTTGCGCACACAGACCCCTTCTTCGTATTTTAAATGTTTACAATTTAGCAAATTACTCTGTTACATCATCTGTTCTAAATGCAGTGCATGGGGAACCTTTGCTTGGAGTTATCAGAATATGCTATAATGTTGCTCTTAACAGGTAGATTTTATATTTATTTGCAAACTGTAATGCACTATCTACTTAAATTGTACTCACTATGTGTAGTTTGGATGGACAGCAAGAGTCCTATAAACCAATCAACATCAAAGGCAATGTTGACACAGATGATCGGCATCATATTCAGGAGAATGGAGTCTGATCCGGTGTGGAATTTAAATTTCTAAATCTTGATTGTCTTTGTTTGATCATTGGTAAGCGGACAACAATTAAATTGCTCCCACTTGGAAGGCGCTGATTTTTGATTGGGATTTCAGGTTTCTACTTCATCTGCATCATCTGGGCACACTGAAGCTGTTTCAGTAGATAATTCATACTCAAAAGTTGAAGAAATTTCCTTCGGAGACCAAAATGAGAAAGAGATGACTTTAGGAGATACACTTAAACAGGCCAAAGACACGACACTTGCATCTCTTGAGGAACTCCACACTCTCGCAGGTGGTGCTGATATCAAGGTGTGTCTGTTATTTCATTGTGCATTTAGCGCATGCTCCTTTTCTTGTTTCAATAAAGAGTTTTCTGTTTTCAAGGGTATGTTTGGTTTTGTTTTGTCTAATGCTAAATGTGTTTAAATAACTATAACATTAAAATAGCTTTCAGAGAACAAATGCAATAAAAAACAGTTGAAAACAATAAAACGATGTCCTTAAGAATAAAAGATCTATTGAGAACATTTTCTAAAAAACATTTCCAGGAAAGCAACATTACTTTCTTCATGCCCGACGCATAGCTAGTCTAGTGCTTGTCTTTCTTCTCACTTAGTATGTGGTCATGTGTTCTGTCTTTCCTTTGTGGTTTCTGCTGTTCATAAGATGGGACTTTTATTAAAAACAGTTCTGGAAGACAAACATTACTTTCTTCGTGCCAGATGCATAGATAGTCAACTGCTTGTCTTCTTATAAAAAAAAGTCAACTGCTTGTCTTTCTTATCACTTGTATGTCGTCAAGTGTTGTTTCTTTTCTTTGTGGTTTCTGCTGTTCATAAGATGACACTTTTACACGTTGTAGGGCTTAGAGGCTGCTCTTGACAAAGCTGTGCATCTTGAAGACGGTAAAAAGATTATACGGTATATATCTGATATTACCCTTTAAGCACAAGTTTCAAATATTTCATGATTATAGTTGTTTCTGCATTCTTGGGATGCTTGGTACTGAATTCATTTTACTTATCTAAGAGGGATTGACCTTGAGAGCATGAGTATTGGACAACGTGATGCTTTACTAGTATTCCGCACCCTCTGCAAGGTCGGTTTTCTAAATGTTCTTTCCTTTTGTTATTATTTTGGAGCCTATTTTACGATCCCTTTAATATTCTGCAGATGTGTATGAAAGAAGATGCTGATGAAGTCACGACAAAAACACGAATTTTGTCCCTTGAGCTTCTACAGGTGAATTTAGTAAAATTATGTGTTTTGGTTTGTATGCTTTGGTTGTTAGAGCCTTTGTATAGTGCCGTAGAGCCTATACTATTTGGGGTTATCTTGAAATTGTTTTATTTGTTAGTGCCTTTGCATAATGCCGTAGAGCCTATACTATTTAGGGTTAGCTTGAAATTGTTTTATTTTATTTGTCTCCGTTAGAGGCTACCTCTATGTTGTTCGTTTTTGCCTAAGTAAGTTTATTCTTTGTTGAGATTTATGTTAGGGTTTAGACAGAGATTAGGGTTCAGACAAAGAGAGAAGAAATAGAAAGAGAGTAAGCAGTAAAATGGTTACTAACCCTAAGGGTAGTTATCATATATATAGAAAATTTAATATTATGAAATTACAGAAATACCCCTAAACCCTAATACTCTAACGCTCCCCCTTAAATTGGAAGCATACTCCAACTTGTTACAGCGATATCTATCCAATATGTTTCAAATAAATTCAAACCCAAATAACAACAAACTCATAACAATTCGGGGCAACTAGGCCCAAGACAGTAGTTAGGTCACTACGTTGGTACCATCTAACAATAATGGACCATCACGATCCATGAACAAGGTCGGAGACACTGGACAAACAAGGTCCTCAACTTAGGGGTCAACAAGACAAAAAGATAATAAGACGGACTAGAACGAGCTGCTTCACATGGGCTGAATCCAGGAAACAGGTCGGATTGGGTCGAGGAGCAAATCTAACTTGGATCTAGGTCACATCAACAAAACCCAAAAACTTTCTTTTCTTCTTCACGTATAGCTGGCAGCGGGATGTCACGATCTCATTGAAAAAAAGAAAACAGAAGTTGTTGGAGAAGAGGGAAAACACTTGAAGAACATCCAGAATTTTGTTGGAAAAACAGAATAGAAACTAAAAGTAGAATCTAAACCTAACAATATACATATTTTTTTGGTACCATGTTTAGATTTAGGTTAGGATTTAGACAGAGATTAGGGTTTAGACAAAGAGAGAGGAAATAAAGAGACAGTAAGTAGTAAATTGGTTACTAACCCTAAGGTTAGTAGTCATATAAATAGAGAATTTAATATTATGAAATTATAACAATACCCTTGAACCTTAATATTCTAACATTCTTATTGTTGAAAACCCGTGTTTTCAGAGGTGAAGGCGTTGGGTGAGGAGTTTTGCTCCAATTAGGTGAGGTGTAAACCCCGAGGCATTGGAGCGTAAGCCTTTTGAAACGTTGGGACGTTTCAAAATTATAATAAAATAATAATAAGCAACTAATTAAAATAATAAAATAATAAAAATTTAAATTTAAATTAATTAATTTTCAACAAACTTTAATACTTTTATTAACTCTCTAAAGCATATAAATTATAATTATAGTTTTATAAATATCAATATATACATTATATATAATTTTTCATTTTTATTTTATTGTAACTTATAAGTGATTAATTAAATAGTTTGTAGTTGTTATTAAACCAGATAACATGTAATAAATATTTATGAAGCACAATAATCACAACAAGAACAACTAGTTTAGTAGATAAGGTTTGCATTCTTACTCATTTGGACATGGGTTTGAGCCTTACACTTGCATTTTTTTTCTTCTGATTTTTAGGACTTTTAAAAAAACTTCAATGGCATTGGGGCGTAAAAGACGTACGCCCCGTAGAAGAAACGTCTAAATTTAGAGGCCTTGGACGTCTTTCACCTGTGCGCGCCCAGAAACCCTTTTTTGTAACACTGCTGAAAACTTTATGATATATGACTTAGCATTTAGTTAACAATTTTAGGCAGGCGCATTTAGAATCCTGTTTTGTTATGCTTTTAAAACTAAGTGTGAGGGATAGATAATAGTTGATATTTAAATCATCAAGCCGACTTTTACTTTTTTGTCCTTTTGTAGGACCTTCCGCCGTTAATCAATTTTGGTGTTTATTTATATTATAATTTGTGATATTGGCATGCAGGGTTTGTTGGAAGGGGTTAGCCATTCATTTACAAAGAATTTCCACTTCATTGACTCAGTGAAAGCGTATCTTTCGTATGCTTTGTTGCGGGCTTCAGTTTCACAATCTCTTGTCATATTTCAGGTTTACTTTCATCTAAATTATTTTTCTTCTCTTCAATTGAATTCATGAAAATATGCTATTAGAATATTGGTTCTGATTATGCATTTCTGTCATGGCAGTATGCAACTGGAATCTTCTCAGTACTTTTATTGCGGTTCAAGGAAAGTCTTAAAGTATGAATACGATTTTGACGTATCCTAAGTGCTAATTTTTTTTGGGTAGGATGATACTGTTTGCTTTGATATAATACACCCCTTGCTAAGCATATGATTTGCTTTTCAGGGTGAAATCGGTATCTTCTTCCCTATTATCGTTCTACGATCATTAGATGGCCCAGAATGCCCCATCATCCAAAAAATGAGTGTCCTTCGGTACAGTGCTTATTCTGAATTATTGGATGTTGCAATTTCTGCACACGTATTGTGTTTAATTATAGTGGTTGACTTAGCGTGTGCTCGTCATTTGTTAGTTACAATTCTTTTCCTTTGTTATCTTCTAATCAAGTGTAGTTTTGCAGGATGCTTGAGAAAGTGTGTAGGGATCCTCAGATGCTTGTTGATGTGTATGTGAACTATGATTGCGATCTTGAGGCACCAAACTTGTTTGAGCGCATGGTATGATCTCGTTTGATAATCAACTATAATGTTTAATTAAGTATTATGGTAATATTTATGACTGTTATCTGTGTAACACATGCATTGCCTCCTGATTTCCTTGTAGGTTAAGACTCTATCTAAAATAGCTCAAGGGACTCAAGATGCTGATCCGAATTCTCTTGCTGTATCCCAGACAACCTCAATTAAAGGTTCATCACTTCAGGTAGGCTTCTCTGTGCCTACCTCCTAGAAAATAGCTATTTAACTATAATTTTCTTTTGTGCTACATCTTTTATGCTGCTATGAAAGCAGAAGTTGCGGGATAAACCTTTCTTCCTTGATATCTCCAGTGCCTTGTGAATGTGCTTAAATCACTAGTTGATTGGGAAAAGATACAAAGAGAATCAGAGAAGAAAAGTAAAAGCAGTCAATCAAATGAAGAAGAGGGTTCAGCTAGAGAATCTGCTGAAATAAGAAGCAGGGAAGATGTTCCAAGTAATTTTGAGAAGGCAAAGGCTCATAAATCTACAGTGGAAGCTGTCATCTCTGAGGTAGTTGATGAGGTTTTTGTATGAATATATATATTTTTTTCAGTTCTTGTTAGTTGTTCAGGTAGGCAGGGACTGAATTATGGTGTTTTATGTTGCAGTTTAACAGGCACCCAGTAAAAGGTGTAGAGTATCTGATATCAAATAAACTGGTGGAAAATAGTCCAGCTTCAGTTGCCCAATTTCTGAGAAATACTCTTAATCTGGACAAGGTAGAATCTTCAAACAGATACAATTTTAAATTCAATGTTGATGTAGAATTGTGTAACTGTTTTCACTTTTGCAGGCAATGATCGGTGATTATTTGGGCCAACACGAGGAGTTTCCCCTTGCTGTCATGCATGCTTATGTAGATTCCATGAATTTTTCAGGAATGAAGTTTGATATTGCAATTCGTGAATTTCTTAAAGGATTCCGACTTCCAGGAGAGGCTCAAAAGATAGATCGCATGATGGAAAAGTTTGCAGAACGGTATGGGAGTCTGTGTTTTGTGTGGACACACCTGTGTTCTCGCAGTTTATGTGATTTTGTGTTTGAGTCCATGATTTTAAGTGCATCAATAGTATTGTTTCTATTTTGACAACAAAGGTTCTGTTGGGATTATATTTAAGGAAGAAAAGGAAAAAAAGCTCCAGAAAAAACCCAGGCTGAATACCTAGTATTTTGATACCACCCTCAGTGTTTCTTGGTTGTGATTTAGTCTTGTGCATGTTGTTTCTGGCAGATATTGTGCAGGTAATCCAGGTCTTTTCAAGAATGCAGATACTGCTTATGTTCTTGCATATGCCGTTATAATGTTGAACACGGATGCGCATAACCTACTGGTCTGGCCTAAAATGTCAAAGTCTGATTTTACACGTATGAATGCCATGAATGATCCTGAAGATTGTGCCCCAACAGAACTCCTGGAAGATATCTATGATTCTATTGTCAAAGAAGAGATAAAAATGAAAGATGATACAGCTGGATATGGGAAGAGCAGCAGGCAAAAGCCAGAAGGGGAAGAAAGAGGCCGCCTTGTCAGTATTCTTAATCTGGCTCTTCCCAAAAGAATATCATCTACTGATGCTAAGTCTGAAAGTGAAGCTATTGTTAAGCAAACGCAGGCAATATTCCGGAAGCAAGGAGGGAAAAGAGGAGTTTTTTATACTGCAGAGCAGATTGAACTTTTGAGGCCCATGGTTGAAGCTGTAGGGTGGCCTTTACTTGTTACTTTCTCTGTTACTATGGAGGAAGGTGAGAACAAGCCGAGGGTTGTTCTGTGCTTGGAGGGATTTAAAGCTGGGATACACATGACGTACGTTCTTGGAATGGATACCATGCGCTATGCTTTTCTGACATCTCTGGTCAGGTAAATTTCTACTAGTTAACTGTTTTTCACCTTTGTTATTTTCTGTTATAGTTGCTCTTACGTATTGTAAATTTCTTTTTAGCCATTCACTTTTTTGGGCATTATTCAAGTTAGTATAACTAGCTTATGTGTTTAAATTTGTATCTCAGATTTACTTTCCTGCATGCTCCAAAAGAAATGCGTACGAAAAATGTGGAAGCATTGCGAACTTTACTGGCTCTATGTGACTTAGAGCCTGATACCCTTCAAGACACTTGGAATGCAGTTTTGGAATGTGTTTCTCGACTTGAATTCATCACCTCAACTCCTGCCATTGCTGCAACTGTCTTGCATGGATCAAATCAGATCTCCAGGGATGCTGTTCTACAATCCCTTAAAGAATTGGCTGGGAAACCTTTTGAACAAGTTTTTGTAAACAGTGTTAAATTGCCCAGTGATTCTGTTGTGGAGTTCTTCACTGCTCTCTGTGGCGTGTCAGCAGAAGAACTGAAACAAACTCCCGCTCGTGTTTTCAGCTTGCAAAAACTTGTTGAGATCAGCTATTACAACATGGCTCGTATACGCATGGTATTTTGTCAAAACACATTTTTCTTAATCCTTTTGTGGTGATAGGTGCTTATCTGATAAAAGTACTGAGGGTCGTCATGTGATGCACTTTAATCAGTCAGTCTATGACCATTAATTGCTGCAGTCAGACAGGAATAGAGAATGTTGAGCAGAAATAGGTAGGCAGATTAACAATAGTCTCTTGGCTAAGGTGTTCCTACTTCCCACCATCCCAAGGATAGAGCTTAGTTTTCCATAATTTAAGACGTCTTTCAACTTTTCAGGTGTGAACTTGAGAGTAAACATGTATAGAAATCAACACCAGCTTTGATTATAGAATATAGATAGATGGCTTCATACTCCATAGTTTTGTTTTAAGGGCCATATTTTTTGTAAATGAGGAACATTTGATAGAGTTCATAGAGTTTTTGTCTTGTAAGTAATATTGTACATGGGTTGTCACCTCCTCAGTGCTTTATAGTGATACTTATATAAGAAAGAAAGAAAAAGAATTCATATTTTTGCCTTGTTCACTCAATTTAAAAGTGGAATATTTTGGAATTTTGGAACAATTTGAGAAGTCAGTAGTAGGCTTTGAGTTTGTTCTTTGTATGACTTGGTTATAAGTTTGTTGATTATGTTTTGGCTCTACAAGCAAAGAAGCAAAAGAGAATAAAACTATTGTTTGCTTATGCATAAAGAGTTTTTCTAGAAGCAAGAAGCAGAATTTTACTTTTCAGGAGAAGCAAAAATCTTTTGCATTCAAAAGAAATTTTTTGCTCTTTGGAAACCAAGACTAGATCCTATTAAGTTTTTGGCTTTATTATCTTCAGGGAGGTTTAAGTGATTTTTGAATGTTATACTTTTGGTTATAGAAAAGGCAAGAAATAATAATAGCTGCTTTTAGAAAGCAAAAGGTTGAACCAAACAGTGCCTAGACGTTCTAGGTTGGATATCTTGATCTTTTGCCTTCCAAATATGTTTCTGTTCATTAATGAAACTTTAGAATAAAGACATTTAAACCTTTAGAATGGCCACTATGAGTTGGCTGAAATGTCCTGCCTAAGTCATCTTATGCAATGTTATTGGTATATTGATCTGAACATTAGGAACAGTATCCTGAGTAAGTTTGAGAACACATGATGCACAGATTTTCCGACTGTAGTGTTTTTACCTCCTTGATTTAGGGTTAAATATGGGGTTATAATAGTTCCTTCTACATATTCCCCCCCCAACACCCCCCAAAAAAAAGGAATAGAAAAAGAAAAAGATAAGGTTCCTTCTGTATAAATATTATAGTTGTAATACGATCAAATGCGTTTTCTTTTCTACCTTAAAGTTTTTTATTTTATTTTTATTTTTATGTGTAATGTACTTCCCTTCAAATGGTTTTTTTGCTAGTTCGAGAAACTTGTCAGTGGGGACATTGAATTTTCCTTTAACTTTATGTGAGCTGTCTATTAACATGATGGTGCATGTCGCATACTGCACTCCATAAAGTAATGATTGGTTGCTTGTGTCTGCCAATTATAATTGCTAACATTTTAAATGTGATTGTTGATGTCTACCAGGTCTGGGCAAGAATATGGTCTGTCCTCGCAAATCATTTTATTTCTGCTGGGAGCCATCGCGATGAGAAAATTGCTATGTATGCCATAGATTCTCTTAGGCAGCTTGGTATGAAGTATTTGGAGCGTGCTGAACTCACCAATTTCACTTTTCAAAATGACATTCTCAAACCGTTTGTTGTTCTTATGAGGAATAGTCGAAGTGAAACCATAAGAAGCCTAATAGTTGACTGCATCGTTCAGGTATGCTTTCTTGCTTAGCTTTCATGAACTATAGAAATTAGTATATTATTCTTTTTGATAAGTTATAGAAATTAGTACTATATTATTTCAAGTCGTTAACTTTGAGTATTAGTATATTCTATGCAGTCTATGCTATAGGGAAAAATTGTAAGCTATTAATTGATGTTTGTTTCTATTGTAGATGATAAAATCTAAAGTTGGAAGCATAAAATCTGGATGGCATAGTGTTTTTATGATATTTACAGCGGCTGCAGATGATGAACTGGAATCAATTGTTGAAAAGTCCTTCGAAAATGTTGAACAGGGTGAGAACCTGTCAGTTTTCTTCTTCTTGCAGTTACGTTACTGGTGACGCAATATCTTTCTTACCTTTCTTTTCAATCTTATCTAACACCAAAGCATTTGCAGTTATATTGGAACACTTTGATCAGGTAGTTGGAGATTGTTTTATGGACTGCGTCAACTGTCTTATTAGGTTTGCCAATAACAAAATTTCTCCCCGTATAAGTTTGAAGGCTATTGCACTTCTCCGTATATGTGAAGATCGTCTGGCAGAGGTATTTTTTTTAGCCTCAGCTTCTTTTGACAATCAAGCACGCCGTCTCCTCTTTTAATGAAGCACCTCATTAATCTTGTGTTCTAGCTTTTGTTATTTGTTGCGGGATGAATTGCCTCAGCCCGCCCTAATTCCTTGTTGTTGATGCGTTTTTGCTTGCTAAATAAGTATATTTAGCAACAGCTGGAAGTGAAAATTAGCTACATTCTATCCGTATTAGAATACATTTTAACACTATGATTCATGCATAAACTTTTCAGGCTTCTATTTGACTGCATTGATTGCTTTAAAACAGTTTGTAGGTGGTTTCTTCACAACTGCATTGATTGCTTTCTTCGTAAACATTCTTGCTCAAGTACTTATTAGTATAATAAATTTCAGGGACTTGTACCTGGTGGTGCTCTCAGGCCAATTGATGTTAATGTAGATGCAACTTTTGATGTGACTGAGCATTACTGGTTCCCAATGCTGGCTGGTTTATCTGATCTGACATCAGATCTGAGACCCGAAGTCAGAAGCTGTGCACTTGAGGTTTTGTTTGATTTGCTGAATGAAAGAGGTAAAAAGTTTTCAACATCATTTTGGGAGAGCATTTTCCATCGCGTCTTGTTCCCCATTTTTGATCATGTGAGACATGCTGGGAAGGAAAGCTTAATTTCTTCTGGGGATGAGTTGTTTCGTGAAACAAGCATTCACTCGCTTCAGTTACTGTGCAACCTTTTCAATACCTTTTACAAGGTATGGGCGAGCTTAATGTTTGTTTTCCTCCCTTTGAGGTGTGCTAGTTTGACTGCTGCTTGATCAAACATCAGACATATTGGAGGAGGAAACGTTGATATTGATGCTCATGTTGCAGAACATGTCTTGAATTTTGTGTTGCAGCAAAGAAATTAACATTATTGGAAATATTAAAAGAGATGTAAATAACCATGTTACAGTGAAAACATTATAAATTATGCATATTTATAGATTTTTTGTCTTCTTTCATGCAGGAGGTGTGTTTTATGCTGCCTCCACTACTGAGTTTGCTTCTGGATTGTGCCAAAAAGACAGACCAAGCAGTCGTTTCAATTTCTCTGGGTGCGCTGGTGCATCTTATAGAAGTTGGAGGACACCGGTTCAGTGAGAGTGATTGGGATATGTTGTTGAAAAGCATTAGGTGAATATCTCTTATAATTATTATTCGTTAATTAATCATAAGGTACATCTTTAATTATTATTTTTCAACTAATCATATTTATTTTGATATTCAGAGATGCGTCATATACAACTCAACCACTGGAGCTACTCAATGCTATGGGTTTTGACAACCCAAAAAGCACTACGGTGTTAATTAGAGATACAGAGATGGATGCTTCTGTGAAGTCAGATCCCTACACAGTAGTAGATAGCTATCCATTTGATCTCGGTGATAATGGAAGTATATCACCATTGGAATCTCCAAGCATTGGTGCTGATGGCACTTCAAGGAATCCTAATACATCAGCTTCACAGGATAACAATCAAGAATCTGAACCACAATATTATTTTGATTGGAAATCTGGACTACACTTTAAGTTGGATGGATCTGAAGGTTCTTTTTTTCTTCCTGAATATGCGTTATCTAGGATGGCTGTTGGTTGGTTGACTTTTAAGCCACCGAAAAGTTTCTCTTCTCCATGTTCATGGTATTGAAAAATAATACATAAAACAACGTGGCTTAACTGTTTGCATGATTCACATTTTCAGTTAGTGATACCCCTAGAATCTACTTCTTTCTTATGCTAAGAGACCTTTAGGCTACTACTGAGGCAGTCCAAACCGGACGATATCAATTTGTTTAATGGCACACTTAAAAGAGAAATTTCCCCCCTTGTAGGCCTTTCGTCACGATCAGGAAAAGCTGGGGGCCTTGGACGGAGTCAAACTATTGGTCAAAGAATGGGAAATATGATGGACAGTCTCTTTCTCAGAAGTTTCAGCTCTAAACCAAAAAGTCCTGCTACAGATGTTTCAATACTATCTTCTCCACCTAAGGTATTATGCAGTGCATATTCTTAAGAGTTTCATAATGTTTAGTGAGATCCGTTTTCTTCTATTCTTGGCTCATATATGTGTCATCTTATTTCTTGATTTAGACATGTATATTCCTGGGCTCTTATTAATGGTTATAAACCTTCGTAGGATCCTAAGATAACATGATCTGGATTGTAGGATCCTAAGATAACTTGATCTGGATCGTAGGATCCTAAGATAACATGATCTGGATCGTTCCAAAGCGTATTTATGTAGGACTGAGGTAGGTCCTAAGATCGGATGATAGAAGTGTAAAATCAGATCATAGAATCGTAACAAAATGAGACCAAACAAGCATATAAAGAAATTCAAGCTCCTAAAATGCTCCTTTAAATTTCTTGGCATATTTGAGACTAACGAATAGAAAAAGTAACACAAAATAAGAGAAAAGAAATGTGAACATAACTCAAAACCAGGGGAGGCATTGGTGAGTTTTATTTTTATAATACACCTTATAAGTTGAAGTTAGCACTTCTGCACTTGTAAGCGATGGATATTGTTTGATATGCATCCCAAATTTATCAGATTAAAAGCCATATGCTAAAATTGTTAGCTTTTTTTACTTACCAAAAAAATTGTTAGCTTTTGGATATTTTTCTTGAGAATCAGGCATGTTTTGTGAAACATTGTAAGATATTGATATTGTGCTTAAATTTTTTGTTGCGGTTTTTCATAGTTTATAAAATCTTACAATTTTCAATCTGATCTTGAACATCCTCCGATGATCCAAGGTAGGTTCCCTGTCTTAACAACCTTAGTTATTAAAAGTAAAGAGAAACGTGTCTCATGTCCAGTCCCAAGAAGTAATGGCAGCATCGCTATTTATAATGCTTGACTTGAGAAGATGTGAGCTTTAATTCAAGCTCTCTATTTACTGCTGTGGAGTTTTATATAGAAAGTGTAGCCTTTGGAGGCATGTGACGGTAAGGAAGCATGGTAGAGGGAGGCTGTTATTGTTTGCTGATAGGATGAGGATGCTTTATGGTGTGAGGTACTAGAAAGAAAAGAGATTCAGAAGGGTTGGGATTTCTTCATGAGGCTTATCTTTTATTCTTTCTTTTTTTTTCCCCTTGTTTCTTTTCTTTCTCCCGTTGCTTCATAAGGCTTATCTTTCTTCAAGGTTGGGGATTGCATAGATATTTTATCTGTTGACTTGATGTTTTGTTTGGAGGAGCCTTCTAAATACTTTTTTTCGTTAATTTATTCAGCATCAGCTTGAAAGAGGACACTTTCCTAATTATGTGTTGTATATGACATTATATGCCTATTTTCCCCCCCTTTTCTCTTATACTTTCTCTTAATCTGATGCTGCTTTAGCTTCCCGATGCTGTGGAGCCTGATGCCAAAGTTGAAGAGGAAAGTCCACTGTTGGGAACTATTAGGGGCAAGTGCATCACTCAGTTACTACTTCTTGGTGCCATTGATAGTATCCAGGTACGTATCTGATATTTTTTATGCCTTCATAGTGCCATATAGGTTTCTAAAGTTCATGAATGCTCTCTCTATCTCTCTCAAATTTTAAAGTAGTTAAATCTGTTTGAGATCCAGATCGGTATGCTAGCTCTGCTCATTTTTCTTTTGAACCTGTGGCCATGTTCTTTTCTGGTATTGCTATTCTTACTGAGTAGGTTTGCGGGAAAAACTAATGTTGGGAAATGTAGAAATTAAACTTCTTTCCACCCTAAATGCTAAAAAGGGAGGTGGAGTGGTCCACTGATGCATATTGCAATCTGCAGAAAGTTTGAAGAATGTCTTCTTACACAATGCTTCTGAAATTGGCAGAAAAAGTACTGGAGAAACTTGAAAGCACCACAGAAGATTGCTATAATGGACATCTTGTTATCCTTGTTAGAGTTTGCTGCTTCGTATAATTCATACTCAAACCTCAGAGTGCGTATGCACCACATTCCTTCTGAAAGGTAGGCAACAAATTATTGTCTTATTTCCTTCTCCTTAGCTGGTTAAATCCTTAATAATAATTTATTTTCGCACAGGCCTCCGTTGAATCTCCTTCGCCAGGAAATGGCAGGAACTGGCATATATTTGGATGTCTTACAGAAAGCAACTTCAGGATTTAATACCGATAGGAAACAACATCTGGAATCTAATGGCTCTCATGATGTTGATATTGCTTCAGAAAACAATGATTCAAGCATCACTGAGTATTCTGACTCAGAGGAAAAACTAGAAGGGGTAGCAGAAGAGAAACTGGTTTCTTTCTGTGAGCAGGTGCTCAAAGAAGCATCTGATCTCCAGTCCACTGTAGGGGAGACTACTAACAAGGATATTCATCGAGTCCTGGAGTTGCGTTCTCCAATTATTGTTAAGGTGTGGGATCTTTTTTCTTCTATTCTCCTTTAATTTACTTGAAAATAGGTGTGATGTGTTATATCGGGTGTCTTTGGTGCATCCAGGATGTCTTGTTCAACGCAGAGTACTCTGCAGCTTCTGATTTATTAAACATTACATATTCACCAAATGCATTGTCCAATTTTGCCTATTTTCTATTGGAGTTTGCCTGCTTCGATAGTAAAAGCATCATTGTTTTTCCATAAATGATTGCTGATGTTTTGGATTCAAATGAGTTGCCACTTCTAATGTTATTTCTCAGTTTTTCTTGGTACTTTACTTTTTGTATATGATCATGACATTCCTGTTATTGATTTAGTGGATTTAGTTGAGTACTGTTTACTGAAACTCTAAAATTTTTGGAGCATTGTACATTTACTCTTATTTATATTTTATTCCTGCTTTATGGTGATCATCCATGCGGCTATATTTTACCATAATGTTCTCCGAGCAGATATCATCATTTTGTGATTCCTTCCATATTAAACTTTACATAATTGTAATTGTAAAAGGTTGTGATGAATTTATCTACTATTTTGTTTCAGGTGCTTAAAGGCATGTGCTTTATGAACAATCAGATCTTCAGAAAACACATGAGAAAGTTCTATCCTTTGCTCACAAAACTTGTTTGCTGTGACCAGGTAAAATTTCCTTCTGCCATGGTAAATACTTTAACTTGAATTCAACGTTTATTGTTAATGTCTGCTCAAATGTGTTGCTTTCTAGGATCTAATGGCAACCAAACTGCTGTAATCTTTCTATGACAAAAGTTGAAGGCATTCTCAATATCTTTTTTTTTTTTTTGATTAGTAAGATTCTTCATTAATAAAGCACCAAGAGAGTGCAACTCAAAGCCAAAGGCTATTTACATGATAAGAAGTCCACCAAACCTAAATGTCATCGTTATTTACAAAGGCATTTCCTCTAAACAAAAAATTGAAGGTATTGAACTATCTCCAATAGGTCTTTCTACCCCATCAAAACTCTTTGGTTCCTTTCTCTCCACACTAGCCAAAAAATTTAGTGTGGGATCAATGAATAAGCCTTCTCAACCTCCATGGTAGCCCTCAATCCACTCCAAATGCATATTTCATCTTTCACGGAACCTGCCATTACCCAAGAAACCCCCAAAATACTATGAGTCATCTCCCTCAAACTTCTAGTGAGCAAACATTCCGTCAAAAGATGATATATGAACTCGACACTCTTTTCAAATATAGGACTTATTAACAATCACTTTCTCCCTCCTTTGTAAATTATCAAGAGTTAGAATTTTCTCCCAAGAGGCTTCCAACATAAAAGAAACGTACTTTTTCAGGTACACGGGGGCACCAAATTGATTTCCTAGGAAAATTGGGGTTACCATCACAAGAGACTTTATCAAAAAAAATCTTATAGAAGTCCTTCACCTGAAAACTCTTGTCTGGACAAGGCCCCCACCTCATCACATCCTCTCTACCAACCTCCACCGAAGAATTATATAAGGTCTCCAAAAACCTCACTACCTCCACTACTTATCAATCATGAACATTATGAATAAAAGGCACGACCCAAGATACCCCTTCGTTTGACACGAAGATACAAGAGCTAACTCATTCTTCCTTATTCCTTGCAATATCGAAAATGTATGGAAATTTGTCTTTTCAAAGGAGTCTCCCACACCAAGTGTTATACCAAAACCATGTCCTTTCTCCATTTCCCATCGATACCACAACATAAGGACGGAAGTCCTTCCACCCTTTCCGAATCCTCCTTCACACCCCCACTGCGTAGGCCTCCCTAGTCTCCTTAGACGTCCACTCATTTTGATCAACTCCATACTTTGCCTCCACCACACTCCTCCAAAAGTGATCCTTCTCAACAAGAAATCTCCAAAGTCATTTGCCAAGTAGAGCTTTTATTGAATAAAGAGATAGATTTTAGACCAAGTCCCTCTCTCTCCAATGGTTGAACACACCCCACTTTACCAAATGATACTTATATTCCTCCCTCGTGTTATCCCAAAGAAATCTTCTTTGAATGCTCTTCAACCTATGGGCCACCGAGCTAGGAACAGGGAAAAATGACATAAAATAGATGGGAAGATTAGAGAGAGTGCTCTTGATAAGAGTAAGTCTACCCCCTTTTGAAAGGTATGATTTTCCATCCGGCCAACTGCATCTCAAAGGGCTCCAAATGCTTTTGTCTTTGCATTTAATTTCGAGGGGAAGACCAAGATAAGAAATAGGAAGCGATCCCATCTTGCACCCCAAGAAGCTAGCAAGCAAGTGACATTAATATCTTCACCAAGAGGAATTAAGTCACTTTTGCCAAGATTGACCGTTATCCCCGAGATCACAAAAATCAATCGTATCATTGGCAAATAGAATATGAGAAACACTCACACTACCACCGTGCCTCTCAACTTTGAAATCACTTGATAAACTCCTTTCAACCACTTTCGCCATTACTTGCTGAAAGCCTCCATCACCAAAGTAAACAAGAAAGGGGACAAATGATCCCTTTGCCTAAGTCCCCTTGAAGCTCTAAAAAGCTCGTGGGACACCCATTAACAAGAATGGAAAAAGAGAAAGAAGAAATACACTTGCACCATTTACCTCGAACCCCCTTCTTTTCAATAAATCCATAACAAAATCCCCAACTAACATGATCATACGCCTTCTCCATATAAAGTTTACAAATCACCCTTCCCCCTCCATTCTTTGAGTATCTACCACCTCATTGGCAATCAACACAGCATATATGATTTGCCTTCCCTCTATAAAGGCATTCTGATGAGGACTCGTTACTTTTTGCATAACTTCCTTCAACCTAGAGATGATTACCTTCAATAAGAGCTTGTAAATGCATCCCACAAGACTTGTGGTCCAAAAGTCTTTAATGTTAGATGCCCCATCTTTCTTTGGGACAAGGTCAATAAAATTGGTGTTAAGGCTTCTCACAAACTCCTTCGACACGTGGAAGTCCTCAAAGAAACGTATAATACCCCTTGATCACCTCCCAATTATGAGCTAGAAAAGCCATTGTAAAACCATCCGGCCTCGAAGCTTTATCTCCATCACAATCCTGAAGTGTGGCCAAAATTTCTTCTTTAGCAAAATGACGCTTAATTGAAATTGCTTCCTCATTGATTCTAGAAAAATCTAACCCGTCCAAATTTGGCTTACTAACACACATTTGTCCTTATAAAGGTTCTCATAGAAGTCTCCGATCGCCTCTTTTATACCCTCCATCTCCTCAAACACAGTCCCACCTACCTCAATGAAGCTAATAAAGTTATATCTGCTGTGAGTGTTCGCCATACGGTGGAAAAACTTAGTGTTTTTATTACCCTCACGGAGCCACAATTCTCTAGATTTCTGACCCTCATGGAGCGACAATTCTCTAGATTTCTGCCTCCAAGAAATTTCCTCCAAAGATATGAGCTTAGCTAGTTCCTTCTTTGCCTCCACTCTCCTACCATTGTCATCTCTCGAGAGACCCTCCAAAAGCTCTTTCTCATCATACCCATTGATATCACCCGTCATGCATTAATAGTTGAGTTAATATAACCAAAGACTCTTTATTCCATCTTTGTATTTCATCTTCAACACCTTTCAACTTTTTGGGTACCACAAAACTAGCAAAATCACTTATAGTACATCCCTCCCACCAACTTTTAACCTTATCCCGGAACCCGTCCACTCTCAAACATATATTCTCAAACAGAAACGGAGTCCGACCCCACATCATGCTTCCTACTTCAAAAACATTTGAATGATGGTTCGACGTGGGACGAGGGAGAAGCTTCTAAATCAAACCAGGGCATTAAGCTTCCCAACAATCAGTTACAAGGAATCGGTCAATTCTTGAAAACAAGGGAAATTCTCTGAAATACAACCAAGTGGTGTTGCTAGATGAAGGTAGGTCAATAAGGTCATGGCCCCTTACAAACTCAAACTCTAAAAACTCCCTCATCGTCATTGTCTCTTGAGAACCTCCCGACCTCTCTTACGGATGTAGAACAATATTAAAATCACCCTTACCTCCCATAAAAGACGCCACCGATATCTACTAGCTGTCAACTCTTCCCAGAAAAACCTTTTGTTGCCTCTCTCTAGGCCCATAAACACCGGTCGTCACCCATTCCCCACTCATCAGTCATCAATAACCCCTTGAAAACACAAGATACCAAAAACAAACCCACTTGAAAATCTATTAACTCAAGAACTCTCATATCCCACATGATAACAACTCCCCCCGAGGCCCCTATCGCCGGTGAAGATTTCCACCCATAATTCCTTATCCTCCATAGGCTGTGGATGTCTGAATTATAAATCAACTCCAATTTGGTCTCCTGAAATCACTTAACCTTTACAAAAGCACCAAGGGGATGCAACCCATGTACAAGACTATCTATATGAGAGAAACTCCATAAAATCTACTAAATCTAAGCCATTTACAAAAGCATGTCCCTTGACCTAAAAATTAAGTGCGTTGAACCTCTTCCCTAATTACAAAAGTAGGTCTCTCAATAGCATAGCTTTACTGTTCCTTTCATTCCAAACTAACCAAAAGATCGAAAGGGCAATCATAGAGTAAGCCTTCTCGAGGCACTTAGAAACTCAAAAACCACTCCAAGCCCACAATTCATCCCTCACGGAGCTGGCAACAACCCAAGAAACACCACCACCTTATAAGCCATTTCTCACAAAGCTCTCACCAAAGAGTACTCCAACAAAAGATGAAACATGGCCTCGCCGCAACCTTTGCAAATAAAGAACCGATTCACTAAAATCCTCTTATCTTTTTTGTAGGTTGTCTAAAGTGAGAATATTCTCCCATGAAGCTTCCCAACCAAAAAAGCTCACTTTCATTGGAGGTCCGGAGGGCCAAATGACCTTTCACGGAAAATTGGGTGACCTATCCAAAGGCACCTCGTCCAAAATAACTTTGTAACAGGCTTTCACCTCAATCCCTCTTTAGACAAATCGTTAACCCCTCACATTCCAAGAAATAATTTTCCACTTCATTGGTCCACAATTGGTACCCTATTCTCCTCCGATGAGCTCGTCCCACCTCTATAAGCACCCCCACTACTCTTCTCATAATTGACTTCAAAGACTAGCCTTTTAAGCTCTCTATTACCCACTTTAGACTGCTTCCTTCCCGACGACTGCCCACGACATCGAGATTTACACTCTTCAACCCGGATCCTTTCAATTTCCTCAAATAATCTAATTGCTTGATCTTCTACCCCAACTAAATAGACCCCCACCATCCTATGAGGTTTTTTTTTTACCCAATTGAGAACCCGATCTAGCGCCTTACAGCTCACAGCAATGTCATCTACCCCATCCAAACACACCCATTGATCAATTGGATCCACTCTCCACCAAAGCCAGATTAAAATCCCCCAAATTCACCAAGCAGCCCTCATTACCAGTCCCTCTGCACCCCTGGCACTATCCCCGAAATAGAACAAGAGAGGGGATCAAAATTAGAGCCCAACGGATCATCCCATTACACACTGCCATAATCCTCCACGTTCACAAAACTTCTCTTGAATAACTCCACTATCTGTTCTAGGCAAAACCTTAGGGTCAAAACCAACAGAAAATGCCTTGAAAACCTCCCACCAGCCACCAGCTCTTCCACCTTCCCGAAAAAGCACAAATTTGGATCTCCCACTGGAAATCACCGTCAACGACACAAAGCGGCCGCTTTTGTTCTGGTACAGCCCCAAGATCTCTTCTTCTAGCCCAGATTCTTTCACCCTTTTCAAACAGAAATTCCTTCCAACAATTTGAAACCCAGTCAAATTCCTGCATGTTCAACCAAAAAGAGTTTTTTCTCCCCTTAGTGAATTCAGAAATTCTAAGCACATTCTCTGATTGACGTTCAATCACGAACTCAGAAATTTTTTCTTGACCACAAACGAATGGCGACACTCTGGCCTCATTTTATGAATTATTTTCAGATCTTCCCATTGTACTTTCAAAAATTTGGGTTTAATTTACTTTATTTAAACTATTATTTTTCTCCTCAACATTGTTGTTGAATGTATATGGTTGTTTCCAATTTCTCCTAAAACCTCATTTCCCAGAAACAATGTTATCTATCCTTGAAATTCCATGTACCAATTCCTGTATTAGGATAGTTTTTCATGCTAGGGATCATATATTTTCTTCTTCCTCGCATACCTGATACTCTATTTACATTTAGTTGAATGCCCTTCCTACTTCAACAAAAGATTGAATTTCTAGATACTATCTTTTAGGACTTGCATGCTCTGTACTTTTAATTGTATTACTGTCAACAATATCTCCATTTTTGAGCATTTAGTATTCCATTATGAAATAAAAGTTTTACAGGAATTTGTTTGTTGCTACTGAGTGAATCTTACATTTTCTACTCCCAGCTGAAAAAAAAACTGAATTCTTTTGATTTTTCAGTTGGATATTCGCGGAGCACTTGATGATCTTTTTATGGCGCAGTTGAAAGCTCTGTTACCGTAGTAATTTTTCATTTAAACTTTCTTGAGCTGCTAATGGAGGAATGATTTTCAGCAACGCTGCACGTTCCATAGCTGAAGTCTTGTTGTTCAGCTGATTTTCCAGTGCTCAGTTGTACCCAACATTTCGTTTGCTTAGAAAGTGTTACACTGATGATCTTGTTTAAGGGAAAAGGAGAATAGAACATTTGAAAATGACCTCTTACTCTTTCTTTTAATCTACAAATTTTTTGGCCATTTGTATGAATTGTGGTGGACAGTTGCTTCATAGATGTTCCTAAATCGTACTGTGGCTGCGAGTACATAGCTATATTTTGTACCAAATTTTACTGTTACAGTGAAAAATGTCAATTATTTGATACTCGTAATACGTTGAGACCATGAGAAATGCCATTCGACTGATTTTTTCATCTTAATACTGCTGGTTATTAACATGAATCTCCCTTTCTTCCACAACTTGAAATGCCATTCTACAACCATGGCTTAAAATTCTGCAAATTAAGAAGATTTATCAATAGAAATTACTGCTATACATTGTACATGCACTGCTCTCGTTAAAATTCTCTTTATGAGCAATCAATATGCAAACTAACAATATAGTACAGGGATCTTGTCATCAGAATCTGGCTGTGGGAGAGCAAAATCTTAAGTTTACAGGGAGAAGAATAAATCAATAAACCCTCACAATTTACTCTCCACTGTTAACCATTTGAAAGGTTGGGTGGTTCAGCAATAGAAAATTCAACCTTGATTGGCTACTCGTCCTCCTCTACTAGGAAAAGAAAGCGGAATCTTGAATCAAAAGGAAGGACAGAATAGCTTCTAGCTCCAAGAACCCTCCACTTGTGAGTGGTTGAACAATCTCTGACCATGGCGGCTTGCTCTGGGGAGAGAAATTGGCAGATCCAAGCTGGTAGCTGAGAGTCCTCCACAATTCCTTTGGCAAAACAATGCAACAACTTTGGCACAAACAGTTTCCCTTTATCGCTTATGCCAATGGAGGCACGGATGTAATCTTTCAATGACCTTTTTAGCAACTCATTCAAATTTTCAGGCCTGAAGATTCTCACCTGATTGCATAACAGAATAAGGATGGTCAAAGTAGACTCGAGAAAAATTGGACATGTTCATGATAGATGATGATACCATTAACAAATTTCATTAATTTACACCGAGAAAAGTAACCACTAAAATTTCTGTCATTGCGTATGTGTGCACAGTGATACTGCAATTCTCAACAGCCCAGTTCTGCCGAAGCTGCTGACATGTCCAGACAAATCTCAATTGCCATTACTTGCAAAAACATGTAGATATGCGGATATACTCTTGTAAGCAAAACCTTCCACATAAGATCCACACATAGACTGTAAGGGCATCCCATGAGCCTCTGTCACTCAAAGGCTACTGAAGAAATGGAAGTTGCTTGCTATTGCTGCACCTTAACGGAATTTGCAGCAATAGCTATACAATTGTGTGGAATTGAGACCACTTATCCTATAAGAGGCCCATCCTCTTGTTAGAGTTGGTGCATACTTTACAGGACCAAATCTGTAAAAACCTCGGACGAATACGGGGGTCCCGCTCCCAGGATAGTGGGCCAAGGTTAGGGGGCAACGTCCCCGAAACTTTTAGGCCATGTACATGAGTTGGGCCTGATTTTTTGCTTGGCGGTTTGGGCTTGGGCCCATGAAGAGCCGTAGTTCTGCAGCATAACGAAAATCCTAATTAGACCCTAATTAGGACGTCTTAAGTTACATATAAATACTCTTTATGTACTAATTGTAATAGAGAGATTTGTGAGGTTGATAATAAGAAACTTATGGCAGGATGTAGCTCTATTCTTGGGTGAACCTGGGTAAACCTTGTCTTCTTTTCTTTCTGTTTATAATTCGTGTGATTGACAGGTCTCGAATTGTTCAATTGGTATCGGAGCCTTGTGTTCGAGGATTAACGATCAAAGATGTTGATTGGATCACGGATTGAAATCGAGAAGTTCGGAGGGAAGCACTACGAGTCATGAAAACTGAAGATAGAGAATCTACTCGTGAATAGGGATCTGTGGACGGTGATAGTCAATAAAATACCGAAGAGTACGGCGTCCACGGCAGAGGCGTCACCGATAGTGGTTTCAACATCATCTTCAGTGACAATCACGGACTGGGAGAAGCTCGATCGGAAGGCACAAAGTCTAATTCGACTGTGCCTGGACGATTATGTCCTGATAAACGTTTCTGAAGAAAAAACTGCGAAAGATCTCTGGAAGAAGCTAGAAAGCCTCTATCAAAGTAAATCTCTAGTAAACAAACTGTTTTTATGGAAGAAGTTATGGTAACTGAGGATGGATGATCTACTCGTGGATAGAGATCTGTGGACGGTGATAGTCGATAAGATACCGAAGAGTACGGCGTCCACGGCAGAGGCGTCGCCAGTGGTGGTTTCGACATCATCTTCAGTGACCATCACGGAGTGAGACAAGCTCGATCGAAAGGTACGAAGTCTAATTTGGTTGTGCCTGGCCGATTCTGTCCTGATAAACATTTCTGGAGAAAAGACTACGCAAGATCTCAGGAAGAAGCTGGAAAGCCTTTATCAGAGTAAATCTCTGGTAAACACACTGTTTCTGCGGAAGAAGTTGTACAACCTTCGGATGGCTGAGAACGATTCTTTCTCTGTTCATCTACATGAGTTCAACACTTTGAAAGATCAGTTATTATCAATTAGTATTGATGTGACGGATGACAATAAGGCTATTACGCTGCTCTGTTCACTGCTTGATTCGTGGAATAACTTGATAGTTGTGATTGATAGTGGTACGACTGATTTGTCTTTTGCGGATGTCGTGGCAGCCGTATTATCTGAGGAGATAAGGCGGCAGGGTATAGAAAACTCATCAAAGGAGGCCTTATCTGTGAGAGGGCAAACCCATGATGAAGACTACAAGTAGTCTGGTGATAAACCCAAGTTCAGGGGAAGATCGAAAAGTAGGGATAAATCTGGGTTAAAGTGTTGGAAGTGTAGGAAGCCTGGGCATCTAAAAGAGTGCAGAAGTAAAAGTATGAACCGTGAAAAGCGAACAGGCAAGATATCAGCATCAGGTAACAGGAACTAGTATGATGATGATGCTGGTGACTTAAATATGACATCTTGTTTGGCTTAATCAGATCAGAGTGTTTGGATAATTGATATAGGAGCATCCTTTCACATGAAACTTCACAGGGACTGGTTTCGTGAGTATGAAACCTTTGATGGGGGGAATATTTTATTGGGAGATAACTCTCCCGTGAAAATTATTGGTCGTGGGAAGGTAAAGTTGAGGATGAATGATGGGACAGTCAGAACACTTCAAGGCATGATGTATATTTCAGGTCTCTGCAGGATCCTAATATCAGTCAGCAAGATAGCAGATGGGGGAGTGAATTTCAGCTGTGACAAAAATTCGTGCAAAATGACTCATGGATTGTTAGTAATTACATGAGGTATTCGGTATGGTACGTTGTACAAGATGTTGGGAAATACAGTACAAAGTCAGTACAATATAGGTTTTATCTCTGATAAGGCGACTGATGATGAGACAACGTCCTTTATGTTGTGGCATTAGAGGCTTGGGCATATCGGCGAAAAAGGACTATCTAATTTATCGTCAAAGCAGATGGTAAAGGGAGTCCCAGATTGGTCCATGGGATTCGGTTTCTGTGAGCATTGTCTACATGACAAGCAGAACCGCGTGAGTTTTAAGTCCACTGGCACAAGGGCAAAGAGTATTATGGATTTAATACATAGTGATGTGTTGTGCCAGTTCCGGTCCAATCTCTTGGAAAATCAAGATATTATGTCTCTTTTATTGATGATTTTTCAAGGAATGCATGGATTTATTTCATTAAGAGTAAGCTGAAGCATTTGATAAGTTTTGTGAGTTTAAAGCATTGGTAGAAAATCAGATGGAAAGAAAGATAAATGTATTGAGAACAGATAATGGAGGGGAATTTTGCTCTGACAAGTTTGAGCAATTCTGTGTAGCAAACGACATTGCAAGATATAAAACAACTCCATATACTCCTCAACAGAATGGGGCGGCCGAGAGACTCAATCGGTCACTCATGGAGAAATCGAGGAGTATGTTGAGTTGTGCAGGCTTGGAGCCAGAGTTCTGGCAGAGCCTGTAGCTATGGCATGTTATCTGAAGAATAGGTCACCGACATCAGCTTTACAGGATCAGACACCATTTGAGGCATTATTTGGGAAGAAGCCGAGTTTGGCTCATGTTAGGGTGTTTGGGTGTGATGCTTATATGCATGTGCCAAAAGAAAAGAGGAACAAACTTGACGGCAAATCAATGAAGTGTATCTTCATTAGTTATAAGGATGGGGTCAAGGGGTACAAGTTATGGAATCCCAAAAACAAAAGTACAGTTTATAGCAGAGATGTGTTCAGGGAAACACAAAGCGATATGGCGACTGTCCAAGATGTACCGGAACAGCCAAAACAGGTTCAGATTAATCTTAACCCGGGAGATAAAGAGTGGAAGACTACCCCACAAACTGCACCGGATACTTCAGATACTGAGTCAGTTGGGTCTGAGCAAGATATCCATGTTTCTGATGTAGATGATGATGATTCAGATGCTGGCTCAGAGGTAGAGACCATACTTATCATAAAGAGATAGACACGGGTTAGGAGACCAACCATCAGGTATTCCCCTAGTGCTTGCAGTGCATTATATGCTTTAAATATTACTGGTGATGATCCTAGAACAGTGAAAGAGGCAAGGACCTCGGAGGATGCAAATCTATGGGAGGATGCTATGAAAGAGGAGATGCAGACACTGGACAAGAATGAAACATGGAGCCTTGTGAAATTGCCTAAAGATAGGAAGACAATTGGGTGCAACTGGATTTTCAAGAAGAAAACAAATGCAGATGGAATGGTAGAAAAGAATAAGGCACGTCTGGTTGCAAAGGGGTACTCGCAAATAGAGAGAATTGACTATAGTGAGATATTTTCCCCAGTAGCAAAGTTGACATCTATTAGATGTGTCTTATCCATAGCAGCTGCTTATGATTTAGAGGTTGAGCAACTGAATGTGAAGACAACTTTCTTTCATGGGGACTTAGAGGAGGAAATTTACATGAAACAGCCTGAAGGTTTTGTGAGCAAAGGCAAGGAAGAGCTGGTTTGTAAATTGAAGAAGTCTTTGTACGGATTAAAGCAATCACCACGGATGTGGTACCAGAAGTTTGATACATATGCCATTCAGCTTGGGTTCACTCGCAGTTATACTGATAACTGCGTCTACGGGAAAAAGGTTAGGGATTGATTTTGTCATTTTAACCTTGTATGTGGATGATACAATATTGATTGGAAATAACAGGAAGATGATTAGCACTGTGAAGGCATTGTTGGCAAGGCAGTTTGACATAATAGACCTAGGGTCAACAAACTTTATCTTGGGCATGCAGAAGGATAGGAAGGCAATTGGATTCAAATGGATTTCCAAGAAGAAAACAAATGCAAATGGAATGGTAGAAAAGTACAAGGCACGTCTGGTTACAAAGGGTTACTCGCAAATAGAGAGAATTGACTATAGTGAGATATTTTCCCCAGTAGCAAAGTTGACATCTATTAGATGAGTTGACATCTATTAGATGTGTCTTATCCATAGCAGCTGCTTATGATCTAGAGGTTGAGTAACTGAATGTGAAGACAGCTTTCCTTCATGGGGACTTAGAGGAGGAAATTTACATGAAACAGCCTGAAAGTTTTGTGAGCAAAGGCAAGGAAGAGCTGGTTTGTAAATTGAAAAAGTCTTTGCGCAGATTAAAGCAATCACCACAGATGTGGTACCAGAAGTTTGATACATAAGCCATTCAGCTTAGGTTCACTCGCAGTTATACTGATAACTGCGTCTACAGGAAAAAGGTTAAGGATTGATTTTGTCATTTTAACCTTGTATGTGGATGATACGATATTGATTGGAAATAACAGGAAGATGATTAGCACTGTGAAGGCATTGTTGGCAAGGCAGTTTGACATGATAGACCTAGGGCCAGCAAACTTTATCTTGGGCATGCAGAGGGATCATGAAAATCGTAAACTATGGCTAAGGATAGGAAGGCAATTGGATTCAAATGGATTTTCAAGAAGAAAACAAATGCAGATGGAATGGTAGAAAAGTACAAGTCACGTCTGGTTGCAAAAGGATACTCGCAAATAGAGAGAATTGACTATAGTGAGATATTTTCCCCACTAGCAAAGTTGACATCTATTAGATGTGTCTTATCCATAGCAGCTGCTTATGATCTAGAGGTTTAGCAACTGAATGTGAAGACAACTTTCCTTCATGGGGATTTAGAGGAGGAAATTTACATGAAACAGCTTGAAGGTTTTGTGAGCAAAGGCAAGGAAGAGCTGGTTTGTAAATTGAAGAAGTCTTTGTACGGATTAAAGCAATCACCACGGACGTGGTACCAGAAGTTTGATACATATGCCATTCAGCTTGGGTTCACTCGCAGTTATACTGATAACTGCGTCTACGAGAAAAAGGTTAGGGATTGATTTTGTCATTTTAACCTTGTATGTGGATGATACGATATTGATTGGAAATAACAGGAAGATGATTAGCACTGTGAAGGCGTTGTTGGCAAGACAGTTTGACATAATAGACCTAGGGCCAGCAAACTTTATTTTGGGCATGCAGAGGGATCGTGAAAATCGTAAACTATGGCTAAGGATAGGAAGGCAATTGGATGCAAATGGATTTTCAAGAAGAAAACAAATGCAGATGGAATGGCAGAAAAGTACAAGGCACGTCTGGTTGCAAAAGAGTACTCGCAAATAGAGAGAATTGACTACGGTGAGATATTTTCCCCAGTAGCAAAGTTGACATCTATTAGATGTGTCTTATCCATAGCAGCTGCTTATGATCTAGAGGTTGAGCAACTGAATGTGAAGACAACTTTCCTTCATAGGGACTTAGAGGAGGAAATTTACATCAAACGGCCTGAAGGTTTTGTGAGCAAAGGCAAGGAAGAGCTGGTTTGTAAATTGAAGAAGTCTTTGTACGGATTAAAGCAATCACCACAGATGTGGTACCAGAAGTTTGATACATATGCCATTCAGCTTGGGTTCACTCCCAGTTATACTGATAACTACGTCTACGGGAAAAAGGTTAGGGATTGATTTTGTCATTTTAACCTTGTATGTGGATGATACGATATTGATTGAAAATAACAGGAAGATGATTAGCACTGTGAAGACATTGTTGGCAAGGCAGTTTGACATGATAGACCTACGGCCAACAAACTTTATCTTGGGCATGTAGAGGGATCGTGAAAATCGTAAACTATGGCTAAGTCAGAAGAAGTATATTGAAGAAGTGTTGAAGAAATTCAGCATGTCTGATAGCAAGCCGATAAGGAGTCCCATGCCTTTGGGAACCAAGTTATCTACGGAACAATGTCCGAAGACAGAGGAAGAAGCTGAAGATATGGCGCATGTACCTTATGCTAGTGCAGTTGGAAGCTTGATGTACACCATGGTGTGTACAAGACCAGATATTGCCCAAGTAGTGGGAGTATTGAGTAGATATATGTCTAATCCTGAGAAAGAGCATTGAACTACAATCAAGAGAGTTCTTAAGTATCTTCGTGGCACGTCAGAGTTTGCATTGTGTTATGGAGGTATAGGAGGTAAGAAGAATCTTGATATTGTAGGATCTATTTATGCTGACTGGGGAGGAGACATTGATAACAGTAGGTTTACAAGTGGGTATGTCTTCAATCTGTTTGGTGGGACAGTGAGTTGGATGAGCAAAAGGCAAAGTGTTGTTGCCCTTTCATCTACAGAAACAGAGTATATGACAATAACTCATGCTGGAAAGGAAGTGGTTTGGCTTCAAAGGTTGTGTGCAGAGCTTGGGTTTAAACAAGAAGCAGTGAAGGTGAAATGTGACAATCAAGGTGCTATCTTCTTAGCAAAGAATCCCGCAGTTCATTCATGGATGAAGCACATTGATATCCAATATCACTTCATCCGGAAAAAAATTGAAGAAAATGTTATAATCTTGGAGAAAGTCGACACAACAGTGAACAACGCAGATTTCTTGACTAAAGCAGTTAGTCTAGCAAAGTTTGAATGGTGTGCTACTGAGATGAGCTTGAAGAAACAAAGTCCTGGGAAGTTTTCTACGTGTGTGAAGTATTTACCAAGTGAGAGATTGTTAGAGTTGGTGCATACTTCACGGGACCAGATCTGTAGAACTCCGGACGAATACGGAGTCCCACTCCCGAGAGAGCGGATGGGGGTCATATATATGAGTTGAGCCTGGTTTTTTGCTTGGGCCTATGAAGAGTCGTAGTTCTACAGCATAACAGAAATCCTAATTAGACCCTAATTAAGACATCTTAAGTTGCATATAAATACTCTTTATGTACTGAGCATACATTGTAACAGAGAGATTTGTGAGTTTGATAATAAGAAACTTATGGTAGGACGTAGCCTTATTCTTGGATGAACCTGGGTAAATCTTGTATTTTTTTCTTTTTGTTTACAATTCGTGTGATTGACAGATCTCGAATCGTTCAATTGCTCTTCCCCCCCCCCCAATAATAATTCCTCCAAAAAAGATCAATTTGGATCTTCAGTTCGAAGACCTAGAATCAAACAATAATAATAAAAAAAGAATAATCACCCATACAAGCAGTTTTTGACAGTCCTTAGGAAGATTGAGATAGTCACAGAAATCAATGCATTTGCCTTTATAAAGATACATCAATGGATTTATTCTAAAGAGAATCTACCACTTTTAAAGGAGGAGAAGCCAACGAGTTCTTACCGCAGGAGAAGAATACATCCCACAACTTAGAGCGAAAGAAAGGAGAGGCTCAGGATGACCAATTGAATACTGTTTCTGCTCCTCAGATATCTTGAATTTCTGAAGGGCAAGAACCAATGCCTGACATTAAGATAATACAAGTAAGAAACAATTTTTAAACAACACTCAAAAGAAATATACAGTTGAGAAGAAGCTCCACATGGGATGTGATCTTATGAAAAATAAGGTAAAAGTTTGACAAACCCCCTCCCCCCTCTCCCCAAAGAAAAAAAAAGAAGAAAACAAACCAAGGAAAAAAAATTAGATTTCCTGATCGGAAGAAAAAACGAAAGGTAATGGTAAATTTCAAAATCCAGAGAATACTTGGAAATGAAACCCCAATAAATTGTTGACCTAAAGCCTCCATCACAGGGCCAATGTACCAGCCTGCTTAGGGTAAGTCCAACAGCTTAGCAGCAGACATTTCTTTTCTGGTCACATCCTGTTGACTGTTGCTCATCCAATAAAATTTGGATCAATCAGCCAGCAGTTCTCATCCACACTTGCTTAGGTTAAAAAATCGTTTATAAGGGGAGGGTGGCAGGGGAAACCATGCATGTAATTGAATTACTGATGCATACTATTTGTGGGCAATGGGCTGGTGGTTTCATCTTCAGAATGATGTACTCAATGTCAGCTGCACTCAATGATTGCCCTCCAACAGTGTAAGCAGCCTGTAAGCAATTGTGTCATACCAATCACATTAATTCCGAGAAGTAATAAAGAGGGTGAAACCGGGAAAGATAACGGAGAAATACAGTGATGTAATTTAATACCAGACCTGCTGCATTAAGGAAAATAATTTCATGTCACTTCTTGGAACTCCATACGCTAGATATGCCTGAGCAAACAGATGTGAGATGCTATTGAAAAAATCAGAAATGTTAAAGCATAAGGTATCATAAACTAAAGATACTTAAAAGCCTTATAAAAAGATAATCAAAAGGCATTATTGAAAGATAAGAGAGTGGAAAAGAATTACATGCATAATCAAAGCGTTGTATAAATTTATCCAAAATGCAAGCTTCTCATTGCAACTCATACAACATGGGTTTACTCTGGCTAGCTGCTCAACAAGCATCCTGTATTGGACAATAATAATAAGAAGTCGGGTTCCTCACCTGAAGCAATTCTAGAGTAGAATGTTTTGGTTAAAACTGATTTGATATATACCAAAATGCTAAAACTAAGCTTGATAAAGTTTCTACACTATCATGTATCAACATGATAAAACTAACAAGCTTCTGCAAATTCCGCCTCCAGAGCACATGAATCATAAGATGAATTCAAACTGTTCCACGCTTAAAAGAACCAGATATTTAAACAATTAGCTTTCAATAGAGATGAATAGCTGACCTGAATCTTTTCAAAGCATTGGCAGCATATTCAAGTTCTTTCTTCCCAACAGTAAACCACGCTACTTCAACTGCTGTACTATAGGCTCCAATGCTTCTTGTCCAGTCCACCTTACCAGGAACTTTGTAAGGATCAAATAAACTATCTCTTGCAAAGACTTCAGTGCCATGATCAATATCCACTGAGGGACTCCATCCTAGTGAAGTCAGAATTGGTGAGTCTAATAAAGATGTCAAAGATGAATAGGAGAAGTGACCCTGAGGTGAACAAGGTGAGCAGGGTGAAGCCGTACGCTCAGAAGAAGCGAGCTTGGACGAATCTGCTAAAAAGAGGAAAATATCTCTCATACACCGGACCATTTCTTCAGACAGCTGATTTGGATGGTGCCAAAGGTTCTCCACGAAATAGTTCTTATTTGGTTCTTCTATCACATCCTGCCATCGAGGCAAGTCACCCGTTTTTGTTTCTTCCTCGCCACTGCAAGGTTTCATGATCTGCAATAAACCACTTAATAGTTAATTCTTTTGCGCTTTACTTGTGCATGAAGACATGAACATATAAGCCAGGGCACTCAAACTGTTAGAGTTGGTGCGTACTTCACGGGATCAGATCTGTAGAATCCCAGATGAACATGGGGTCCCGCTCCCAGGTGAGCGGGTGGGGGTCTCATTCCTCGGTGAACGAGTGGAGTCCCGCTCCCCGGAGAGCGGGCGGGGGTTAGGGGGCAGTGCCCCAAAAACTTTCAAGCCATATATATGAGTTGGGCCTGGTTTTTTGCTTGGTGGTTTGGGTTTGAGCCCATGAATAGCCGTAGTTCTGCAGCAGAACGGAAATCCTAATTAGACCCTAATTAGGACGTCTTAAGCTACTTATAAATACTCTTTATGTACTGAGCATACATTGTAACGAGAGATTTGTGAGGTTGATAATAAAAAACTTCTAGCAGGACATAGCCCTATTCTAGGGTGAACCTAGGTAAATCTTGTCTTCTTTTCTTTTTGTTTATAATTCGTGTGATTGACAGGTCTCGAATCGTTCACAAACAACAGATAGAGGATAATAAATTAATCTAAAAGTGCCAGCCTAGTCAAACTTGAGCAAGATGAAAATATCAGGCCAGTAGCTAGTGAGTTTACCATGGTTTAACAAAAGCTTAAACATAGGTTTGATAGATTATTTAGAACCACATGAAAACTAGGAGAAGTCAAAGTAAAACACATAAGAGAATACCTGTTCAGTTAAGCAAGCTGGAGAACAATTAAACATTGATGCTGCAGGACTAGGCAAATGCGTTAAATGATACTGAGCAAGACGACGCTCATTCCTCTCCTGGCTAAGTTGATATTGCAAGGCAACATATTCTTGTTCAAGCTTTGAAATAGTAATCTTCAAAACAGCTATGTTGTCCAAAAGTTCCTGGGCCTGAAATTCATGTCGAGGAACTTTAGAGAAGAAGAAGAAGAAGATAAAGCACAGAAAGGAATCCAAACAGAGGAGACTGACATTATTGGGAAGCTGGTAAGGTGAATCCAACTGTGGGGAATCAGAGTGTTCAACGGCACTCGATAGAGCTAAGCGCAAGTCGATCTCTTTCTGCAACTGCTGTTGCAACTTCTTAACCTGTACCATTGAAGTGGTAGCATAATTCAGAGCTCATCATGAGTTGGAACCAAGGAGGAGAATAAAAAAAATCCATACTCATAGTTGCAATTTTCCGAGCCCCCGAAGTGTAAGTACAATAGTTATCCCTTTCCATACCATGGAGGCATGGATACATCACTCTTAACATATCAAAATTCAAAACCCGAAAAATATGAAGGTTCCGTTAAAATGTTATGTTCTACAATACAATGGGATGTAGACACTCATTTGTAGAGGGAAGAAAGGTTGTGATCTTGTTAGTTACTGCCTATCCAATCTTACTTGTGCTACTCTTAATTGCAGTTTATATTGCTTGACCTAACACAAGCGCAAATGCCAAATAGCATACATCAACTTGAAATGATCAAACAACAATGAAATTAGATAACATATCGAATGGGTTAAAAACAAAAAGGTTAAGAGAGATTAAATTCACTTACATCTTGCTCCAGCTGGTATCTGTACTGACACTTGCTTTCAACTTCCTCTATTCCATTTTTTTTGTCATGGGGCTTAGTCTCCTGGTAACAATGTGGTCTTAATTTTCTCTTTTTGAAAGTCAAATCTAAAGAGATATGGAAGACCCTAAACACTTTTAACAATAAATTTTTGCAGACTAAAAACCTAATACGCAAATACGAATTACCAAAAAAAACGCACACAAAAACACGCATAGCAAGGTGTCAAAGCGAAATGCGAAAAGAAAGAAGAACAAAGATAAATGGCAACATAAGCAGCTACAGTACCTCAAAATCAGAACAACTCAGTAACCCATCTCCACAAGAAAGTGAACGACTCGAAGCCTTACCAGTTTTCCTCAAATATCTATGGATTGAGCTTCCCCTATTAAAGAATCATCACCATTATCAACACAGATTACACATATACATACACAGGTAAGTCACATTGATAAATAGATACAGTTGGGTAAGAAGACACACCAGTTGATCGGGAGAACAAAACCTCCATTGCTATTGCCATTATTTTGATGATCATTATTACTAGTAGTTGGAGAAGGTTGATTATGGTCATCATCTAGAGCTTCTGCTTTGAGACAAAGCATTTCTCCCGACTTTTAAACACTGTTGGTATTGATTCTACTGATGATAGATATACAGCTTCTCTTTTCATTAAATAACATAGAGAAAAAAAGCTTAGGAATTATTTTTCTTCTTTTCTCTGATTGAACTATTCCTTTCCTTTTAGCAAATGTGGGGACTGAACTCGAGGGTGGGCACTGTTCCAATACCAGATATTACAGAATTTTCATAATAGAAAATAGTGTACAAGGGGTGAGAGAGACTAAAGAGTAGGGTCTGTTTGGGTTGGGTTGGTTGCCGACTAAACCAGAAGTAGGGACCCATTACCAGTGGATCTGTCCGAAAATGCTATAACCTGACTTGGACCTTTGCAAGCATTCACCGACAACCCACATCACTTTCCCTTATTTATTTTCTTTTACTTCTTATAGAAAAAAACAATACTTGTAAATATTATTATACTAAGTATAGAAATGGATTATTACTAAGTGATTAATAAATTAATATATGGATATATCCCCTAAGCAAAATAAGTTATTGGGGTTTTACTTTAATTTTAGTTACACATTTTTTTTCTAAGAAGTTTTTCAAGTTTAAATCTTTTTCATTTTTCTAAAAGTTTTGGGCCCAAACTCCTTCCAAACTTACTAATCCCAGGATGAATAAAAATAAAAGAAAAAAAATTTAAAAAATGATTTTAATAAGAGCACCGTTATTTTAATATCTAAAATTTGACATTCAAGCTCAATATCTCATATAAATTATTATAGTTCACTCGTTACAGGATTTTTATTAGTGAGGGTGAAATTATTAAAACAATATTTACTTATAATTTGAAAGGAAAAAAAATAATTGCACAAAACAGATATACGAAAATTGTTTTAATTTCTTGTGAATCGGTTGAAAATTAAGTGTAACTTTTTTAATCTTAAGGATAATTTTTCAATTAACTATTAGTAAAAAGAGGGCTAACTATAAAATTAACAACAACAAAAAAAATTCAAAGGTCACTACGACATTAGGAGATCAACTTTTCTTCCGTAAAAAAAAAATGAAGTGAAACTTGTAGCATACATAAATTTTGATTATAAAGTGGTCCATATCAAATCTCAAAATTTAAAAAATCTAAAAACATATGAAAAAATTGTGTATTGTATGCTTTACTCCACAATTTTTACTGAAGATAAATTGATCCTGATTTGAGTGGGTGCCCCAACTGCACCTAATGCCGATTCATCCTTACTAGTATTCACTATTGCGATTCTTGATGTTAAAATGATCAATACTAGTAAAATTACTCAGTCCACTGTTGAACTGCAAAATTGGGTATTAAAATGAGAGGTTACTCTTTTAATAAATGCTAAAAACCGTATTAAAACAGGGTGTTTCGTATTGGTTTAAAATCAACTTAAAGCAACAACTTTTACTTTTAAGTTGTTTCTTGAATTTGGCTTTAAACCGGTATCAAACAACCCCTAAATGCTAACAATGTGAAGATCAAGAAAAGAGACTTTGCATGCAAACTTTTTTAGGACTTTATGTACCCAGACAAAGATCAGAGCTGCTGGAGAAGGTGCATTCCTTCTGTATGGGTTTTAGGTCGAAGGAATACCAATATCAAATGGTCTACAACAAATTCACTCTATTCCTTTCTTCATGAATATATTCTCTCTATTTAAATATATAATTGACTAGTGATTGATAATTCAATTGGGTTTTCCCTTGGAATCCAGTTCCTTGTTAAATCTTTATGTAATTCCTTCCCTTCCCTTCCCCTTTCTTATATCTCCAAACAACATTTATAAGATGAGAAAAATATTTTTAGACCTCAAAGAAATTAAACAAAACAAAACATGGGTTACAACAACTACTTGTTGTTATGGTTTTTCATGCTCTGCCTAAGTGGTGAAGGTATGGTTAAAGGGGTCTTAGGCTTGGCTTGCAATTGGGGAACCCAAGCAACTCACCCTCTGCAACCTAAAATAGTGGTGAAGCTACTGAAAGACAATGGGTTCAGTAAGGTCAAGCTGTTTGAAGCTGATCCTGGTGCACTCAAAGCTCTAGGGAAATCTGGTATTCAGGTCATGGTAGGGATCCCTAATGACTTTTTGGCTCCTCTTGCAAGCAGTGTTGGAGTTGCTGAAACTTGGGTTCGACAAAATGTGTCCAATTATATATCTAGATATGGGACAGATGTAAGGTAAATAAAATTAACACCGCCTCCCTTTTTGTATTCTTTTGTTTTTTTTAATGCTTTTTGCTAAAGGCTGTTACTGTCAAGGAAAAATTCTTGACTGGATTGGTTTAAAAATTTAGAGCAGTTAGAAGCTTCGCTGATGATTTTAAAAAATTTTATTGGTAACATTAATATTGGTTTGAGACCCGAAAAATAACGTTATCGTGAAATTTTTTAAAATTACCAGTGTAGTTTCTAACGGGTTAAAACTAATGTTTTAGAGTTTCTCCACTGTTAAATATGGGTAAAATTACACGACAGAATCCGAACGGAAGCAATTCTTAAACCGAACAGAAAATATGTTAACCAAACTTTTTTGTTTTGTTTGGCTATGGTTAAAAAATTTCGATTTTTTTATTATAATTATGGTTTTTGATTTTTTATCATGTTGACTAACCAAACTAAAATGATAGAAAAAAGTGAATCTTTTGGATATTTTTTTAATTTTAAATCGGAAGTTCCCAGCTTAAAACTTGTATTTTTAGTTTTTCAACGTGAATTAAATGGTGTTAAAGAATTTTAATATGGACCATTGTGGCTTGAATAAGATTATGGTGTTTCATTTTTTATAGACAAAAATTTTCGACATATTTTCAAGAATCTAATTAGATTATTTATGCTTATAGATAAAAAAACTGAACTGTTTTAACATGTTGGGGTTTTTTCTAGGCTTGTAGCTGTGGGAAATGAACCTTTCCTCCAAGACTACAAAGATACTTTCCTCAAAACAACATATCCAGCTCTCCAAAATATTCAAGCAGCCCTAATAAAAGCTGGATTAGGTAGACAAGTGAAGGTCACCGTCCCTCTAAATGCAGATGTCTACCAAAGTGACAGTGGCCTACCTTCTGGTGGTAATTTTCGATCCGATATTCATGATCTCATGATCTCCATCATCAAGTTTCTTAATGACAATGGTTCTCCGTTAACTATAAACATCTACCCTTTCCTTAGCCTTTATGCTGATCCGCATTTCCCCAAAGAGTTTGCTTTCTTCAACGGCTCTGCTGCCCCAGTTGTCGATGGCTCTATCACATACACAAATGTCTTGGATGCCAACTTTGATACCCTTATTTCAGCTCTTGAGAAGAATGGTTTCTCCAATATGCCTGTAATCATTGGAGAGGTAGGGTGGCCGACTGACGGTGACCCTAACGCCAATTTGGTTAACGCCCAGCGGTTCAATCAAGGGCTGCTTGGACGTATCATTCAAGGGCAAGGCACCCCTAAACGCCGGACACCACCTGATATCTACCTGTTTGCACTGACAGATGAAGATAGCAAGGGCATTCTACCCGGGAACTTCGAGCGACATTGGGGGATTTTCTATTTTGATGGGAGCATGAAGTACTCATTGGATATGGGTAATGGAAGAAGTTTAGTTGCAGCTAAAGGTGTTAGGTATTTGGCAAGGCAGTGGTGTGTAATGTCGCCTCAGACAGGTATTTCAGCAGACCCCAATGTGTTGGCACAGAGCATCAGCTACGCTTGCCAGTATGCAGATTGCACGAGTCTCGGATACGGATCCTCTTGTGGTAATCTGGATTCTATGAGCAACGCTTCTTATGCTTTTAATATGTACTACCAGACCTTGAATCAGCAGAAAAACACTTGTTCGTTCAATAATTTAGGAACCATTACCACCATCAATCCATCTCAAGGAACTTGCCGATTTCCGATCATGATCGATCTGGTAAATCATGAGGTTAGTACTCCTCCTAGCAAGGCTGGAAGAGAACGAAACTCGGTCCTGGCTCTCATATTGGTCTTGGTACTGATAATTTGTGGAGTTTACTGAGTTGCAGCATTGCCTCTCATGGCAGACATACGGTCAACCGATAGAACCGCCAATCAGTCATCTCGACTTCGAGGATTTCAAACATGTTTGATTTTGAATTAAAATTGTAAGATTGCTCATATATTGAAATCATGTCAAGACCAGTTCTACTGGAGTCATTCAATCTGTAAAATACTAGGAATTCCATAATTTGAACACTTTGATCTGCATTTCCTTCAGAAACCGTTGGGTAATACTAATCAAGAAACATCAGCATTCAGATAAGTTCCTATGTGGCACCACAATTTGGTACAGGCAAGCAATTTATGTAAGGTCAAAATGACAAACATAAATTCGATAATTTCGTGCCATTTAAGTTCAAATAGTAAAATTGGGCCAAATAAAATGTACAACCACGACTTTAAATTGATCTAAATAAACAAGAAAATAGAAAATGACACCATATGAATGAAAAACAGTGAAAATTTATGACAGCAATTCAAATAGTAAAGAATCATGAAATTCTTTCCTTGACAATTCACAACCATCAACCATGGCATCTCCCTCAGTTGTAGACCATGTACTTGGGTGTTGCACTGAACTTCTGGTAGCCCTTGATGACTTTATTTACTGCATCAAGAAAATCTTTCTCTGTCACTGTCTTTCTACGGGCTCTAATGGCATACATCCCAGCCTCAGTGCAGACACTCCTTATGTCAGCTCCTGAATAAGAAACAAAGGTAAAAGAATTAATAACTAAATTTATTAAAAGAAGAAAGGAAAAGATGGCTAACCAAGTGACCATGATTTAGTGAATAATATAACGCTTCAATTGTTTTTTTCCACAGTTACTAAAGGTCCCAGGTTCGAGTGGTGTGTGCGTGTGTTTTAACAATAAATAAAAAAAGAGAGAACTGAAAAGTGTTGACTTCAAATGTTCAAACTTAGTTTTAACTAAAACCGTAGAATTTGTAAGGACTTTAGATTCAAGTTTCAAACCTTCATATTTGATGATTTCTCTTACAAAAATAGTGTACCTTATGATAATAAATTTTTTGATAAATGTACCTTATGATTATAATTACTCAGTAAATTATCAGGAACTCATCACTGATCACTGAAACAAAGACATTAAAATGTTCTCCTTTTGTGCAAAGGCGGGGAAGGAGAGGTTTCTTTTGAAGTTGTCAGTAGTAAACGGTCTCATGCACCATGCACGATGTTGCAAAATCAAACATAAAACGAGGAAAGAGAGAGGAGAGAATTTTCAGTCCTTCGGGAGAACCATAGTCATTGCACACGTGGGAGGTCCACTTATGGGGATCACTGATGGGATCCAAATCCTTGTGAGTAAGAACAGTGCTACAAAAGTATTAAATAATTTTCTAAGAAAGAGAGTTGTAGGTCAGCCCAACTAACTGCCTAGCCATTGGTTGCTTGGCTGTCTATCATCTAAAAATTCCCCACAAAAGAATCATACCAGTCTACTAGACTTGTAGTTCAAATGAGAACAGCATATATAAAGTTGTATCAAACAGCACTTTCGTGAGTAGCTTACATACCAGTTGAGTTTGGACATAGGCGTGCAAGGAGCTCAAAACGAATACCTCTTTCACAGTTCATAGTTCGCGTATGGATCTTAAATATCTGTGTTCTGCTCTCCAAGTCAGGTAGCCCAAACTCAACCTTACGATCAAGCCTCCCAGGACGCAATAGCGCCGGGTCCAAGGTATCAGGTCTGCAAACATGCCAGAAGTAAGGAACAAGACAGGCATAGGTTTCATACTAGTCAATTTAGACATTTAACAAAAATTAATTAATAAAGAGTCAGACGACAAAAAGGAATATACACTAGACCCATTTAACATGTCAAACTGAAACAAAGGTAGTACAAACAAATAAAGTCGGATATTTAGACTAATTAGCCAATTACCTGTTTGTCGCCATTAGAACTTTGATGTTCCCTCGAGCATCAAAGCCATCAAGCTGATTCACAATTTCAAGCATCGTACGTTGGACCTCATTATCTCCACCCACACCATCATCAAAACGTGCACCGCCTATAGCATCAACTTCATCAAAAAAGACAATACAGGCCTTCTTTGAACGTGCCATCTACAGCAAGTCAGGTTCTGGTTAGATAGAAGAACAAAACATCGACAAGTTCATAAAGACATGAGAATATATATAACCTGAAAAAGTTCTCGAACCATGCGAGCTCCCTCTCCAACATATTTCTGAACAAGTTCACTACCAATAACACGAATGAAACATGCATCTGTTCTGTTGGCCACAGCTCTCGCTAAGAGTGTTTTGCCAGTTCCAGGAGGACCATAGCATAGAACACCCTTGGGAGGATCAATGCCAAGCTTCACAAATTTCTCTGGATGAAGCATTGGAAGCTCAACAACCTGGAATGGAAAAATATAGCATTAATTGAATGTGATCAAAGCATTCATCAAAAGTCAATGTAAGGCAAAAATCGCAAGTTGTGCACGTACTTCTCTCATCTTTTCAATCTGCTCTTTACATCCACCAACATCATTATAAGTCACATCAGGCTTTTCTTCCACGGTCATCATTGTGACACTTGGATCAATTTTTGGAGGCAATGGAATCTGAATCTGATATTTAGTGCGATCAACCCTACAATGATGGCACTAGATTCTCAGCAAAAGTGAAACATTTAGCAAACATTTGGATAAAAAAAGAACAACCAAAATTAAGATCTCTAGCAAATAACAATTTCCTCGCACTTCTGGATCAAATAGACACATAGGCATAAGCAACTTCTATTTGAAGGAAAATGACATTTTGACTCTTAAGCTATGATTGGTAGGGAGAAAAAGTGGGAGGAAGGAAGAGGGAGAGGAAAGAAAACATAAGATCCACATTTTCATCCAACTTTTCCTCTTCAGGTAATAATTGTCAATCCTCCTAAAATGGGAGGATTGAAGAGTGGAAAGTAAATAAGCTAACTTTTTTTTTGTCTTTTTCTTCTTTTCCATAATCTCTACCAAACACATAGAGGAAAAATTAATCTTTTCTTTCCTCATTTTCTTCTTTCCTCTCACATTTCTCTCCTACCACCTTAATTTTGTTTTCATTCTTAAAACCCACACACATTCTTCAAACCCTTGTGGTCAGGGAAACATCTTTACAACTCTCCAAAGCAGGCAGGACTAATCATAGCGTTAAATTAATTTCTGTTATTTCCTGATTTCCAAACTTGGCAGACAACTTATAACTAAAGTTAAGATGAAATATCCGCCCTCTTTAGCTTATTCATCTCTGAAATCAAAAAGTCTAAATCCCAAACCATATGATTCAAACTGTCTAAGGTAAGCCAAATATTTATTCAATTCATTGCCTAGGATATTGATCAAAATTTGAAAGAAAGCATGAGGCATGAAAAAGATGGTGAGGTACCATAAAACGAAAATTTAATCACAAATTGTGAAATCCCAACACAACAGTTCACCTTTTGCACCCTCTTAGAACAATTAAATGAGTTCATATAGACAATCAAATGATGTAAAAATAATGAGATTGGTCTTCGTCATTTTTTTCCCAAAATACCTCACTTATTGTGTTGAACAATTTAGGTTTTGTCTATCATTGTGGCTAAAGTACACATTAAGCATATCCTAGCTGTTAGTAGGAGATTTTATGCAGTTTATGTATAACGTGCTTCCTCGTGATTATTCTGCAATTGCTTGCCACAAACATACTTTTGCAGAATGAGCAAGTATCTAAAAGACAAACAGCAAGAAATGAATTAAAGGCAGATACAGTGAAAATCATGGCCAGCGTTTTAAACTAAAGTAAATAATCTTCAAAAAGCATAACAGAACAGTCAAGCATGTTTGGATATGGAAAAAGAAATTTAAAAAATTTAGTGGAGAGCAAACCTACCCCACACGCATGCCTTCTTCTATATCAGTAGGTGAGACTTTTTCACCCAGTCCAACCACAAACTGAAATTACAAGACCAAGAAAAATGTTAGGCTGGTGCTTACAAGTAAAGTAGTCTGAGATATTATCTAATTGCAGAGAACACTATTAAAAGTGTCAGTGACCAACATCATCAAGTGTTTGAGATGAAACTTCAAAACATAATGAATTGCAAGACATACACACCATGCATAAATGATAATGTTCCCAACACGAAAAAAAATTAGTTACAAGGGATAAGGTTACATAAGATTTTAATTCTTTGGAAATGTTAAGAAATAAACGTACCTTAGCAATTTGCTTTACATTTATGACATACTTAGCATCCTCCGTGTTTGGGTTGATTATCTTTGTGCATCTTGCAACCTATTATCACATGAAATATTCATTTTAAATTTTTCCCGCAATTTGTCAAAGTAAATTAAAGAGAACAACTTGCTTCTTATTTAAACATTGAAAGGAAATATATAAGTCCTACTTGAAGTGGTTGCTCATCCTGCATCATTTGCTTATCAGAAACAAGATCCCACTGACTTGGTACAGCTAAACCAGTGTCAGATTCCTTGATACCTATAAAATAAACAGAATCCAGTTCACATTTTGATAAATCCTGCTTTAGAAGAGGAGAAAAAGAACTTATAATGAGCAATGAGCCTCTAGCAAAACATTTATGTCAAACATTTTCAACTATGCATTCTTCTGCAAGAAAAAGTAACTATACTAAAAGTTTTTTGTGACAGGTTAATGAAGAAATATATGTGAGAATGACCAAAGATAAGAATATCACTTTAGAACATCAAATTCACATTACTAGACCACTTCTACTTGCCCCATAAAATTGTCAATCAGGCAGCACAATTTCCAGACTTGATGCACCAGGCGCCTAATACAACTAATATTTCTTCTATAAGATAATAAATCAATAACCAATTTACATAAATTAAATACGTTTTTAAGTAGCATACTAAAAGACAAGTCCATAAACATGACAACATTAAGATTAATGATTTAAGTTAACTACTAGCCTCCTATGATGTGCAAAAACTCCATTCCAGACAGTAACACAGCATTAATTATATCAATGAACCAGCATTATCCACTACACATCTGTAGTCAAATAAGATATAGAAAGATCCATTGGGGCAATGGCTCTCTTACATCAATTGCACTCAGTTGTATTTGTACCAACATATTTCGATTAAATTTATAGAGCATGACATGGGTATTATTATTGTTCCTCTTATAATATTTCTACTTGCTACAATTTTACAAATAAGTACTAAAAACTCATTAAGATTAAACATACCACAGAGATCATTGATCTTCTTGGCTAAATCCTTGATTCCCTTCTCCTCTTTCTTAATGCTGGAAGAGTACGGTCCTAGACCCTGCAATAATCGTATTATTCAAAATTCTACATTAATATATATATATATATATATATTTTTAAGAAAAAGAAAGAAATTTAAGGGACAAGAATAAAACGTACGTAGGTTTTGAGGAGGGCAATGTCGTCTTCATCGAGAGGACGAGGATTCTTGTCCTCGTTGTTGATATCCTCTTCTTGTGCCACAGGCGCCATTGGATTCGAATCCTTTACCCTAATTTTCCTTTTCTTTTTCTAATAGTAAGCGAGAGAAAACCAGTGAATAACTGTAAGAAGTATTGAACATAGAATGGGTAAATTTCATTTTTAGTTCTCCAAGTATAACCCATTTTTTATTTTGATCTGCAACTAACAATTTCCTCAATCTATGTCAACAACTATTGAATGCTTTCTATTTTTATCACTCATATGATATTTCCATGAATTTTGATCGATAATTGTCAGATTAACACGTTGACCTGACTAGCATTTGCCTACTTAACTCTAATCACAATATCACACACTCTCTAAACACATAGAAAAATACAAAAAATCTCACACATTCCTTAAAACGAATAATATAATACAAAAATTCTCTAACTCTCTTAAACAATACCGTAAAATTAGAATTAAAAATAAATCACTGTAGTGACCTAAGAGATGGAAATAGGGATGAAAAGTTTAAGAGGTTAAGGATAGATCTATGAAGGGAGAGCGAGTCAAAGATACAGATGGTGTTACTTTCGATTGCAGATAGATACTAATCTTAATCGAAGATGAAGGTGGCTTCACCTAATTTAAGCAAAATATGGGTTACTGTTTTGTATCTAAGGTTTTATGTTAGTTATTGAGAAAGAGAATGTGAAAAATAGGTGGTTTTTTTATGTGCAAATTGAGACCAACAAATGTTAGCCAAGTCAATATACTGATCTAAACGTTTTTGGTCAAAATTCATTGGAATATCATTTGAAAGATAAAAATAGGGTGTAGTTAATAGTTGATAACATGAATTGAGAACAAATTTAGTTTAGGGGTCAAAATAAGAAATGATGTATATTTAGAAGATTAAAAATGAAATTTACCTAATATAGAATAAATAAATAAAATATTGGAACAAAAATAAGAAGAGACAAATTGTGTAGTCCTTCAGAGAACCATCCTTAATGGATTTGAAATACTGAATTGGCTGAAACGGCAAGCAAGAGCTATATAATCAAAGATGCCTTTTGCATTTATAACCCCGATCTTCATTATTTTTTACATATGCCCCCAATATTTTATGAAATCTAAAGGTAATCCTATATTACCTATATCTATCTATTCTACATATTTTGTTTTATTATAAACCACATTAGTCCCATCCAAAAAGCAATTGCTAAGCTAATGGCACTTTATAAAGGATACTCACACACCAATTCCATCCATGTGAGATAAGTCTTTTCCAATTTTTTTTTAATTATAAGAACTTATCACATTAGTCCAATCTAAAAAATAATTGTTATCTTTAGGAATGTTAATAGCGCCGTATAAACAACTCTTATTCATAGAATGATAAGTTTTTGAATCACTTTAAACAGTGTGATTTAATGCACTTAAATATCAACCCAAACAACTCATATGTTATAACATCTGTATTTACTAGCAAAGCCTTTGACTCCTCACACTATGCTTGAGATTTAAAGAATGATATCTATTTATTTTATCAAAATTTTCAACAACTTAATTCTCAATATATAATCTCAACACTTTTTGTACTTTACGTTTTGTACTAAATCCGAAAATATCCATGTTTTATATATTCGTTACACTTACAAATTTTAAAAAAAATATAACCAGTGTGCTTTATTATAATTATTTTTATACTCTTTTTGTTTGTTTTAGTGATAAACATAAACATTTTTTCAAAGGGAAAGCAATGAGTGAGACGAAATTCTTAAAAGTTGAGACGAATGCTTTTTAGGTATTATTTTTATTTTTAAAATTAACGTAAAATAATAAGTAAATAATTTAAATTAAAATATATATTAAAACACCTCAAGGCGAAAAAAGCGTACAAAGTTCCAATTAAATGTATGTCTCCTACTTGAAGCGTATGATTCAAGAGAAAAAGTGTACCTCTCTCAAGCTTTGGACGTTTGCTTTTTGGGTAGATCTTTTTTTTAACGCTCAGAGTATTTCAAAATGCCTCGTTTTTGAAACATTGAAAATAATAGAGATAATAAAATAACTTAAAAGTATATGTATGCGTGTGTATATATATATATTTGTATTGAAAAATGATCAAACACCTTAGTGTTTCAGCCTGAGAAATAAGATGAATAGTTGAGATGCTATGGAATTAAATATAGTAAGAAAGAAATTTTCCACTAATTGTTTAAAATCATATGTCAAACATGGTCATTCTCTTTACATATAATGAGAAAATTCTAATTTGGGTCTGTACCAATTTTTTATTTATCAAATCACATAGTAAATTTCTCAATGAACATGTTTTTCATAGTTGATGCTTTGTTCGGCGAGAAAAAGACATTAGGCGGGTACCAATTGTTGGTCCACGCAAAAGATGCATGTGGTCGCTCCTCATATGTCACCGGTTCATTATTTCGACGGATGCGCGATATGTGAGATAGAATTTTTGTCTTTATATGATCCAAAAATGATTTTCAAGTGATTCAAAGTTCATGAAGACATCTCTTTCTCTTTCTTTTTTGGTACGAATCAATCTAAGAAAAAAAAAGTGAGTGCACTCGCGCATACGGCTTTTCCTTTATGTCTCGTGCCTTCCGTCACTCTATCTATCCATCGAAGATCATGAAACAAATAATATGGACGTAAGAGAAAGAACATGTAAGACAGATGTTCGAAAGTGATAAAAAGCAAATCAGCATACCAAAGTTATCAATAACTTTTCACTAGTTACTACAGTGAAATTCCTATCGATTTAAATTTTTTTTGATAAGTTCTCTTATAAGGAAAGAACTTTTGGCTACAAAAATTTTATATTAAATAAAAAATTATTTGATAATTTATAAAAATTTCATTGTTAATTACATTCAATGCAAAACTTTTTGATCTACGAAGAATTTTTCCTCGTAAACATTAATGTCTGGAGTCTCGTGTGGCATAACACGAGTTCGTGATATGATTGACACCTTGTATTTCCATGCAAATAAGAGTTGATAGTGAAACGGGAATCAAGCCAAGAGGCACGCCTTAACCAATAGTCACTGTCATCTTCTTCTTCCTCCTGCCCTGCAGAATATGCAAATGCCACAAGTAATCAGAGATTAACACGGAGAGGGAAATACAGATACCCACTGACCTCTCTCTCAGCGTCGTCCGTTCTTTTTTTTTTCTTTGCATATTCTCTCTTACAACCTTATTAAATTATATTCTTAGAAAAAAAAGAAAGAAAAGAAATAAATTATTTATCTGCTAAATTTCGTTAAATATTTTCCACTGAAAAATCGAAGTCTTGTCCGATCGAATCTATGTTCTACCGTTACCTTCATTAAGTAAAACTAAAATTCTTCTTTCTTTTAATCGTGAGATTCTCCTCCAAATTCTCGGGTCCAATAAAAATCCCTCTTTTTTCTTTTAATCCGTATAAATTTAGAGTACACAAATAGATATTTAGATTAAATATATTTTATTTGATGATTTTGTGCCAGAGACGCACATTATAAGCCGGTTTTGCGCGCCTCCGTCTCTCCACATCTCTCCCAAATACACTTATTTTCTTTCCAAATCATTATCTAGGGTTTCGTTTCAACTCAGCTTCTTTTTTTTTTATTTATTTTAATTTCTTCCTTTTTTTGTTACTTTACTTGTTTATTTATCTATTTATTTTTGTCTTTTGTTGGTGCTCGAGCTAGTGCTAGATACCATGATTAGTTTATTGGGCCAGTCCTGATTTTAAGTAGTTTTTTTCTTTAATGTTGTTTTTCGTTGTGTTCTGATTATGACTTTTGTTTTCTTCAATTTCTAGGACTAGATTTTTGTTTCAGGATTTGATTTATTTTTCCTTGGTATTTAGGAGATATCAAAATTCTTTTAATGGTCGAATGTGAAACAACGTTATGTTAAAGAGGCAAAGCAGCATTCGTTTATTCTTCAATCGAATGTCAAACATTAAAAACCAATCGCTCATGTCTTATTTAACCCGTAATGACCCTTTCTTCAAGGGAATTCACTCTCTTCCAATCGACCACCGTTGCCCCCCATTTATCAGGAAAATCGCTTCCCTTGAAACTTGCAGCAGCAGCAATGGTGGGTTTAGGATTAACAACAACAAACCCGCGAGGTTAACCGTAAAGAGTTGCTTTGATTCCCACAAGAAGACTGGCCAAAAGGCTCGAGCGTTGGCCCCATACCCGCAATTCCTGCGGGAATTGGAGATTGGGCTGAGCGAAGAAGAATGCAGTGAAGCGAAATTGGCCAATGGGCACGGGGCTTGCCAACGAGGGAGCCCTCTTGAGTTCCCTGACCATGGAAAGGTGGTTGTTGCGGTTGATGTTGATGAGGGTATTTCTCTGATTCTTATTATTTTAGTTGTATTCTTTATTGTTCTTATTGCTTGGTATAGTTCATATTCAAAAATCAGTTGTTTATGAATAGGTTAATGGTTGTCTAAAATTAATCCAAAACCTGAAACTAGTGCTGATTTATGATTCATTATAAATATTTTCCCAAGTCAATGTGTATGAGAGTCTAGTCAGGTTAACTCCAGTGTTGAATATTTTCCTTGTGTGTTTAACATTGACATGCTAATTGTGAGACACGACTTTATAGAATCATTAGAATATTTGATGCGTTTGTTGTGGGCATTAATTAAAAATTTGTATGATTTTTACATATTGATTATATCTTCAAATTCAGTCCCACGGGGTTCTTTCTTTCTGATGCATTGTGTTTTGTTGCGTTCTATTTTTTTTTTTTGCTTTGTCTGTAAGCAGTTCTAGGGAACTTTGTATCTGCTCTTAACAGATTTATTGCGGATCGATACTCTTTAAATCATTCAGTTTCAGAGTACCATGTCTACGAGTTCTTCAAGGTACTATCCGATATCTTCTTTATGAGTTTTCTGTTGTCAGGAAGTGGTAGATAAGTTATTTGCTCTTGAAATTGCTCCTTTTGTTTCTGTACCTAATAATTGGTACAATGTGCTAAATGATTGTTAGACACCACAATAGTTAGGGACCCTTCTTGTATCTACCTGCTATATTTCTGTGGGTGTGTGTGACTCTGTACTGGCTTGTAGGTCTCTTTGCTTGCATGCTTTCCTTTTCTAAAAAGGACCAAGGTTAAAATTTGCTTGAATATTTATCTTGCAGTAGGATATTTTCTTGTGGGCTCTAGTGGTTGGCATCAGACATGAAACTCGCGAAAAAGTGGACTATTAGGAGCTTAAAAAGTGTTAGTTTCCAGGATATGGCCAATAGAAATACTAAGATTTGTTTATTCCAGCTATTGGTGATTTAAGCAATTGTCTATCGAGATGTTAAATCCATATATCTTTGGGCTTGTTTAATTAGAATGCCATAAATTCTTATGTTGATTTGCTGGCGCATGCAGTGTTCTAGCGTTCTGGCTCTTTTGTGTGAAAGATTTATGTAACTATGAGATGATATGATATATGTTTACTAAGTGCGATCCAATTAGCTTATAGCAGAGCTTTTAGTAGGTTGATTCTACAGTGTGTATTTGATAGAGATTCTCTTTATATTACATAACCCATCCTGAGCAGGACTTGTTTTGAAGTTAGCTGTTCTTGCCATACTGCCTATGGGCAATGTGAGAAATGATTTCTTGCATGTAGGTTTGTGCCTTAGATTGCACCATATCTAGGTTCAGATTAATCCAACGTGCTGAATGTTTTAGTCCGTTGGTTGGGGTCCATAATTGGTATTGGCAATGTGATTAATTGATCTTTTTTCCCTTTAAAAAATATTTTTATTTTATATGGTGATGCATACATTTGTCTTTTATGTGTACTCTGATGCATCCTTTATTTGTGTCACAGATATGGAACTGTTCCCGTGATGAAGGTATTGCTTGGCATTTCCATTGCTTTCACAGGCTTACATTTGCAGACTAATTTGTTAGTTTGTAATTAGTTGTGAAATGGAGAAAGTTTGTCTGTTTAAAATTCATGGTTTGTAAGTGTCTTCTATGTCAAATCTTACTTGGTTCATTATAACATATTCCGGTTTTGCCTTTTTTCCTAAATGAAGGGTTCACTTAAACTGTTGGCAATTAGATTTTGAAGAACTGAAAATTTGACTAGGTTGAATCTTTGTGGATATGTTTTTCAATGTGCTAACTCTAACTAATGGATCTGGATAGTTCTCTTGAACATTATGCTTGGATCTTAGAGAAGTAGCTTGAGGATCTTTCTTGATGTTGGAAAGTAAAATTTTGGAGATAATTTTCGAAATGAAAAATGTTGCTCAGGCTTAAAAATGGTTCCACATTATATGACAAATATTATCTTTGTTGCCCTTGTAGTCGAATGTTGACTGCATCATATTTTTTATTATGATTTTTTTTTGTCATAAAAATCTCTCTCAAGAGATGTTACAATCAATGGATTGCTTTAAAACATCTACTTTCTTGTTATGCAGCTGATATCCGTGTCCATGAATTCTTTAAGACACCATATTTCAAGAAAGGTATCCATCCTCTTCCAGGTGCTCGGAAGGCGCTTCATAGGTTATCAAGATTTTGTAACCTATCAGTTGTAACGTATGTATGCTTAGTATGCTTACTTTTTGGCATGCGTAAAATTTAACCTGAACATTAAGATGATCTTTTGATGTATGCATAGGTCTCGGCAAAATGCAATCAAGGACCACACAATTGAGTGGATTGAGAAGTATTTTCCCGGACTGTTTCAGGAGATTCACTTTGGCAACCACTTTGCTCTAGATGGAGAATCTAAAACTAAGTCAGAAATATGTAGGTATGCCATAAACCCCTTTGCATTGTAATTCCAGACGCTCAAAGATGCTAGTTCTTGAATCTTTCTGTACCATTGCTTTGGAACTTGCAATTCCAACTGCGATTCCTAAGTTAATAGGGTGTTCAAGTTCAAGTATATTATCTTCGTTTAGTGCAAGTATGACTGACTTCTCAGTTTCACAAGCATTGCCTTGTCATTGGGCCTAATCCATGAACCTCCTTATAGAAAATTAATGCTGAATTGTTTTTCTTGATGAATGTCTTTGGCAGATCCTTAGAAGCAAAGGTTCTGATTGATGACAACCCAGGGTATGCCATTGAGTGTGCTGAAGTTGGAATCAGGGTTCTACTTTTTGATTATGAGAACTCCTATCCTTGGTGCAAGACAGAGTCCATCAATCAACATCCCCTGGTGACAAAAGTTTATAACTGGGAAGAAGTGGAGCAACAAATAGTTTCCTGGATTGTTTCTTAGTGTTAAAAATCCTATAACAAGGATTTAATAGATTACCATTTCATCAAGATATTATGAATTGATTCTTATGCTGGAACACCTGATGATGCCGAGAAAGGCGAGTTTATACATGGCGGTTTCTGGAGTAGCTACAAGGACCAGCTAAATAGGGTTGAGGTGTACCTGCAGCAGTAGACAAATTATCAAAGCAAATGGTTTCCTATATTTCTTCTTGTAAGGCACTTGAAGAATGTTGGCTTCCAAATTTCCATTTGTAATGGAGAAGCCATGTAATTATGATTTTTTTATATTCTTGAATATTATACACTTGGGACTATTGTACCACAAACACGTTTCTTTTGGTTAAGACCAAAAATAAAAAAAAGACGTTTCGTTTGGTCGTTTGGTCGTGAGCCCCGTACTGATGTGGCCAGCTCAAGGGGTGGCTTGTTTTTAACCATTCTGTTTTATTTATTTTGACATGGGTGATTTGTGGGAGGGGTGATTTGTGGGAGAATTAGTGGCAGAGGTGAACTGCTAAATCTGATATTCCAGTTGGCCATTGTAAACATTGTCGGCTGTAATTTTTTCTATGAAACCAATAAAATGTAGGGGTGAGCATAGGTTTCTTTGGGTCAAGTTAGTTTAAAAAAGTAATCCAATCTAATTATATCAGTTAAAAAAATCTCAATTCAATTTATGAACTTATTCAATGTAATTCCAACTCAATCTATTTAAATTGATTTGGATTATTAATTTAATATTTTTTTATTTAAAAATTAATATAAAAATATTACACAAAAAAATATTTTACTACAATTATTCATAATTTATTAGATCAAAAATCAAATTCATACAATAATTTATTAAATCTTACAAATAATTATTTACAAATTAAGTACTTTAAATTATTTTATAAAAAGTTCAAATTATTTTAGTTTAATACAAACCATACAAAACTAAATAAAATTTAGATCTTAAAGGTTTTTTATCAATCTAATTTTTCAAGACTTCAACACTAGTATATATTTGGTCATAGAATCTCTATAACCAAGTTCTATTATACAAAAAACGTAAAAGTGAATGAATATAAGCAAATCAATTCAATAAGATTTTGGAAAGTATATTGAAAGTACGAAAGAAATATTTTCACAAGAACAAAAAGTATTCTTTAACTAAAGAATATTAAAAAGAAATATGTTTCTTATATATTTAAATTCTAATTGGCATTTTTATGGAAGCTAGCATTTTTTTACAATGTTTCAAAGAAAAAAAATAAGAATATATATACACAAAAAAAAATATATATATTACAATTCAAACTAAGTTATCAAAATATAAATGCAATCCATCAAATATACAAAAAAATTATACATATTGCAATCTAAACTAACTTATCAAAAAATAAATGTAGCTCATCAATCATTAAAGTAAGTATATTTTAAATATATATAAAATATAATTATATAGTGATCGGGTTATCAATTTGGATTGTGTTAAAATTTTTTAACCAATGATCTAATTCAACCCATCAGATTTAAAAAAATTTCAACCTAAACTCAACCCAACTTTAAAAACCCTAACTCAATTCATCTCAATATACCGATTTGAATCGGGCTCATGGGTTTGGCAAGAGTGGCAAGACTAATATTAATCAAGCAACCAAAATAATAGGTAAACAAACATACAAAAAAATTAATCATTTAATAAAGCCGTAGTTTATGGTTTATTTTTTTCTTTAAGATAGAACCAAAGATTATAAAATTATATTTGATGTTGTCATGAATAAATTCTATTAAATGATTCCACATGGGTTCGTACTAATTCAATGATTCAACACTTAATATAGACCTAACATTATCAAATGGTACCTCTCTCTCTCTCTCTCTCTCTCTCTCTCTCTCTCTCTCTATATATATATATATATATATATATATATATATATATATATATATATATAATCAACCCATCAACGTCTTGGTACCCGACCATGATAAAAATCAACAAAACATTCAAGATAAGAGCGCATTTTCTTTTTCTTTTCTTCCCCCCAACATACTCGATCTTTCATTATGAGGATCGGTCACATGTTATGTTGGTAATTAATCCTATAACTAAAAAATATCAAAGTCGTTCTCATCATCTGAGTACAATGGGGGATCCTTTGCTTAATGCTTGTAGAATTGTGCAATTCATGCATACATAATTATATACATTACCTCTTCTAAGATAACTCGCCCGCAGCTTAGTGTTTTTACTTATTAACGATATATAATACGGAGGGTTGACGTCAAAAAGAAGTCAAAGATAATATTGTCAATTGGTCTTGAATTGATCAAAGAAAAGCTTGATGCTTACTTCATTTTTGAAATTATATTAATGTAGTACATGAATTCTTGTAAAGAAAGTCACTTGAAATATGATTTTAAAAAAAAAAACCTTTTGATAGTTAATTCAGTAAGTATAACTGCATGAAGTAAAATGAAAGGTTAACATAAATCCCAAAGTCGTAGAAAGAAGAGAGAGAGTAAGTGAGCCGTTGTGATTCTCTAGGATTATCTTGTAACCTCCATTTGTGTTCGTGGAAGAACCTCTTGTTTATTATAAAGATTGAAATCTCTTTCATACATTTGTTGGAGATTTTTTTTCTATGGTTTTGATGTAGACCCAATAGGGATGTGAGTTTTGCACCTTAAACTTTATATAATGTGAGTTTTGAGAATGAAATTTTCAAATCATCATTACATATTTGGAGAGGTTTAATCCCTACATAGTCTAAAGTGATTGGTTATTATTGTGAATTCATGTGCCTAAATTTTACACATCACGGAGTACGCGTTTAATGTGCAAAGTGAGCAACAAAGTAGCTAGACATCTCATTTTTAGATGTTGAATATCAAATTAATCTTCCCTATGTTCGTTCAATTGGAAAATGAGATCAAATGTCTGCCAATACAAAAGGGTAAAATCTCAATGCAGTACCTTGTTTGGCACACAATATTCTACTGAATGTGCTAAAAGTCGAAAACACGAGCAATTAAAGTTTGATGTTGATATTTATACGATTTTATCATGTTTAGCAATAAGGCGGATGTCATCTTTGGCGGGCCCATATTTTTATTTTTTTAGTATGGAATAAAAATTTAAAGCATCTGATTAATTATTGATTAAACGCTTTTATTAATTTGGTTGGCTAGCTCTATTGGATGTACCTTTTCCTCAAAATTATTTGCACGGTGAAAATTAAGAAGTATTGGCAAAAATTTACAGGGAATATTTTTTCTCTCTTTTGTTTCATGCACACAAGGAGAGCTTGAAAACAACTAGATGCCTTAATTTAACAATTAAGGTTGAGATCTTGAAACTATAAAATTTTAAGTTCGATTTTTTGAATCATTTATTTAATTTATGTATCATTTATTTATTTTGTTCATTTTAAGTGGGTTGGATTGTGGTAATATTACGAGCTTTTGTATGAATTATGAAATATATAGTACTAATTTATATTGTAATCAAATCAATCATTATAATACTTATTTATAATATCGCTTAAATAAAAAAAACATGAAGTCTTTTGACAAATCAAACATGCTAGGATATCCACATGTGAGTTATCCCATATCTGAAAAAAAATAAAAAATAAGAATGTGTTATATATACATGGTTTGAGCCAAAACTTATGAGCTTGAGCTTTTGAATCATATTGGTGTTCATCCATGTATATTAAGTATGTATTCGTGTGATTTCCTGCCATGTGAAGTACTCCCGACTTTAACAAATTGGTGTTAGAGTCTGATTTGAGCTGGTCAGGATTATGTGACTCTCACGATGTTGTCTCGTGGTTTAGTCTATGAATAAAAAACATTTGTATGCCCACAGTTTTGTGTCCCGTGAGGATTCCCATGGCTTTGTCTGGTTTCCCCATTGTTGATTATGGGCTTATTTCTCTTGTTGATCGAGATTTGTTAGGATTCCCCATGGTTGAGTCTTGTTTGGTTTCTCTTATTGATCGAGATTTGTTATGTGTCCCGTGAGGATTCCCATGGCTTTGTCTGGTTTCCCCATTGTTGATTATGGGTTTGTTTATCTTGTTGATCGAGATTTGTTAGGATTCTCCATGGTTGAGTCTTGTTTGGTTTCTCTTATTGATCGAGATTTGTTAGGATATCTAGATGTGAGTTATCCAACATCTAAAAGAAATAAAAAATAAGAATGAATTATATATATGGTTTGAATCTAAGACTCATGAGAGCCAAAAGCACATGAGTATATCAAAATTATGATTTGCTCGAAAGATTAGATAAGAGATTCGTGCACATAGAAGTCATATGCTACATTAATTGGATGTCTATGTTAGAGTTGATGCATACTTCACAGGTTCAGGCCTTATACATGTTTTGGGTCTGAGTTTTTTGCTTGACTGTTTGGGTTTGGACCTATAAATACCCGCGGTTTTGCACCAGGGTGAAAACTCTAATTATGTCATCTTAAATTGCTTATAAATACTTTCTATATACTGACTGCACATTGTAGAGAGATTTAGAAGACTGATTATAGTGAAACTTTTTACAAGACGTAGCCCTATTCTAAAGTGAATCTGGATATATCATATCTTATTATTATTATTATTTTTTATTTTCATTATCCGTGTGATTGAGAAGTCTTGAATAATTTAGTCTATAGCTAAATTATATTAACAATTGTGACCTGGGATTATTTTTTTTTTGCAATAATAGCAAAGAAAAAACAATAATTATAAAAGAGGCACGTCACCTATTAAAGGGTGACAAGTTGACATGTAGGTATAGGTAGCCATCTTCCCCTGAAAAAACAGGTATTAGGCAGCCAGCAAAATTGTGGATTTGGATCCACAAGAGCGCGAAGCCAGTTTATCTTGTTCTTTCTTTGAAGCAGAAGACTGAGGATATCAGAATCAAATTAAATGAGCAAGCTATATGACGCGTTTTTGTGTCCTCTTATTTAAAGCGATCTCTTTTAGACTTTAATTAGGTTCTCTGTTGCTTTAGTAAAGAACCCTTGATGCTACCTTTTGATTTCTTTCCCACATATTCTTCGTATTATTTCACTGTTGGCAGTCACTTTGACAATGGTAGATCCAATCAATTTGAAAATTTAAATGTATGTTAAATTTATTGTAAAATTTGATGTTAATATAATAAATTTGAATTTAAATATTTTCTGTTTGATGATATGATATTTAATTTAATCATAAACTTGATTCTATTTCAATTTTCAAATGAAGAGAATTATAATTCACAAAGATTTTACTAATTTTTAGTTTTTCTCAGTAGAAAAAAAGGGTTTTCATTTGGTTAAATTCAAAATTGTGTCTAGTTTTAAAAAAATCTATTCTTTCGATTGTTTTTATTTAAATTTATTTAAATCTGAACCCAAATAACACATCTCAATATTTTATCATAGATCAAATTAACGGAAGTTCATACCAGTTGCGTACTCACTAATAATGAAGGGAAATATGCGATTCAATAACAGATAACGCAGACATGATCGAGTTGTAAATACAACTTTATAGATTAGGATCAGGTTCTCTATCTCTAATCTAGTTTAAAATACGTTTTTCTCTTTAATTTTCCAATCGAGAAATAGTTTTTCTCACTAGCTCTTAAATCAATTTGGGGTTTTACTGTTAATGATAAAGCTAATGAGACTGATCGTTTATTTATTCGGTTTCAATTGACTTGGACTTTCGTTTAGACTATAATATAATCTTGAACGAAATACCTTAATTTGGACCGTTAATAAAATTTGAGTATCTAGTTAAAACAATTAAAACTAAAATTACCCCAAATATAGGGGCAAAATTCATAGTTTAGCCTTTTCATATTAATAATCACTTCTTTCTTTTATTTTCTTTTTATTTGAGTGGTCAAAATACTATATGTAACAATTTCTCACATTCATTGTATACTGTATGTTTTTAGTACGTAGTAGTAGTACATTATTGAATACTACTATTAGGTTGTAATATTGTTACCATGAATGACCTTTAAAAATGCAAAGAAAGGAGAAATACTTGCTCGAGTCTATAACTTATATTGAAAATTTCACTGAAAATTTTAAATAATTTTATTGATAATATTATTTTTTGAGTTTCACATCTATATTGATGTTACCAATAAAACTTTTTAAAATTATTAGTGAAATTTCTAACTAGTGGTTTTGATCCGAGCAACCAAGAATTTTTCTAAAGGAAGGTTAGAAAGACGCATGCATGGCAAAAATTTTTGGTTGACTCGGATCTAAATCTAATGGTTTAGACTAATTAAAAATTTCATTAGTAATCTTGAGAAACTTCCTTGATAATGTCAATATAAGTGTGAGACTCAAAAATTAATATTACAAATAAAATTTCTAACTGATTTAAGTCATTAAATTTAAATAGGAGCCAACCAAAAAATCTTTCAGACACGATTTCCTTCACTCATTTGTTCAACAGAACATGGCAATGCGTCCCACAATACCAAAAGAATTTTCACAAAGAGAGAGGGGCTCACAAAGAATTTTGCTTCATTTTGAAGCTATGGGCACAAGCAGATTTGGGCCCCCCGAAGGCCAAATTAAAAGAGAAGAATCCCCCAACTTTGGTCGTCATCGTCGACACATGGATAAATAAGACTCCTCATGCACTCACTCATACAATGACTCGTCACTAAATAGTCATCTCCTCCTCTTAAATTCCTTCATCTGCCCATCTAACGAAAATCCATTCCTTCTATTTAAATACACACATACAACTCTCCTCTTCAAAACTAGACAATATTGCTAATAATCCTCCATATTTCTTTACTATAGTAGCTATACTACTATAGCTCACATACCCATTTCAAAATTTCAAATTGTTCTCACAAAAATGTCAAAATTCTCTAAACTTTCATTAATCTTGTTCTTCTTGTCGTTTACCCTATGTTTGTGCAACCCATATGTTGCTGCTAGCACAGATGTTCAGCAATCTGATGAGTTCTTGAAGGTACCAACATCTGATTTTGTGAGCTCATTAAAGACAGCCATTGATGGCATGAGACAAGTGACCTCCATTTTGTCTCAGGTTGGCAATTTCTTAGGTGATTTTCGCCTTGCCAATGCCATATCTGACTGTCTTGATTTGCTTGATTTCTCCTCTGATGAGTTAAGCTGGTCTATCTCTGCTTCCCAGAATCCTAACATCGGTAAATCAGGCCATTTCTTTTTCTTCTAAAGATGAATAATCTTCCTTCTTTTATACCCACAACCCAACCCACTTGCTATGCACTTTACAATTCTTTTTTAAAATTAATGACCTTGAGAGTATGTGTATTTAATTAAGTCAAAAGAAGCTGTTTTTGTACTATGTACACTAGGCAGACTCTGCTTAAACTGCCCAACTACGTGGCTATTCATGCGTTGTGTTTGGCTAGAAACGGTTTATGTTTAATTCATTATTTCATGGTTTTTGAAACCATTTACAATAAAACTGTTAAGGTTTAAGAGAGGAAGTGAGACAATACAAAGAAGAGAATTGTATTGAATGGTGTGATTTACTTACAAGTGAGCTATCCTATTTATAGGAGCCAATAAGAGAGCCAAAGATATACACAACCAATGTGGGATTAAACTAACTAAGCAATAACTATGCTATACATAATCTAACAGCCCCCCTCAAACTCAAGGTGGAATATGAGAAACCAACTTGAGTTTGAAAACAAGATCACGAAAACGCCCTGGAGGATGTGACTTGGTAAAGATGTCTGCGAGCTGATCCTTGGATGTGACAGAATGAAGCTGTAGGGAGCCTTGAAGGAGATGATGACGGACAAAATGACAATCAATCTCAATATGTTTGGTCCGTTCATGAAACACATCATTATGAGCAATCTGAATAGCACTTCTATTGTCACAGTATACAGGAGTGGCAGCAGAAAGTGATACACCCATATCTTGTAACAACCATCGTAACCAAAGAAGCTCAGAGGTGGTGTCAGCTAAAGCACGATATTCTGCCTCTGTACTAGATCGAGCAACAACAGTTTGTTTCTTACTACGCCAAGAGATAAGAGAGGTGCCAAGTAGGAAACAATAACCGGTGGTAGAACGACGATCTGTAGGATCACCTGCCCAATCTGCATCGGTATAAGCACACAACTGAAGAGGAGACTGAGAGGAGAAAAAGAGCCCATGAAACAATGTCCCCTTTAGGTAACGAAGGATGCGAAGAACAGCAGCAAAATGAGTAGAGCGAGGAGCAGCCATAAACTGACTCACCTGATGGACAGCATACGAGATATCAGGTCGAGTAACAGTAAGGTAGACAAGACTGCCAACCAAATGTCGATATAAAGTAAAATCACGAAGAAGTTCGCCATCATGGGGTGTAAGACGAGTATTAAGCTCAGTTGGTGTGTCAACAACCTTACTGTCTGTGAGATTTGCCCGAGAAAGCATATCAGAGATATATTTGGCTTGTGTCAAATAATAACCATCAGAAGAAGACGAAATCTCAAGACCAAGAAAATAGCTGAGAGGACCAAGATCTTTCATCTCAAAATGTTGATTGAGAAACTGTTTAAGTTCCTGAATACCAATAGGATCATCTCCGGTGATAATCATGTCGTCAACATATAACAGAAGAAGTATGATGCCCCGGTTTGTGCGGCGAACAAACAAAGCTGAATCATAGGAGCTGATGGAATATCCAAGGCTAGACAAAGTGTTGCTAAACTTAGCAAACCATGCTCGAGGAGCCTGCTTAAGTCCATATAGAGCTCGACGAAGATGACATACCTTGTTTGTTGGATTAGATAGTCCGGGAGGTGGTTGCATATAGACTTCTTCATTAAGATCACCATTAAGGAATGCATTTTTAACATCCATTTGAAAAAGTGACCAATGGCGAGAGGCTGCAACAGCTAGCAAAGCACGCACAGAAGATAGACGAGCAACTGGAGCAAAGGTCTCCTCATAGTCCACACCATACTCCTGAGTAAAACCCCTGGCAACAAGTCGAGCCTTATACCTGTCAACAGTACCATCTGAACAAGTCTTAATTTTGTAAACCCATTTACTGCCAATCACAGACTTTCCAGGAGGCAAGTCAACCAAATCCCATGTATTATTCTTGTGTAAAGCATCAAGTTCCTCTTTCATCGCAGTCTGCCAAAAAGGGTTAGTGGAAGCCTCACGATAGGAGTGGGGCTCATGTAAAGTAGCTAAAGCATGAAAGCAATGAAAATTCTGGAGATGGGATGGAAGAGATCTTACTCTGGTGGATCGGCGAAGGTTTGGAGAGGAAGTGTGAACATGATCCTCATACGTAACAGACCCTGGGGGCTCAGGCGAAGCGACGTCGAGAGTATCAGGTGGAGTGGAATCAAGAGTATTAGGTGAAGGAGACTCGGGCAAGACATTACTAGTGTGAGGTGAGGGAGACTCGGGCAAGACATCACTAGTGTGAGTAGGAGAAATAGGAGGCTCCATAAGTGTGGTAAAAGGAGGAAAAGATGGCATGCTGAATTTGCCAATTTCATGAAATAGTCTATGCTCCCAGAAAACTACATGACGGGAAATACGAAGACGACGAGACACAGGATCATAACACCGATAGCCTTTTTGTTCAATTCCATATCCAAGAAAGCAACACATCCGAGAACGAGGCTCAAGTTTGGTGCGCTCATGAGGTTGGAGTAAAACAAAACAAGCAGAACCAAACACACGAAGATGGTGGTATGAGGAAACATAGCCAAACAACCGCTCGTAAGGAGTGCAATTATCAAGGATAGGGGTAGGCAACCTATTGATCGTGTAGATAGCCGTTAGAGTGGCTTCACCCCAAAATGGGGTAGGAACAGATGTGGAAATGAGGAGGGCTAGAACAGTGTCTAAAATGTGCCTAAGTTTACGTTCAGCTCGACCATTTTGTTGTGAAGTGCCAGGACATGACAAGTGAGGAACAGTGCCATAACTTTTTAGGATGTCTTTAAAAGCATGTTGAGTATATTCTAAAGCATTATCAGAACGAAAAGCTTTAATAGGTTTTGAAAATTGGGTTTCAATCATTTTAGCAAAAGTACGATAAATATCCAATAATTCAGAACGAGATTTCATTAAAAAAACCCAAGTGTAACGAGAGAAATCATCAACAAAAATTACAAAATAGCGTGAACCACTCATACTAGCAACGGGAGAAGGTCCCCAAACATCAGAATGAATTAAATCAAACGAAGCAGTAGCATGAGACTCACTATTATTAAAAGGCAAAGCCGGCTGTTTTCCAAGTTGACACGAAATACAATCAAAAGAACTTTTAGACACTGACCCTAACAACCCCTTTGAAGCTAAAAGTTGTACCCGAGATGCAGATGCATGACTAAGACGTGAATGCCAAAGTGCAAGGGATGGTGGTGACAAGGAGGCAGCAGCAGAGACGTTAGAGGCAGGAAGGTTGGGCAGGTGTAAGGATGAGAGTTCGAACATGCGCCCAATTCTACGCCCGGTCCCAAGGGTCTGACCAGTACGAGGATCCTGCACATTCACACCAGAAAAGTCAAAGATAATTCTATATCCAAGTTCACATATTTGCCCAACGGAAAGAAGATTATAAGATAATTCTGGCACATGAAAAACTTCAGGAATAGAAAGAGAACGACTATTGATGGTGCCTATAGTTTTAACAGTCATAGTGGAGCCATCAGCTGTGCGAATGAATGAGGAATGAGGCGAAGGTGCAGATGTAGTAAATGAAGCTGGGAAAGGTGTCATATGGTTGCAACAAGCGGAATCAAAAAGCCAAGAGGCAGAATTACCTGGCAGGACTGAGAGGGCAGAGGAAGATGCATTACCAGAACGAGACTGGATGACCTGATTAACTATTGCCTCGAAGTCAGTTGCAGATAAGGTGACAGTAGAACCTGATGACCTGTTAGAGAGTGCAACTGAAGATGAAGCTGTAGTCGCAGATGGATATGGAACAACTGTAGAGAGAGTGCTCTCAGGATGAGCAACTGCTGCAGTGGGAGCATTGGATCTTCCCCTTTGCCAACATTTATCAATAGTGTGCCCTCGACGTTTACAAAAACGAAGAAATTGTTGTCACGAGGCTTAGGAGAAGGTCGAGGAGCACCAAACCTGTCAGAATGCTTTGGCTGAAATGATGAAGAACTAGATAATGGAGCAGCCAACACTGAAGGACTATGTTGAGAGTGCATAGTCTGTGATCTGCTTTCTGCACGAACAAGTTCAAATATAGCATTGTCCAAAGTAGGAAGAGGAGAGCGATGTAAAAGTTGCACACGAATAGGCTCAAAATCATCACGTAATGCCATAAGAAAATGGTGAAGACGATGTTGATCCCTTCGTTCAGCATACATTTTGGCATCTGTAGGATCCTTCCAAATAGGATCAGAGAGATCAATTTGATTCCATAAGAATTGCATGCGAGCAAGAAAATCATTAATACTCTGCCCCGGTTCTTGCTTCAGGCAGAAGAGCTCAAACAGGAGCTGATATTCTCGAGCACCATCAACAGCAGAATAACGAGAAGCAAGCATATCCCAAGCACCCTTAGCTTCATCAAAGCTACCAAATAGGGCAGAAATAGATGGAATAGTAGTATTACGAAACCATGTGAGAATTTGATGATGATTGCTTTCCCAATCAATGAGACGAGTGAGAAAAGCATCATTAGTTTCAGTAGCCCCTTTAACTGGCTTCTCGACAATACCAACCACGTAAGACCAAAGCTTACGACTTTTGAGGAAACTTCGCATAGATTGAGACCAAACAATATAGTTTGTACCATCCAATACAGACTGAACATGACGAAAAATATCTTTTTCTGCCATCTGGTCAAATCTGGTTGTCGGTCAACGGTCAACGGTTGAATAGTGACGTCGATGGAGCAGCGGCTGAGATGATGTCGATGGAGAATGAGACTCCGACTATAGTGGTGACCCGACAGACATGAAAAGGATATTCAAGAAGTTTTTTTTCTGATGTGAAGGATCCACTAATAGTGGCAATCACAGAGCATACTCAACTCTTAATATACCGACAACCTTAAAGAAGTTTTTCTGATGTGAAAGATCCACTAATAGTGGCAATCACAGAGCATACTCAACTCTTAATATACCGAGAACCACGAAGGCTCTGATACCATGTTAAGGTTTAAGAGAGGAAGTGAGACAATACAAAGAAGAGAATTGTATTGAATGGTGTGATTTACTTACAAGTGAGCTATCCTATTTATAGGAGCCAATAAGAGAGCCAAAGATATACACAACCAATGTGGGATTAAACTAACTAAGCAATAACTATGCTATACATAATCTAACAAAAACAATAGTTAAGCAATAAATAAATTGTTTAGTGAAAAACAGTTTTCTAAAAAAATTCAGTAAAATCCATTCATTGTTGATAAAAAACGAAAATTAAACCATTTCATAAACTTATCTAATTTCTGTTTATACTAAGTAGCTGGTGTGCCTTTTACTATCTAATTTCCAGTTGAATTTAGTAATTTATATTTGCATTAAGCCATGATATAATACTAATAAAGAGAAACCTTAATTTGGTTATTAACAGGTAAAGATAACAGCACAGGGGATCTAAGTTCTGATCTAAGGACATGGTTAAGTGCTGCACTTTCCAATCAAGACACATGCATTGATGGGTTTGATGGTACAAGTAGCATAGTCAAAAGCGTCGTTGCAGGTAGCCTTAATCAGGTCTCTTCAATGGTACGTGATCTTTTAACCATGGTGCACCCTGTCCCCAACTCCAAGCCTAATAATGGCAATAACCGCAATGGTGGCAAGGGCCGTGGCGGTGGGGGTAAGCTCACGGAAGATGATCACTTTCCTTCATGGGTTAGATCTAATGATAGAAAATTGTTGCAAGGAAATGGGGTATCAGCTGATGCTGTTGTAGCATTGGATGGTACAGGGAAGTTCACAAAGATAATGGATGCAGTGTTATCAGCACCTGATTATAGCACCGGAAGGTATGTGATATATGTTAAGAAGGGTGTTTATAAAGAAAATGTGGAGATCAAGAAGCAAAAATGGAACCTTATGATGGTGGGAGATGGTATTGATGCTACCGTGATATCTAGTAATCGGAGTTATGGTGATAATTGGACCACATTTAGATCAGCAACTTTTGGTAAGTAAAATCACTAATCAATTGGATTATGTTAGAAGAACTCTTTACTTTATTTTGTCATACTCGGTGGAAATTCCGACACTCGACAAGGATACGACACTTTAACACTTTAAACATACAAAAAATTATAAAAAATAAATGAATCCGATACTCAAATACGTATTCATGTCTTACACACATACTCGAATTCAAATAATCTAAAAGGTGTTCTCCTCTGATTTAGACTCGTTTGAAACTCTATTCATAAATTTAAAAAACTTCATGGATAACATTATTTTTTAAGGTTTTACATTGATATTACTAAAGAAATTTCTCAAAATTACTAATGAAATTTCGAGAGAAGCTTAACCAAATATTTTTGGATCTAAAGACAAAAATACCAATTTAAAACGTCAATGATAACCGGCCCATTGAAATGGACTACTGTTTTGAACACTCCCTCACAACCCCTCGCTATAGTGATTCATCAATAGCAAAATCAAGGTAAAGCATAAATTTTTTTACCAGTGTAGCTTCTTATAAATTACTAGTCTAGCTTTTGGTGGTCAAAACGGTGGTTCCTATGTGTGGTTCGTATAGCAATACTCGATTTAAAATTCACAAACATTTTCGCCATTGGCCTTGAGTCCTGTGACAATGATTTTCCCCATTGAGGAGGGCAGGAGTACAATTGTCATGATATGTTAATTATGTTTTGAATTCTTTAGGTTAGTACTGGTTAAGGGTATTTTAGAGCGTAGTGGAACAGAACGGATCGGATTGAATTTGGGTATAAAAAGATTAGGGTTTAAGAGAGCCATTCATGTGTATTACTCCATTTTAATTATAGTGAAATCTCACCCGGGCGATGTACATAAAAATTTATCTCTAAACCATGTAAATTTGTGACTGTTTATTTATTTTCTTCCACTTTCTTGATCAAATAGGAGTGCATAGTAATATTCAATTTATTACATCTATTAGTTGTTTAATCACATTGGTGTGAAATCTGCAGCTGTGAGTGGTAGAGGATTCATAGCGCAAGACATAACATTCGAGAACACTGCAGGACCACTGAAACACCAAGCAGTGGCATTAAGATCCGATTCTGACCTATCGGTTTTCTTTCGATGTGCTATGAAAGGCTACCAAGACACACTCTACACCCACACAATGCGCCAATTCTACCGTGAATGCATAATCACCGGCACTGTGGATTTCATCTTTGGTGATGGCACCGTGGTTTTCCAAAACTGCGAAATTCTAGCCAAACAAGGCCAACCAAATCAGAAAAACACCATAACAGCGCAAGGCCGCAAAGACCCCAATCAGCCAACAGGTTTCTCCTTTCAGTTCTGCAATATCTCAGCCGATACAGATCTGTCACCAAATGTAAACAGTATAGCAACATACTTAGGTAGACCATGGAAGCAATATTCAAGAACCATTATCCTGCAGTCTTACATTAGCAATGCTATAAGGCCAGAAGGGTGGCTTGAGTGGAATGGTGATTTTGCTTTGGATTCATTGTTTTATGGAGAGTACATGAATTATGGGCCAGGGGCAGGGCTTGGTAGTAGAGTCAAGTGGCCAGGGTACCATGTGTTAAATGGTTCTGCTCAAGCTAATAATTTCACGGTGGCTCAATTTATTGAAGGCAACTTGTGGTTGCCATCAACTGGTGTTAGATACACAGCAGGATTGGGGGGGTAACCAAATGAAATGTTAATTCATCTTTTTACGTAGATACAGAGTAGTTATGGTGGATTTGTGGTCAAGTTTTTCCTTTTCCTTATTTTTGGTTAGAGGCCTTTTCCCTCTCTTTTTGAGTATCATTTTAGTAGGAATTGAGGTCTTGCACCTATGTCCACACAAACCCTAGAAACCATAACAAAAAGGGCATCCTCTTTTTTTGCCTCCTAGTTGATTTCTCCTAGGAATTGTGCTTAATGAAGTTTGGTCCAATAACAAGGATCCTCATTTGTGCACGCAAGAACTTCATGGGCATACACAAATCCTGAATTAAGGAAAACTTCATCACCATCATCATTCGACATGTTTGGCCATGAAAAGTTTTGATCAATTCAGAACCTGATGCTCATACAAATCCTAGTTGCCAAGAAAAAGAGAAAGAGGATGAAATGGTTGAAGATAAGAACAGATATTACTTATATTATATATATCTTAAGTTACAAGTTTAATGATGACAACATTAAAGATCATAGGGGTTCTCCCGAGCTAGAGTGTGGGGGTCAGGTGCCTGAAGATCCAGAATAAGTTGGATCATCTCAAGCACATGCTTGGCAGTATCACCCCACCCTCTCTCAAGATCAATCTCCTGCAACTTGTGCTCAAATTCAGAGTAAGGTGTATCAGGTGCCAGAATAGACAGATATTCTGCCAACCTCAGAACACATTGCAGAGACCTTATGCTATGAATTTTGGGATTCAGCTTCATATTCTGCACAAAAATAACAAGCAAAATAATACAATTTCAAAGTTATAACAATCTAAAATAAATATCAGGTTGCAGACCAAGATGTTAATAATGAATAATCTTGTCAGGCATACCTTCCCCTTCTGATTATGGACTTGAAGAAATTCAAGCGGTTGATATATGCTCTGTTGGGAAAATTACCCACCGACGACAATTAATCAAGTACCATAATTCCAACCAAAGATCAAAGATTAAATATAATAATCATCAAACCCAGTGCGAAAATAAAACGACAAGCATCAAATAAAGCAATAAACCAAGAACATAATAATTTACGTGGAAAACCTTCCAGTGTAGAGGGAAAAAACCATGAGGCAAAAATAGCTCCACTATGTAAAGAACAATTACAAATTTTATGTCTCAAGCTTATTCCCAAACTTTAGACCCACAACAATTCGGTAATATTACAAAATTACCTCTCTAGGGAAAAACCATTGTTGTACTACTAATCGTTGAAATTTGAGAAGTCCCTGTGCTTCACCAAAATCAAAGACCGTGATAGAAATTGCAAACCCTGAGTAGAATGATTCTATGTGACCAAAGACTCTGAATAATACCCTAAAGAAAATCTCAAACTGTTGTACCTTTTCTCCTTTTTACTCTTTCGGTAAATAGAAAGAAAACTCCCTCTCTGTACCTCACGACAAAGCTCTATTTTTCTTTGCTCTCTGTATCTCACCATAAAAAAAAGAAAGAAATAAGAATTTTTAATATAGCCATTGATTAGAAGATATTCTCTTCTAATAGGCATAGGATTCTGAGTCCTATAAGGACTACACCAAGCAACACCTTTAGTATTATTTTATATCTTATTTTAACTTGCTTATGGGTTGGACCCCACAAGCCCAACAATCTCCCCCTCCAACCCATGAGGGAGAGAACTACCGTGCGACTCACTTGGAGTCCATCCCGGCCATTGCCGAGCAAAACTCAAGATTTTCTTTAGGACCAACCTTTGCCATCATATCAGCGACATTTTTATCTGTGTGGATCTTTTCCAACTTCATCAACTATTTTTCAATCACCTTAGAAATCCAATGGTATCTCACTTCAATGTGTTTCGTATGTGAATGATACATGGTATTTTTGCTTAGATCCATGGCACTCTGACTATCACAACAAACCGCATACTCTTGTTGTTTCAAACCCAATTCTTGAAGAAACTTCATCATCCAAAGCATCTCTTTCCCTGCTTCGTTTGCTGCAATGTACTCAATCTCAATAGTTGATAAGGCAACATATTTTTGTAGTCTTGACTGCCATGAGACAGCTCCCCCTACGAAAGTGAACAAAAATCCCGATGTAGACTTTTTAGTATCAAGATCACTTGTCATATATGAATCTATATAACCCTCAAGAATTGGTTCTGAACTTCCAAAACTCGCACAGAACTTGGAGGTACCTCTGAGATATCTCAAGATTTATCTTTCAACGTGCCAATAATCTTAGCATTTTGTCCCACAATCAACATACAATAGAAGGATAATAAAGTTACCATCAGGGAATTTCTTGACATATACACACACATCTACAATTGTCCTCTGGTAACTATGATCCTCCATGAATGAATCAAACTTCTTATACCACTGTCTTGGAGCCTGTTTTAATCGATACAAACTCTTCTTCAGCCTGCAAACCATGTTTTCTTTCATTTTCACTACAAAACCTTCTGGTTGAACCATATAAATCTCCTCATGCAAATCACCATGGAAAAACTTCGTCTTCACATCTAATTGCTCAAGCTCAAGATTCAAACTAGCTGCCAAACCAAGTACAACTCGAATAGAACTCATCTTTACCATTGAAGAAAAAATTTCATTGAAGTCTATTAATTTCTTTTGACCAAAAACTTTCACCACCAGTTGAGCCTTGTACTTCACTAGCTTTTCACCATCTTTCTTTAGATTGAAAACCCATTTGTTCCTCATTGATTTTTTGCCTTTGGGAAGATAAACCAATTCATAAGTATTGTTTTTTTTTCCAAAGAACCTATCTATTCCCTCATTACTTTCATCCAACATTCTTTTTCTGCATGTGACTGCACTTTTTGGATGCTCCCTGGCTCCCCTCCATTAGTAAGCAAGACATACTCAAAACTAGGGTACCTAGTAGATGGTTGATGCTCTCTAGTAGAACTTCTCAACTGAGACCCTGCAGTTTCCAGTGCAAGGGGTTGGTCCCCCAGTTCAACATGCTTTGTATCATGCATAATATCATCATCAACTGTCGCTGGCTCCTCATTACCCATATGTTCTTCTTCATGTATCTCTCCTTCATCTGTGGCACTATATCAAGGAGTAGGATCTGGTACAAAGTCTTCAAGTCTGCCTGTACCTTGCAGTGTCTTCTCATTTTTCTAAATATCAGCAAAGTTTCATTTTCATGGAAGACAACCTCTATGTTTCTAATAATCTCATTCTTTTCTGGATCTCATAACTTGTAACCAAACTCAGCATCCCCATAACCAACAAACACACAAGCAACTACTTTATCATCAAGTTTTGACATCTTCTCCTTTAGAATGTGTGCAAAAGCTTTGCAACCAAACACCTTTAAGTGAGAATAAGAAACATCTTTTCCTGTCCAAACTCTTTCTGTAATGTTGTTGGATGAAAATATACTTAAATAAGTAAGCAGATAATTGCACTAGTTTTACTTGCAAGTGCACAAGGTCGACAGTGTAGTGTAGTGTACGAAAGAAAGGTCATCTCCACAGAGATTGGTAAAGTTCAATTTTTAGAATTAGTTTCTTTAAAGTAACAAGAAATAAAATAACTGTTGAATGTGAGTGATAATAATAAATACATAAGGCTTTGATATCCACCACTAGTCATACTTTCCCAATTGTATAATGTATCAGTGCACTAGCCTTATCATGTATACCTACTGGTTGCCAACCTAAGGGCATGGTATCTACTCCTTAAGCTATTGATCTCCCTAAGCAACGAGTTAGGCATGATATCTACTCTAAATCTTTTCTTCTTTAAGGGATTCAGCATGGTATCTGCTTGAGTAGTTCCTTAAGAAAGCATAAGTACTATGGAAATCGACAACCACATGAGACCTAGGGCATGATATCTACTCCCGGTTTCCCATGTTGATTAACCCGGGTATCCGGATAAGATATCCCTTGTTACTAATGTTAGACCCAGGACTCGGTCATCCAAATTGATCTAACTAACAGGTCCATACCACATGCATACGCTGGCCATACACATATATATGAGGAATTTAAATAAGCACAGGCATTAATCAAGTTAAGCAACATAATAAAGGCTATTGGCAAAGATTTATCAATGAATAAATATATGAGAAAGCATAACTAGGGCTTTAATCAAGTCCTATAAGAAAGTTAGTTACACGTGCTGACTAAAAACATCATATATAAACTAAACATAAAGGGAAGAATAAACCCGAGAGAAGAGGCGTCAATTCTCTCCTAAAGCTTATAACTCCAAGTAAAAGCTAAGAGAAGTGTTCTCTAAGTTGTGGTGAATTGTGTGTGCTTTACAAGTGTATTTATAGGTCTTTGAGAAGTCCTAAGAGGTGTAGGAAACCCTAAACTTCCTAAACCGACAAAAACTCTTCATTTTCAAAACAGGGTTCTGCAGTTTACTGTTCACGCCCGTATATGTGCGCTCGATCGCATTGCATGGTGCGATCGATCGCAGTTTGTCCAGAGACTGCTCCAGGGATTCCAGGCTTCTTCCTTTAAGTGCCAAAACTGCTTCTTTTTCTCCAAGACCCTATAAAAACATGTAAAACACATAAATAGAGTAAAAGAGATAAAATTAACGTAATTAAGGACCTAACAAATGTAAATAAGGGGGCTTAAATATGAATATTTAAGCACCTATCAAATGTCAAAACCCAAAAGAACGGATAGAGATCTACTAATCAGGTAGTAAGTTGTATGAACTGCTTCACCTCAAAATGGCTTAGGCAATCTAGCCATTTTGAGCATGCATCTAACTCTTTCCACAATGGTATGATTTATTCTCTCAATCACACCATTATGTTGTGGGGTACCAGGAACTGTCATCTCATGCCTAATGTCAAGCTGGGAACAATAATTTGCAAACTCATTGGAGGTATACTCTCCAAAATTGTTAGTACGGAGACATTTCAACTGATTCCTTGTCTTTCTCTCTCCACTATAGTATGAAACTTCTGAAAATACTGAAATACTTGGCTTTTGTTATTCAACAAATAAACCCACACCTTTCATGAAGCATCGTCAATAAAAGTAACAAAATATTTATTGCCACCCAAAGAGTCTACTTCAATGGGACCACAAATATCGGAATATACCAATTCTAATTTCTTTTGTTTTCTTTTAGATGACTTACTAAAAGAAACTCTATGATGCTTACCAAATAAATAATAATCACATGAGTTCAGAGATATATCTTTGGAGGAAGGAATGAGTGACCTCCTAACCAAAATTTGTAACCCTTTTTCATTCATATGCGCCAGCCTCTTGTGCCACAAGTTTGGAGAAACATCATCTTCAACTGTATTCAGCTCATTACCACACACTTTTACACGTGTCTTGTACAAAGTGCAACACATCTTTCCTCTAGCAATCACCAATGATCCCTCAGTCAGTTTCCACTTTCCATTACCGAAGTAGTGCTCATACCCTTCTTCATCTAGAACATGAGTAGAAATTAGATTGAGACGCAATTCAGGAACATGTCGCACATTCTTCAAAGTCATAGTACACCCTACATCTGTCTGTATTTGCACATCACCAGTCCCTACAATCGGAGAAAAACTCGAGTTACCCATCTTCATTATACCAAAGTCTCTTGCTCTGTACGTTGTAAAGAAATCCCGATGTGGAATGCAATGGTAAGAAGCTGCTGAGTCAACCACCCAGTCAGTACCAGAATCTGCAATATGATTGCACTCCTCAAACTCATAAGCAAGTAACACAAAATTTTCATCATCTGCAACAACTGCTGTTGTGTTCTTATCATTAGTCTTCTTTTTATTCTTCCCATCCTGTTGTTCCTGTTTCCAGACCAACAATTTCTTTTCATATGACTAAGTTTATTGCAGTGATAACATTTCACCTTATCTCTGGACTTTGACACATCTTTGGATTTACCATGGCCTTTAGGACCTCTACTCTTACTTTTTCCCTTTTTTCTCTGTGACAAGAGCTTGACCATTATCTGTGCCTGAATCCTTTCTATGAGTCTCCTCGTTGAACATACTGTCTTTTACCATAGAAAAACTAAGCACACCATTCGGAGTAGAGTTACTAAGTGACACTATCAAAGTCTCTCAACTATCAGGAAAAATACCCAAAAGAAATAGTGCTTGTAACTCATCATCTAACACTATTTTCATTTAGACAAACTGGTTCACAAGATCTTGAAAATCATTCAAGCGTTCGAAAATGGAACGTTTATCCCTGTACTTCAAATTCACAAGCTTTCTCATCACAAAAGCTTTATTATGAGCTGTTTTTCTTTCATAAAGTATCTCTAATTTTTCCCAAAATTTTTTGGCATTAGTCTCTTTGGCCACATGATGGAACACACTGAGATCCACTCATTGTCTGATGGCACTAACTGTCTTTCTATTCATTTTTTTCCCATTCTTTATTGGTTTTGCCCTCCGGCTTGGCTTCATCACCCTCAACATGATCATACATATCTTTGAAATAGAGATCATCTTCCATATTAGGTTTAAAAAATGAATAATTAAAAGATGACAATAAAATCATAGTACTAGATTTTTTATCCATGTTGACCAACACAAGCAACCAAAGCTCTAATACCACTTGTTGGGAAAATTACCCACCGTCAACAATTAATCAAGTACCATAATTCCAACCAAAGATCATAGATTAAATATAATAATCACAAAGCCCAGTGCGGAAATAAAATGACAAGCACCAAATAAAGCAATAAACCAATAACACAAGAATTTATGTGGAAAACCCTCCAATGTAGAAGGAAAAAATCACGTGGCAAAAATAATTCCACCATGTAAATAACAATTACAGAGCTTGTGTCCCAAGTTTATGCCCAAACTTGAGACCCGCAACAATTTGGTAATATTACAAAATTACCTATATAGGGAAAAATCACTGTTGTACTACCAATTGTTGAGATATGAGAAGTCCCTGTGCTTCACCAAAATCAAACACCATGATAGAAACTACAAACCTCGAGTAGATTGATTCCTTGTGACCAAATACTATGAATAATACCCTAAAGAAAATCTCAAATTGTTGTACCTTTTCTCCCTTTTACTCTCCCGGTAAATATAAAGAAAACTCCCTCTCCGTACCTCACAATAGAGCTCTATTTTTCTTTGCTCTCTGTAACTCACCATTGAAAAAGAAAGAAATCAGGCCTTTTTATATAGCCATTGATTATAAGGTATTATTGATAAGTGCTTAAATATTTATATTTAAGCCCCTTAATTTATATTTGTTAAGCTCTTAGTTTGTGTTATTTAATCCTATTTTATCTTCTTTCTGTGTTTACTGTGTTTTTCTAGGTTTTTGGAGCATTATGGAATTATCCGGCTTAAAGAGCAAAATAGGGAAATTTGGAATCCATGTTGAGAGAGAGACGATTAAGTGAGCAAGTCTATTTTATTTCAGATTTGAAGAAAAGGAAGATCCAAATTTTAGCAGCCTATCGTCTAGAGACTTTTTCTCTCATTTAAATGAAGATTTTATTTGAGTATATGAGCTGCTAAAATGAAAGAGACGTGGGCAGAAGTATTGAGCGGCATATGAAGGCTTAAATCCCACATCCCACATCTCACATCGGTTGGAAACACATTCTACATCCCACATTGGTTGGAAATACATTGCACTCATGGAGTTTCCGTATAAAAGCCCCATTTCACTTCATCTTTAAGGGTGTGTTGATCTCGAAGGCTCTGCTATCAAGGAGGGAGAGCGCTGCACAACAAAAACAAAAAGAAGAAAAAACAAAGAGATGAGCTGCAAGTGTAATTTATCTCCCAATGTATTTTCAGCTTTAATTTATTTCTTTTGTGTTTTTAAGTTTAATGTTTAGCACTTTAATTGTGAAATTTATTTTCATAATCATGAGAGGCTAAAACCTTCATCTAAGGTTGAAGATGAAGCTTCACCATTGATTAACATTATATTTTCATATATGTTCGTACGATTCCGACATTTTTGTATTGATGTTCTATTTCAGTTCAATTGTTTGAGTAAATTTTTATGATTGATTGTTTTGTTTATAAACTGTTCAAATTGGATATTCGATGTATTTCATCATATGGATACATCAAATCATTCAAATTAAATCGGATATCCACTGTGATTTGTAAATTAAACAGATATATTAGATGATTTGATTTAATTAGGGTACTCATTGTGATTTGTATATCGATGGATTCATGGAATTATTTGATAAATTACTTTTATATAGAACATATATAAGATGTAATTGCTTGTCGGTTGTAAGAACAAAATCATGAAAATATATGCTTTAATTTGGTGGGGTGGATTCAGAAACCTTAGTGCTTTTATCATTTGTTTTAAATCAATTTAGTTTAGTTTATATTTTTTGCACGACACAGTTCGAAATTCGAAACTAGGTTAAACTAGGTTGAGTTTCGATAAAAATCTGTTTTCACGATGCAATTCCCTGTGAATTCGACCTCGCACTTGCACACACTATATTGCAAACGACTCGTGCGCTTAGGAGTAATTTAAAATTCACAACAATTATCTTCTAATAGGCATAGGATTTTGAGTCTTATAAGGACTATACCAGCCAACACCTTTAACTTTCTTTTATTTTTTATTTTAACTTGCTTATGGGCTGGACCCCACAAGCCTAACATGGAAAGTTTTGCTGAAAGGTGGCTGTTGAGGAATTCCATGCCATTCCCAATGGACTTTGTAAGAGTTGGACAAGGAAAAGAAGCATTGAATGGTTCAAAATCCAACTCCAGCACATGTTCACCATTACAGATCAAACTTAGTTAAATCTAACAGATTTTTTCACACGTGTGATAAAAGCATGCAAGCCATTTCATTATATTACCTATATATGATTGCATGTGTTTTGCCACACATGTAAAAAATCTATTAGATTTAACTGAAAAATTAGACAAATGAGACAATTTGTTATAGCTCTGAAGTTGAATGGGGAAATTGTTTGATTTTAAAGGTTGTAGGGCAATTTATTACCAATGGTAAAATTCACTGGGCAAAAACTGTAAAATAAACTATAAATCGTTTCTACCACTATGCCATCCACTAAAAACATAGAAAAATAAACAGGGTTGAATTGTTGCAAGTCTTTTTTTTCTCCACTGTGCATTTAAATATAATAAAAATTAGGGATGACAATGGTATGGTACCTTCAAATTTTCTCCTTTCTATGCCCATACCAGTTTAATAAATCACTACCCACACCATTATTTGTTATCCGTTTAATTTTTACTTTCACTACCTATACTCATTTCTGTTTATCTTTTCAATACCTGTTATTACTCGTATCCGTCAGATTACACGGGTACAAATATGAATCGAAGTGAATATCCTACATGATTCCTAGCCAACAATTAATTTTTTTCCTATTTCAAAGAAAAATTCAATGACAATGTAATCTAAATCGTAAGTCACCAATACTAATTCATATTTAAAAATCACGACATTACCATTAATATTTTGGTAATGAATTCAAATCTTCATGACACCATATTTTTAAAAAAATTTATATTAAAAATATGTTTCATAACAATTGCTCTCATGAGTATTGCAAAGCCAATAAACAGACAAATATTACTCATTTATCTTTTAAGGTTTTCTCTTCCATCGGCTCTCCTCCCGAAGAGATTTCTTTAGCTTGCATTGTAATACGATTTGGAGCTTTCATCCTCTTTAGTTGGAGAAATTTTTGTTTGTACCGAGTGTAAAATTTATTTTTACATCAGAATAGAAATTTGATTGGTAGTTTTGAAGAATTTAACTAGTAACATCTGTATATACTCAATTAATGTTACTAGTGAAATTCTTAAAAATTATCAATCAAGTTTTCATTTTGATATAAATATGAGTTTTACACTCGATGTAGGTAAGAACCTCTCCTTTAGTTGAGACTTTTTGTTTCTTTTTCTCCCTTTTGGGACCTATTTCGTAGGAAAGGTTGGGTTTTTGTCCCTTCTTTCAATGTAATGAGCCTTTTATATAATTTATCAACAGGGTCCTATCAAACCTCCCACCACAACATATGGTTTTTCATAAATATATATATAAATATATGTAATTGGGTTTAATGGATACCCGAGCGGCTCTCGATATCTTATCCATACCCGTCACATATTAAAAGTTAAGATACATACATGTCTAAATCCCTTTTTTTACTACCCATATCAGTTTAAATGAATTCGAATAAGTTTGGGTTCCCGAAAATAACTTTCCCCCTCATACCTAATTAAAATAAACAGTTATTGTAGTATTTGTTATAATTATATATTATTAATTGAATGATTAATTCAAAAAAGCACAATTTAGTCTGGTAAGATACAGTCACGAAGAAAACAAGTGCTTTTATATATATAAAAAAAAGAAGCTAAAAAATAATCATTCAAGAATCTCAACATGTGAGGACCTGGCAGATGAAGGGACAAAATTAAACACAATTGACTTTGTCCCGTGAGTTATCATAAGGCAAAGATCAAGTTGCAATATTTTGTATTAATAAACTTAAAATTTATGTAAAAACAAACTGGCAATATGCAAACTTCTTTTGGGTATGAATGAGTTACTGTTTTCAATATAATCTTTCAACACCACAGTATTTTTTAAACCGGATTGAAAGAAAAATAAAATGAAGAAGAAGACAGTTAAAATGTGATAATTACTTCGTTCAATATTACATTTGATTAAAAAATAAATATAAAAATAATCTTAAATCATTATTTTATAAAAGTTATTATATGCTGTACTCTTTTTAATGCTAACATCTTCAATAAGCTTGGTCTTTTCGGTATGGAAATACATATTTGACTTAACTGCAAAAATTTTCATAAGTTTAAGGTTAAGTACCAGTTTATTTACTGAGTTTTTAAAAATGACAATTTAACTATTGATTTTGTTAATTTGGAGTAATTCAATCCATTGGTTTGATTCTGACCAAAAGATTATTAAAAAATTTAATATATTTATTAACTTGCCACACCAGATGACAAATATATTAAGTTTTTCAGTAATCTTAACCATCTAACGTGGCAAGTTAGCAAATATATTAAGTTTTTCTGTAATTTTTTTGCTGAAATCAAATCAATTGGCTGAATTGCTCCAAATTGACAAAGTCAGAGGTTAAATTGTCCTTTTTGAAAGTCAGAAGTTTGCAATTAAGCTTATATATTTCAATATATTTTTTGGCTTAATTACAAAAAATATCATGTGGCTGACTTTATTTTCAAAAAATACCATATGGTTGACTTAATTTTAAAAAAATACATTGAGGTTTTTTTGTGGTAAAAAATTATGTTTTTCTTAGCAAAAAATAAGTTAACTAAAAGAAACATATCACAATGTATGTTTGACTAACAGAAACATACCACAAGTTATTTTTTATCATAAAAACATACTACAAAGTATTTTTTACCACAAAAACATACCACAAGGTATTTTTTGAAAATAGAGTCAACTACATAGTATTTTTTACCACAAAAAAATATTCTGATTTTTTTTTTGAAAATAGAGTTAATTACATGATTTTTTTTTATTTATAATTAAACCTTTTCTTTTCAATATTTTACTAAAGAAAAGTGGATAAATAAACATATATTACTATTATTGGCAATGTAGCACTGCATCTGCCACTAGCAGTTATGCAATCACACACATAAAGGCAATCATCAGCAAAAGAAGTGAAGGGATAAGCGTGTGGTCTACTTTTAAGCTGTAAAGTTGTAGGAAAAGAAACAAGTATATAAAGTCTTAGCAACTTGTAAGTTTGTAACTATACAATTTTTAGTTTTTTTTTTTTTTCCTATTTTTGCCTAAAAAAGATAGTAAATGATTATTTCTTTTACCCCTTGGCTTCTTGCAGTCAATAAAAGCATTGTGTTATTGATAGGCTGCAGATGAAAAAGACACCCAAAAATACTTGGTTAGACGGAGTATAAAATCAGTCACCTCAAAATTTTACTGATAATTTTAAAAAATTTTATTGATAATATCATTTTTTGAGTCATCAAAAACATTAGTTTTAAATCCGATCTAATCAAAAAATCCTCACCATGCAAAAGCCATCCATGGTTGTTTGTTTGATTAACTATGACATGCTTTTGCTCCGGAGCATGTCTTCACATGGAGAAATTCTTGTTTGCATAGAGTATAAAACTCATTTTTTTAATTGGGGTGTAAATTTGACTAATAATTTTGAAAACTTTTACTGATAACATCCGTACATACCTAACTAACATCATCAAAGAAATTCTAAAAAAATATCAATCAAATTTTCACACGTCATAAAATTAAGTTTTATACTCGATATATGTAAGAATCTCTCCATCTCAGGCCCCTCTCCTGTTTACCATTCCCTTTTAAAAGTAATTTCTTGATTATATGTAATCCTCCACAAGGCAACAAAAAGGGAGAAATTTAAAACACAAAAATTAATTAAAATGTTTTTTTTATTTATCAAATGCATCCCCTCTCCATTATCCAAACCGTGAACATGAAATTTCAAACTCTCTTTGTCTTCTTTATCCTCAAAAAGACAAAGGGAAACAAGAAATTAAGGTAAAAGTAGCACGTGGATAGAAACCAAATTTACATTAAAAAAAATTGATTTCACTGTTATTTTATTAAACATTAAATAATTTTAACTTCACAATTATCTCAATAAAACTTGTTTCAAAAACCACTTTTAAATCATAAGCTGAAACTACTTTTAAACCAAATGATACCTTACTGGCGTTTGTCTTATACTCTTACTGGCATTTGTCACTAGTACTACAGATTTCTTTTAAAGATTACTGCCATCAAAATCTGAGTAATACATTACCCTAATCTACACAGAACCTCTGCCACTTACATTCCCAAAGATATTATTTAAGAACAAGCACTCAAACAGCAATTAGTATTTTCAGTCCTTACCTGTTAAATGAACAACAAAACCCTCTGCTAGTTTCTGCATCATCTCTCTAATGGCTCTCTCAATTCTAAAACTATCTGTATTCCTCTGCACAATCTTCTTCTCTACAACAGTTACTCTCAACACTTCTTCTTCGACAACTTCTCTAGATACCCATCTCTCTTCCATAACAACTTTCTGCAAAACTACACCATACCAAGATGCTTGTTTTGACTCATTGAAGCTCTCAATCTCAATAAACATCAGTCCAAACATCATTACTTACCTCCTTCAAACCCTCCGAATTGCTTTATCTGAAGCAGGAAAGCTAACAAATCTGTTCTCTGACGCCGGGAGGAACTCAAATATCATTGAGAAACAAAGAGGAACAATCCAAGATTGCAAAGAGCTACACCAAATTACAGTGTCTTCTTTACAGAGATCGGTGTCAAGGATTCGTGCTGGCGATTCAAGAAAGCTAGCTGATGCAAGAGCATATCTTAGTGCAGCGCTCACAAACAAGAACACATGCTTAGAAGGGCTAGATTCTGCTTCTGGTCCTTTGAAGCCAAAACTAGTGAATTCTGTAATTAGTACTTACAAGCATGTTATCAATTCTCTTTCAGTTTTATCTAAGCAAAGTCCTAAAAATGAGCATAAAAATCGCCGATTGTTGGGATTTCCAAGCTGGGTTTCGAAGAAAGATCGCCGCCTTCTGCAGAGTTCAGGGGATGAATATGACCCGAGTGATGTGCTAACTGTGGCTGCGGATGGAACAGGAAACTTTACTACTATTACAGATGCCATAAATTTTGCTCCTAATAACAGTGACTATGACAGAATAATAATCTATGTTAGAGAAGGTGTTTATAATGAAAATGTTGAAATTCCAAGCTATAAGCCTAACATTGTTCTGCTTGGAGATGGAACTGACGTCACTTCCATTACTGGCAACCGAAACGTAATCGATGGCTGGACTACTTTCAGATCTGCCACTCTTGGTAAATTTAAAATTCACCCTTAATTTCTGTTTTCTATCCGTTTTAAAAATTTTCAATTTCCCAGAAAACTTTTCTTCCAAACACAAAATTTCAATTTTTAACAACTGAAGGTGCACTCTTAATTTCTTTTGGAATCTTGAGTTTACTAACTTAATTCCAATTAATCTTTGTACTTTCAGCGGTATCTGGAGAGGGATTTTTAGCACGGGATATAACAATTGAAAACACAGCAGGACCGGAGAAGCACCAAGCGGCTGCCTTGAGAGTAAATGCAGATTTTGCAGCATTGTACAGGTGCAGCATCAATGGATACCAAGACACATTGTATACTCACTCCTTTCGACAATTTTATCGTGAGTGCGACATATCAGGAACCATAGATTTCATATTCGGGAACGCTGCAGTTGTATTCCAGGCATGTAACATTATATCCAGACTGCCAATGCCTGGACAATTCACCGTCATTACAGCTCAATCGCGAGATACCCCTGATGAGGACACAGGAATTTCGATACAAAACTGTTCCATTTTGGCAACAGTCGATTTGTACTCAAATTCTAGCATTGTTAAAAGCTACCTAGGGAGGCCTTGGAGGAATTATTCCACGACAGTTTTTCTTGAATCTTACATTGATGGTTTTATCAATCCAACTGGGTGGACTGAATGGTCTGGTGATCAAGGCTTAGACACGTTGTATTACGGCGAGTACGATAATTATGGACCGGGTTCAGGGACTGATAATCGCGTTAATTGGACTGGCTATCACGTAATGGATTATTACGACGCCTATAATTTTACTGTTTCAGAGTTTATAACTGGGGATGCCTGGTTGGGGTCTACTTCATTTCCTTATGATAACGGGATTTAGATTTTGGGTATATATCTTCTGGTGAAATTCTTGTTTCTTGTTGTATGTTTAGCTCTAATGTAATTGCCCTGAGCGGGTAAGAAATGTTCTTGAATGGGAAGAGATAATTCCTTTATGGCAGAGGTCATCATTTACTTGCATAGGTCATTTATTTATTCATTTTCGCCCCTAAAATTTCAATTTGAGCATTGCAGTCCCAAACAATTTCAAACTCTATTCAGTGTGAACAATTCTTTACCAAATTATTAAACTTGATCCAAGAAATTTTTTAAGATCAGAGGTACTTTCTACAGTCAAATGGAAAGAGAGGCAAGAGAAAAAATCAAGTTTAAATAAGAATCTTTCTGAAACTTAATATAATCTTGATGTGGATGTTGTACGGACTTAAAAGAGCAAAAAAGGAAATAACACCCTATTATCTTCTCCGCAATGGACAAACCGCTTCACCCAAGCAAAACAAAGTATAAATACATTTTCAAGCGGGAATTTTTCCCTCTCCCGTTCCTTTCAACCAAACCCAGCATACATGGAGAAATGTTTGGTTGGTTCGGGTTTAAAACTTAAATTTTAGATCAGTTAGAAATTTCATTGGTAATTTTTAAAAATTTTACCGACAATGTTATTTAATAGGTCACACATTTATATTAATATTATCAATAAAGTTTTTCAAAATTATCAGTGAAGTTTGGTTTTAGACTCGAACCAATTAAGAATTTTCCGCATGCATGAAGTGCTGGGTAAGAGGTATGTGCTACGTCAAGATTCTGTTAAATTTTAGATGATAAGATAACGATAGTGGTGAAATTGAATAGATTTGACAGCATTAAAGAGTACATTGCTTAAATTGAAATTTACTATACGAAAATGAATAAATGATGAAACTTCAAGGATGAAAAGTAATATTTAACCCTTTTCCAATTGTAAGTGTTTTTTAAGGTATATATTGTGATGTAAATGTGCCATACCAAGTAAGTGAGTAGAGCCTTTCAGGATGATTTGATATGTCTATGTCTGAATCTTAGTGAAACTATATGAGACTAGCAAAAATCTTTCCTCTAGTTTATATCTACAAAGAGGGTAACCAAGCATGTGGAGATACTGTATCAAATTATCAGCACTCGTCGGTGGGATACTTGGCTTTGACTAATGATAATGGCTCCAAACAGAGGAAACTATTATGGTGGAGAGTTTTAGTCATCACCTGCTGAATGACTCATGAGTCAAGTCTCTTTAAATCTTTTCTTCTGGGGATTAGATGGATGGATCCTTCTTTGTTTTCATCTCACAAGTGGTCTCGACTGATTTGGGTCCACAAGGTGTGTCCTTTTTACTCCTCAAAGGAATATCATACAAACTGTACTTAATTACTAATTAGACATCCACCAGGCATTTTTCAAAGGTACGTAAGGTTTACTAGTAATTGACTAACTGGCACCCATTTTGTAGCCCGTGACTCTTGTTATCAAGTGCATTTGTTTCACCGTAAAAACATGAGGCATGCCACTTCTTTCCACGTTTTGTTGCCTATCAGCAAGGTTTATCAATTTCGAATTTGAAAAAGAGCTGAAGAAATTGACTCAGAATATACAGAAATCTTCACAGAAATTTCAACTCTCTCTCTCAGTCTCTCTCTCATATAGAGATGGGAAACGGGTGAGTTGAGCCGGATCTTGTGGGTAATGGATCATTTAGTACAGGTTAAAAATACTCATTTCTTAATTGGTCTTATTTTTTATGTTCATGCCCATGTTTTAACGGGTATAGAAAAAAATTCTTCTGTTTGGATGAGAAAAGTGTGATCCAGGCCGGACACAGATCGAGTCTTATGGATAGCGGATCAACGGGTATAGACTAAAAATATTCGTTTCCAAACGGATCTTATTTTTCATATTCATCCAAATCATACATTTTTTTCATATATATATGACATTTATTTCACTTTTCCTTTCTAATAGTGTTTTCACATGTCAATGTTGTAGAGGAGCTTTGAGGTAATAATCACACGATATTAACTTTAAAATGTTGTAATACTTAAAAAAAACATAATTATAATCAGCTATCTCCTCTTTTTATCTTCACATGCTAATTGCATTAAAGATATTCAAAGTTGGTTTTTTGTACTCCCATATATATTCAATGGGATAATTTCTAACTAATGTATGTTAATGGCATTAAAGTTTTCGGTGTTGGCTTGGTTAGTATAGTTGGTTATAAAGGTGGGAATGTTAGTGGTAAACTGGTATTTTTGGAGCATTAATTTATTTCGGTGCATTTTTCAGGTATCTTGAGTTAAAGGAGATGGAAAAGCTATCATCATTTTGAAACACGAAGTTCCATTGAACACTCAAGCAAAAGAATGATTGCGGAAGAGCCTAGATGAAGAGAAACTAAGGAAGGAGTTTTCACTAAGTTGCTGGAGTTGGTATACAAATCCACCATCTTTACAAATTAAACTGTATCGATGTAGAAAGAACAAGGAAGTGTGCCACATATGGTTAGAAATATATGGAAGTCTAATTTCTGGAAGATTTTACGGTTCGTTTAAATCATTTCTCTAGAGGAAGTTATGGTGATTTTAGCGGACAGAGGTCAGACTTTCTGAATCAGCATCAGCCCCGCGCTGCAGCATGAATTATCCGCGCCGCAGCACACAGAACCAGCACCTGACTTAACCAAAACAGAGCAGCCCTATGCCGCAGCATGGATTATCCATGCTGTAGCACACAGCACCAGCGCCTGACCTGATAAAACAGAGCCGCAGCGCGCCCAAGTTGTGCTGCAGCGCGCGCACAGCCTTATGCACTCCGAGTTAGACCCTAATTAGGTCTTTAATGACTTGTTCAAACCCTAAAACACCCCTAGAACTTGTGTACTATAAATATACCACTTAGGGTTTGTAATTGGACATTCAAAAAGCTGGAAAACTCAAGGGAGGCTGCCACACTCTCCCCCATGGCCAACTAATCTCCAAGCAAGGCGAAGGGATGAATCCCTAGGTGTAGTTGTTTCTATTTCTCTTACTTGATTCAGTTGTAATAGAGCTTTATCGTTCAAACATTGTTATGATTTACTTTTTAATCTAATTATAAGATTTCATCTAATCCGGTGATTGTATCTTTTTCCTTGATATAAATTCAGTCATGCTTTCTTTATGTCAAGATTATTTAGGTATGGTTGAGTCCGGTAGAATCTAGCCTTTAGGTTTGTCCATTACTGCAATATTGTCATCAAAGATATATTGTCGTTTCTTGATAAACTTAAAGGATAGATCATGTGTGCATGAATTGAAAATAAAGAGTATTTCATAACAATCAAATTAGGGTTTATATATGTTCTTTAATTGAATATTTGCCGATTGCCTGTTTGGGATGTGAAACTTGCAATCGAGATAAAAACAACTGAATCAAGTTAGGATTAGGGCAACGAACCTAAGGAGGATTCCCGGATCCTTGTCGTTCCTCTATTATATTTTACAATCTATTTTACACAATTACTTCATTATCAAATTCAGATTCTCTTATTCATTTGGATTAAAGTTTACACCTTCCTTTGTGGTTAACTTGTTTCCCTGTGGAATCGACACCCCAAAGCTATACTACAACACCGCGTTACTGTTTTGGCGTAATCAAATTTTGGCGCCGTTGCCGGGGAGACCCGCTTACAAACAAGGAAGATTGTCAACTTTGAGACAAAACGGTAATATCGTTCATTTCTTGAAGTCTTGATTTTCTGATTTTCTTTTATTTTTTTGTTGTTTGCTCTTTGTTTTGATTTTTTTTAATTAATTAATTAATTTATTTTCTTTCTGTTTAATTTATTTCCCCTAACATGGCTGAAAATCACAATGAAATTGTTGCTAGGACACTTAAAGACTACTTGCACCCTAGCCGAACGGCCACCCCCATCTTGTATCATGTTCCCCCCTAATGTTCAACAACCTGATTTTAAGCCGGGCATGATCCAATTGCTACCAACCTTCCATGGGTTTGAGAATGAAAACCCCTATGTCCACATTAGGGAATTTGAGGAAGTAGTAGCAACTTTTCACAATAGGGTTGATATGATACACACCGTTTTAAACTTAGGTTTTTTCCTTTTTCACTTAAGGAAAAAGCCAAAGCTTGGCTGTACTCGTTAAGGCCTAGGTCCATAGGTAGTTGGGATGAGATGACACGAGTTTTCTTCCAAAAATACTTCCCAACCCATAAGACCAATAACCTCAAGAGACAAATCTCAAACTTTGCACAAAAAGAGAGCGAAACCTTATATCAAGTTTGGGAACGTTTCAAGGACCTGTTGAATTCTTGTCCACACCATGGGTATGAGAGTTGGCAGGTAGTTAGCTATTTCTATGATGGACTCCTAAGTAGGGAAAGACAGTTCATAGAAATGATGTGTAATGGGGATTTTCTTCAAAAAGATCCCGACCAAGCCATAGATTTCCTAGATGACCTATCAGAAAAATCCTACACTTGGACATGACCAAATGCCATGGAAAGCACTAGGAGAAATCAACCCGCTGGGATTTATCAACTTAAGGAAGAGGATAACCTTAAAGCTTGTTTAGAGGCCCTAACTAAGGAAATTGAAGCCTTAAAAACTAGAAATGCTAGGGCTCCTGAACTGGTTGCTAGGGTAGAGTCCTATGAGCTTTGTTTCATGTGTAATGGGGTAGATTATTTTACCTAAGGATTGTCCAATTTTATTTTGAGATGAAGGAAGAGTGTAATGCTGTAGGTATACCCTTTGGGAAACAACACTCACCCTACTCTAACACCTACAATCCCGGTTGGAAAAATCACCTAAATTTTAATTGGAAACCCGATACACAGCCTCCTGCCCACTCTAGTACCCAATGGCAACCGGAAGCAACTTCATAATCTTTACCTTTGGAAGATATGTTTAAGTCATTTATGCAGGTACATGCCAAGAATGTGGAAGATCAAGGCAAAAAAAATCAACAGCTATTAGAGGAGCAATAAGGGATCAAAGCGAAACAAAAGGAGATAAAGAGCCAACTCACTAAGTTGACTAGTTTCTTAGCGATTCAAGAGCAAGGACAGTTTCCTTCGCAAACACAACAAAATCCAAGGGGACAACATATGGCATTAAACCTCCAATCCTGGAAATCAAAATGTTAAGAGGTTAATGCCATAATCACCCGTAGTAGTAAGAAAATTGATGGTCCCACTCTACCATCAAACTTGAGTAACAAGGATAAAACCCCCAAGGAACAAGAGGCTCGTGATGTTTATCGCCCACCGGTGCCTTTCCCTCAAGCACTTCTTAAACCTAAGGAGATAAATACAGCATTAAAAAGTGAGATTCTTGAACAACTCCAGCATGTTAAAATTAATCTCCCTCTTCTTCATGTCATAAAACAGATTCCCAACTATGCTAAAGTCATCAAGGATTTATGCACACTCAAGAGGAAGCACAATGTGAAGAAGACGACATTCTTAATGGAGCAAGCAAGTGCTATAATTAACAGCAAGACACCGCCCAAATATAAAGATCCGGGCTGTCCAACGGTGGCTTGCCAAATTGGAAATAAACCTTGTGGCCCAAGCATTGCTAGATTTGGGTGCTAGTGTGAACATCATGCCATACTCCATGTACTTGTAGCTCGGTCTAGGTGAGATCAAACCAACCTCCATGGTACTTCAATTAGCAGATAGATCGGTAAGAAAACCAAGAGGTATTGTAGAAGATGTTTTATTACAAATTGATAATTTCTACTATCCTGTTGATTTTTTGGTTTTAGATACTGTTTCTACTGTAAACACAGAGTCCAAAATTCCTTTGATACTTGGAAGACCATTCCTTGCCACTGCCAATGCCCTCATTAATTGTAGGAATGGCCTAATGACATTATCATTTTGAAATAGAACTTTAGAGGTAAATGTTTTTCGAGTCTTAAAACAGCCACATGAAGAGGATGAGTGTGTCGATACTTATATGGTTGATAAGCTCAATTTGGAGGATAAGCATACTAAAGATAATTCTATGGAATTCCCTCCTAATAATTTTAAGTTCGATGATTCTTTAATTTATTCCCATTCCGTTAATGTTGTTGATATTTTTTATAAGTCACAGGAATTTATTAAGAAATCATGGCAACCATGCTTTGAGAAGTCACTTGAGAGAAGTCACATGGATGCAAAAATCAAATACCTTACTGCTGATTGTGAGTGGGCAACACTAAGAACACTTGAGCCATATGCGGTGGACTTTAAGTATTCCTTGCCAAAAGATTAGCATTAAGGCCATTAAATTGGAGCCTCATTTTCAGCACCACAATGAGGCCAGCAGTGAGAGTGGTGCAGTATCTGGCCGAAGACCGTAAAACTTAGTGCTCATGGGAGGCAACCCACAACATATCCTTTTATTTTTACTGTTTTTTATATTTCTTTTTCTTATTTATTATTATTATTTTTTTGTTTTCTAGTATTAACTTAGTATTTCTTTTTCAAGGAAAAATATACGAAGCAGTTCAAATGGTGGAGCACAATTTTCAGCTTCTGTGCACCTTTGGCTACAAAGGGAGTTTCTTTTACTCTTTTTTTTACATTGAGGTCAATGAAATTTTTAAGTTGGGGGTGGAAGAAACACATCTATTTGTTTCCATATTCTTTATTTCCATACATTTTTTTCCATTGAACTGCTTTGGTGTCATTTTCCTTTTTTGTTTATTTTTAGCATGCTTTGTGTTTGCCTTGGAGTTAATTCACATGTCAATGATATGAACTTAATTGAGATAACAGATAGCATGTAGAAGAAGTTAAATTCTGTTTCGGTTTGAGAATAATTTAAGTGTAAATCTTGATTGGTTTTGAGACTCTAGTTTGTGGTAAGATTGAATGATTAGTCTAAAACATCTAGAAAAGTTTTATGTGCGATTGATTGTGAATATTTTTGTGGTCTCAACAAGCTCTAGAACTTATTTGATAATTACTTGAGGCGAATTCCTAGAATGCATACTACTGAGGATATAATATAGGCCATTTTTGAATAAATTGAGCCTTTCAAACCTTCCCTTGCAATATATATATCACTAGTCACCTATTTAAGCCATTTTTCTTGAAAAAGAATTTGAGCATTGTTTTTTTCTAAAACCCATTTATTTACCCTTATAAGCCTAGAAATATTTTATCCTTACCCTTCTTTTAAAAGAACTTAGTTGTACACATTTGTTGAGAAACACTTAAGAGGAGTAAGGATGGAAATATGAAAAACCATAACTCAAGTATATTTTGGGGGTTGTGGAAAAGAAAAGAAAAAGAAAATGAGAAAAAAAGAGGTGAATGGGTATTTGTCAAAAAAAAAGAACAGAAAAAGAAAAGAAGTATGGCAAAGAAAGAAGAAAAAGAAAAGAAAAGTGGTGACTTATCAAGAGATATGCTCTTATAAAAAATGGGTGAAGGAGTTGAGCATTGAAGTAAAGTTATCTAGCACTTAAAGGTGGCTGTGTTTAAAGCTAAGAGATTAAGTTCTTTTACTTGCAAATCCTTCCCATTCTTTCTTAACCTTTACCTTGGCATAGCATTACAAGCCCATTAAAGACCTATTGATCCAATGAAGTGTGATTTTTCTACAATAGTGGAGAATGATTTGAAAAATAAGCCTATGGAGCTTGTTTATGTGATTGATGTCACACAATTTGTTATGTTTTTAGAGGCCAAGACTTGTATTCATGAATGTTGTGCATAAAATCATCCGGATGTTCAGACTAGTGGATTGTGGTAAGATGGATGTTAAGAGTCAATAACGATTTTAAGATTGATGTTTGGATTACTTTTGGACTTAGGTGAAATTTAATGATTCTATGTGCAGTATGTTATGTACAATTTTTGAGACAAAAAGTGAATTACTCTTGGTTCAACGCTAGCATTGCTTTACGTTGTTTTTAACTCCTACCATAGAATTCATCTCTTGTTTTCGCTTGAATTGCTAGGGACTAGCAATAAGCTAGTTGGGGGTTGTGATAAGAGCCATTAAATGCATTATAATCGTACTTATGTGTTAGCACTTTAGGGTTGATTTAGGTCTTAATTGCATTTTTAATTCATTAACAACTCTAAAGTGGTATATTTGGAGCATTAATTTATTTCGATGCATTTTTCAGGTATCTTGAGTTAAAGGTGATGGAAAAGCTATCATCATTTTGAAACACGAAGTTCCATTGAACACTCAAGCAAAAGAATGATTGCGGAAGAGCCTAGATGAAGAGAAACTAAGGAAGGAGTTTTCACTAAGTTGCTGGAGTTGGTATACAAATCCACCATCTTTACAAATTAAACTGTATCGATGTAGAAAGAACAAGGAAGTGTGCCACATATGGTTAGAAATATATGGAAGTCTAATTTCTGGAAGATTTTACGGTTCGTTAAAATCATTTCTCTAGAGGAAGTTATGGTGATTTTAGCGGACAGAGGTCAGACTTTCTGAATCAGCATCAGCCCGCGCTGCAGCATGAATTATCCGCGCCGCAGCACACAGAACCAGCACCTGACTTAACCAAAACAGAGCAGCCCTATGCCGCAGCATGGATTATCCATGCTGTAGCACACAGCACCAGCGCCTGACCTGATAAAACAGAGCCGCAGCGCGCCCAAGGTTGTGCTGCAGCGCGCGCACAGCCTTATGCACTCCGAGTTAGACCCTAATTAGGTCTTTAATGACTTGTTCAAACCCTAAAACACCCCTAGAACTTGTGTACTATAAATATACCACTTAGGGTTTGTAATTGGACATTCAAAAAGCTGGAAAACTCAAGGGAGGCTGCCACACTCTCCCCCATGGCCAACTAATCTCCAAGCAAGGCGAAGGGATGAATCCCTAGGTGTAGTTGTTTCTATTTCTCTTACTTGATTCAGTTGTAATAGAGCTTTATCGTTCAAACATTGTTATGATTTACTTTTTAATCTAATTATAAGATTTCATCTAATCCGGTGATTGTATCTTTTTCCTTGATATAAATTCAGTCATGCTTTCTTTATGTCAAGATTATTTAGGTATGGTTGAGTCCGGTAGATCTAGCCTTTAGGTTTGTCCATTACTGCAATATTGTCATCAAAGATATATTGTCGTTTCTTGATAAACTTAAAGGATAGATCATGTGTGCATGAATTGAAAATAAAGAGTATTTCATAACAATCAAATTAGGGTTTATATATGTTCTTTAATTGAATATTTGCCGATTGCCTGTTTGGGATGTGAAACTTGCAATCGAGATAAAAACAACTGAATCAAGTTAGGATTAGGGCAACGAACCTAAGGAGGATTCCCGGATCCTTGTCGTTCCTCTATTATATTTTACAATCTATTTTACACAATTACTTCATTATCAAATTCAGATTCTCTTATTCATTTGGATTAAAGTTTACACCTTCCTTTGTGGTTAACTTGTTTCCCTGTGGAATCGACACCCCAAAGCTATACTACAACACCGCGTTACTGTTTTGGGCGTAATCAAATTTTGGCGCCGTTGCCGGGGAGACCCGCTTACAAACAAGGAAGATTGTCAACTTTGAGACAAAACGGTAATATCGTTCATTTCTTGAAGTCTTGATTTTCTGATTTTCTTTTATTTTTTTGTTGTTTGCTCTTTGTTTTGATTTTTTTTAATTAATTAATTAATTTATTTTCTTTCTGTTTAATTTATTTCCCCTAACATGGCTGAAAATCACAATGAAATTGTTGCTAGGACACTTAAAGACTACTTGCACCCTAGCCGAACGGCCACCCCATCTTGTATCATGTTCCCCCCTAATGTTCAACAACCTGATTTTAAGCCGGGCATGATCCAATTGCTACCAACCTTCCATGGGTTTGAGAATGAAAACCCCTATGTCCACATTAGGGAATTTGAGGAAGTAGTAGCAACTTTTCACAATAGGGTTGATATGATACACACCGTTAAACTTAGGTTTTTTTCCTTTTTCACTTAAGGAAAAAAGCCAAAGCTTGGCTGTACTCGTTAAGGCCTAGGTCCATAGGTAGTTGGGATGAGATGACACGAGTTTTCTTCCAAAAATACTTCCCAACCCATAAGACCAATAACCTCAAGAGACAAATCTCAAACTTTGCACAAAAAGAGAGCGAAACCTTATATCAAGTTTGGGAACGTTTCAAGGACCTGTTGAATTCTTGTCCACACCATGGGTATGAGAGTTGGCAGGTACTTAGCTATTTCTATGATGGACTCCTAAGTAGGGAAAGGACAGTTCATAGAAATGATGTGTAATGGGGATTTTCTTCAAAAAGATCCCGACCAAGCCATAGATTTCCTAGATGACCTATCAGAAAAATCCTACACTTGGACATGACCAAATGCCATGGAAAGCACTAGGAGAAATCAACCCGCTGGGATTTATCAACTTAAGGAAGAGGATAACCTTAAAGCTTGTTTAGAGGCCCTAACTAAGGAAATTGAAGCCTTAAAAACTAGAAATGCTAGGGCTCCTGAACTGGTTGCTAGGGTAGAGTCCTATGAGCTTTGTTTCATGTGTAATGGGGTAGATTATTTACCTAAGGATTGTCCAATTTATTTTGAGATGAAGGAAGAGTGTAATGCTGTAGGTATACCCTTTGGGAAACCACACTCACCCTACTCTAACACCTACAATCCCGGTTGGAAAAATCACCTAAATTTTAATTGGAAACCCGATACACAGCCTCCTGCCCACTCTAGTACCCAATGGCAACCGGAAGCAACTTCATAATCTTTACCTTTGGAAGATATGTTTAAGTCATTTATGCAGGTACATGCCAAGAATGTGGAAGATCAAGGCAAAAAAAAATCAACAGCTATTAGAGGAGCAATAAGGGATCAAAGCGAAACAAAAGGAGATAAAGAGCCAACTCACTAAGTTGACTAGTTTCTTAGCGATTCAAGAGCAAGGACAGTTTCCTTCGCAAACACAACAAAATCCAAGGGGACAACATATGGCATAAACCTCCAATCCTGGAAATCAAAATGTTAAAGAGGTTAATGCCATAATCACCCGTAGTAGTAAGAAAATTGATGGTCCCACTCTACCATCAAACTTGAGTAACAAGGATAAAACCCCCAAGGAACAAGAGGCTCGTGATGTTTATCGCCCACCGGTGCCTTTCCCTCAAGCACTTCTTAAACCTAAGGAGATAAATACAGCATTAAAAAGTGAGATTCTTGAACAACTCCAGCATGTTAAAATTAATCTCCCTCTTCTTCATGTCATAAAACAGATTCCCAACTATGCTAAAGTCATCAAGGATTTATGCACACTCAAGAGGAAGCACAATGTGAAGAAGACGACATTCTTAATGGAGCAAGCAAGTGCTATAATTAACAGCAAGACACCGCCCAAATATAAAGATCCGGGCTGTCCAACGGTGGCTTGCCAAATTGGAAATAAACCTTGTGGCCAAGCATTGCTAGATTTGGGTGCTAGTGTGAACCTCATGCCCATACTCCATGTACTTGTAGCTCGGTCTAGGTGAGATCAAACCAACCTCCATGGTACTTCAATTAGCAGATAGATCGGTAAGAAAACCAAGAGGTATTGTAGAAGATGTTTTATTACAAATTGATAATTTCTACTATCCTGTTGATTTTTTTGGTTTTAGATACTGTTTCTACTGTAAACACAGAGTCCAAAATTCCTTTGATACTTGGAAGACCATTCCTTGCCACTGCCAATGCCCTCATTAATTGTAGGAATGGCCTAATGACATTATCATTTTGAAATAGAACTTTAGAGGTAAATGTTTTTCGAGTCTTAAAACAGCCACATGAAGAGGATGAGTGTGTCGATACTTATATGGTTGATAAGCTCAATTTGGAGGATAAGCATACTAAAGATAATTCTATGGAATTCCCTCCTAATAATTTTAAGTTCGATGATTCTTTAATTTATTCCCATGCCGTTAATGTTGTTGATATTTTTTATAAGTCACAGGAATTTATTAAGAAATCATGGCAACCATGCTTTGAGAAGTCACTTGAGAGAAGTCACATGGATGCAAAAATCAAATACCTTACTGCTGATTGTGAGTGGGCAACACTAAGAACACTTGAGCCATATGCGGTGGACTTTAAGTATTCCTTGCCAAAAGATTAGCATTAAGGCCATTAAATTGGAGCCTCATTTTCAGCACCACAATGAGGCCAGCAGTGAGAGTGGTGCAGTATCTGGCCGAAGACGTAAAACTTAGTGCTCATGGGAGGCAACCCACAACATATCCTTTTATTTTTACTGTTTTTTATATTTCTTTTTCTTATTTATTATTATTATTTTTTTGTTTTCTAGTATTAACTTAGTATTTCTTTTTCAAGGAAAATATACGAAGCAGTTCAAATGGTGGAGCACAATTTTCAGCTTCTGTGCACCTTTGGCTACAAAGGGAGTTTCTTTTACTCTTTTTTTTACATTGAGGTCAATGAAATTTTTAAGTTGGGGGTGGAAGAAACACATCTATTTGTTTCCATATTCTTTATTTCCATACATTTTTTTCCATTGAACTGCTTGGTGTCATTTTCCTTTTTTGTTTATTTTTAGCATGCTTTGTGTTTGCCTTGGAGTTAATTCACATGTCAATGATATGAATTTAATTGAGATAACAGATAGCATGTAGAAGAAGTTAAATTCTGTCGGTTTGAGAATAATTTAAGTGTAAATCTTGATTTGGTTTGAGACTCTAGTTTGTGGTAAGATTGAATGATTAGTCTAAAACATCTAGAAAAGTTTTATGTGCGATTGATTGTGAATATTTTTGTGGTCTCAACAAGCTCTAGAACTTATTTGATAATTACTTGAGGCGAATTCCTAGAATGCATACTACTGAGGATATAATATAGGCCATTTTTGAATAAATTGAGCCTTTCAAACCTTCCCTTGCAATATATATATCACTAGTCACCTATTTAAGCCATTTTTCTTGAAAAAGAATTTGAGCCTTGTTTTTTTCTAAAACCCATTTATTTACCCTTATAAGCCTAGAAATATTTTATCCTTACCCTTCTTTTAAAAGAACTTAGTTGTACACATTTGTTGAGAAACACTTAAGAGGAGTAAGGATGGAAATATGAAAAACCATAACTCAAGTATATTAAAGAAGATAAGTTGGGGGTTGTGGAAAAGAAAAGAAAAAGAAAATGAGAAAAAAAGAGGTGAATGGGTATTTGTCAAAAAAAAAGAACAGAAAAAGAAAAGAAGTATGGCAAAGAAAGAAGAAAAAGAAAAGAAAAGTGGTGACTTATCAAGAGATATGCTCTTATAAAAAATGGGTGAAGGAGTTGAGCATTGAAGTAAAGTTATCTAGCACTTAAAGGTGGCTGTGTTTAAAGCTAAGAGATTAAGTTCTTTTACTTGCAAATCCTTCCCATTCTTTCTTAACCTTTACCTTGGCATAGCATTACAAGCCCATTAAAGACCTATTGATCCAATGAAGTGTGATTTTTCTACAATAGTGGAGAATGATTTGAAAAATAAGCCTATGGAGCTTGTTTATGTGATTGATGTCACACAATTTGTTATGTTTTTAGAGGCCAAGACTTGTATTCATGAATGTTGTGCATAAAATCATCCGGATGTTCAGACTAGTGGATTGTGGTAAGATGGATGTTAAGAGTCAATAACGATTTTAAGATTGATGTTTGGATTACTTTTGGACTTAGGTGAAATTTAATGATTCTATGTGCAGTATGTTATGTACAATTTTTGAGACAAAAAGTGAATTACTCTTGGTTCAACGCTAGCATTGCTTTACGTTGTTTTTAACTCCTACCATAGAATTCATCTCTTGTTTTCGCTTGAATTGCTAGGGACTAGCAATAAGCTAGTTGGGGGTTGTGATAAGAGCCATTAAATGCATTATAATCGTACTTATGTGTTAGCACTTTAGGGTTGATTTAGGTCTTAATTGCATTTTTATTCATTAACAACTCTAAAGTGGTATATTTGGAGCATTAATTTATTTCGATGCATTTTTCAGGTATCTTGAGTTAAAGGTGATGGAAAAGCTATCATCATTTTGAAACACGAAGTTCCATTGAACACTCAAGCAAAAGAATGATTGCGGAAGAGCCTAGATGAAGAGAAACTAAGGAAGGAGTTTTCACTAAGTTGCTGGAGTTGGTATACAAATCCACCATCTTTACAAATTAAACTGTATCGATGTAGAAAGAACAAGGAAGTGTGCCACATATGGTTAGAAATATATGGAAGTCTAATTTCTGGAAGATTTTACGGTTCGTTAAAATCATTTCTCTAGAGGAAGTTATGGTGATTTTAGCGGACAGAGGTCAGACTTTCTAAATCAGCATCAGCCCGCGCTGCAGCATGAATTATCCGCGCCGCAGCACACAGAACCAGCACCTGACTTAACCAAAACAGAGCAGCCCTATGCCGCAGCATGGATTATCCATGCTGTAGCACACAGCACCAGCGCCTGACCTGATAAAACAGAGCCGCAGCGCGCCCAAGTTGTGCTGCAGCGCGCGCACAGCCTTATGCACTCCGAGTTAGACCCTAATTAGGTCTTTAATGACTTGTTCAAACCCTAAAACACCCCTAGAACTTGTGTACTATAAATATACCACTTAGGGTTTGTAATTGGACATTCAAAAAGCTGGAAAACTCAAGGGAGGCTGCCACACTCTCCCCCATGGCCAACTAATCTCCAAGCAAGGCGAAGGGATGAATCCCTAGGTGTAGTTGTTTCTATTTCTCTTACTTGATTCAGTTGTAATAGAGCTTTATCGTTCAAACATTGTTATGATTTACTTTTTAATCTAATTATAAGATTTCATCTAATCCGGTGATTGTATCTTTTTCCTTGATATAAATTCAGTCATGCTTTCTTTATGTCAAGATTATTTAGGTATGGTTGAGTCCGGTAGATCTAGCCTTTAGGTTTGTCCATTACTGCAATATTGTCATCAAAGATATATTGTCGTTTCTTGATAAACTTAAAGGATAGATCATGTGTGCATGAATTGAAAATAAAGAGTATTTCATAACAATCAAATTAGGGTTTATATATGTTCTTTAATTGAATATTTGCCGATTGCCTGTTTGGGATATGAAACTTGCAATTGAGATAAAAACAACTGAATCAAGTTAGGATTAGGGCAACGAACCTAAGGAGGATTCCCGGATCCTTGTCATTCCTCTATTATATTTTACAATCTATTTTACACAATTACTTCATTATCAAATTCAAATTCTCTTATTCATTTGGATTTATCATTTTGGATTAAAGTTTACACCTTCCTTTGTAGTTAACTTGTTTCCCTGTGGAATCGACACCCCAAAGCTATACTACAACACCGCGTTATTGTTTTGGGCGTAATCAACTCTCCAGGCTTTCAAAAAGTCCAAAAAGAGCCCCAAACTCCTTTGTATGAGTGAGAACGACCTGCTTGAAGTTGAGATTAAGAATTTGTCAGATTTCCTAATTTTTACGGGTTTAGGATTTGGAAGTTATCTAATTGGAGAGGATTTTTATCCAGGTCAGCTAGAGTTGACACCTAAACCTAATGAAGCTTAGAAATACTCATTTTAAGAGATTTTTGGGGACTACTTCATACCTCCTTTGAGACTTTTGACTGCCACAAAATGCAATCTTGTTTTTAAGAGAAATTTGAGAGAAAAATAGTGTTAAAGAGTGAGATTTGTGTGAGAAATCTTCGTTCTTGAGTCCTAACTTTAACCATAACCCCAAGACATGATCTTTTACTTAAAATACTGTAATAATCCTCCATAAAATCTAAATTTTCTGATCATAACAAAGAAAGAACAAGGCTTAGAATTACATCGAAGATCGTTTGCACTTAAATCATCGTTTTCTTGAAGGGAACCAAAAGATTACCCAATCCCTCCATTCGGAGAAGAAGGAGGATTTTGGAACCTTAATTGTACATGTTTGATTGCTTAAGGAAAATCTTAGATTTGTGCATTGATCTTTGCAAGAGATAAACATGCTTCAAAGGTAGAAACTTGCTTATTCCTCTCATTAGGGTGTATTTTGTATATTTGATTCAATACTTATTCATGTTTAAGTGATTTAGAATTGTTACCATGTAATATATTATGGATCTTTGCATGTTAGAATAATTTTTAGACTCATAAAAATCAAATTTGGATCACACAATAAAGAAACCCGAAATTAGCCAAGGTTCTTAAGTGGGAAGACACTTCAGGATTGGATTTACCCTTAGTTCCATTCTGGAGTGGTGCCCACAAAGGTGGAGCCACTCTAGAATGGCGCCCAAACCTATTTCGTTTTCATATTTGTGTTTTTGTGTTATTTTTGCTTCGATTGCTTTCTTTTGCATGTTTATTTGATTTTAACTAGTTTAAATCACTTCTATAACATCTAGAAACCCTAAGTTAACATGAATTAAAGTCTATCACATCAAATCAAAGTAAAGGAATTTAATTGAATTTGTGCTTAAAAGAGCATACTTGATATGATTTGATTGATGTGATGGATGATTATTTGATCTAAGATGTTTCTAGGTTAAATATGAAAATTTATATTAGTTTAGTTTATGTTTTAATGCATGATCATATGCTTAATTGATTAGATTAGGATTTTCTATGCTAAACCCTATTTTTCATGGTTTGTGTGATGCTCTCTTTGCTCCATATGATTTGTACTTGTTTATCCTCTATCGTATGATTGATTTGATATGAAATAGTTGCCATTTTACATGAATAATGCATGATAAACTTGTTACCTATTTTTTATCTTCATATGTTTCATCTCTTTATGCTTGGATCTTGATTGATAACATGCTTATACTTGCGTGTTGAGATTATGTGTGATTTTGATTAATTGATTTGGTGAGTTTGGTTGACTTTCTTTGCATTATTAACATGAATGATTACTGTTTTATTTATTTATTATTCATCAGTGGATGAATGGAATTAAATTATCTTCTTACACTTACTATGAATAAATGGTTTATTTTACGCACGTGTGGATGATTTACTTATTGCTTTTACTTAATTTTATGTAAATTTTGGGAATGTAAACAACGGTTAGACACTTTTTAATTTATTTCTATATCCCTGTAATTTCAGCTATTTTTTGGTTTATAAGATGTGCTTAGGCATATTTTATTTTATAGCTATTTCCTTGTAATTTCAGTTTCTTTTGGGTTTGTAAGCCATGGTTAGACTCTTTTATTTTTCCGCCATTTCCCTGTAATCGTTCTTCATTTTTCCCACACCTTTATTTGCTTTTACTTGCTATGTTTGGATGGATCGATGATATTCTGTTTGGGTGTTTTATTGTTTTCCATAACTACCATAATACTTGTGTGACTCAAATCACTCATTAGACTGCGTGCTTGAATGATCATTAATAAATAAAAACTAATCAATTTATTAATTTAATTAAAGAAAATCCATTAACTTTCAAGAGTATGGGCTAGGCCCATCAAGGTCTAGGCGCACTTGGACCGCTCATCCCTGACCATCCCATTGCGTACCCAATCTTCGGACCTGAATCACTATCTTGGAAACAATCAATAGCTATGTGATTTCTTGATCCTTAAAACCAAGTTGCATCTTCTCATGGATTATCCACCGATAATTTTTTGTCATTGGCATGCCCCTCGAAATTTAACCTTGGATAATCCTTTGAGGAGACCCTATGTTCCTTTAGATTGTCCATTTGGATTGTCCCTTTCGGTATTTACTATCAAAAAAGATAGAATGAACGCACTTTCAAGTGGATATGCGATTGGAACAGCAATCCACGATATCCACACTAGCAGGTCGATGATAAGCTTTAGTCGGAGGTGGATAAGAGTATGCCATATAATGTTGAAAATAAGCAGCTGACATACTGCAATCTAACTGAATTGGCAAGGTTTGTAATACGTTTAGTTGTGTAAAATATTTTTCGTTTTCAATCTTTATTTTTTTTAACATTTTATTCAACAATTTGTATATTATTAATATAAGTTGGAAAACAATATTTTTTTTCCAACATAATATTGAAAAAAAATAATTAGGAAACAACTTTTTTGTTTGTTTTCAAACTTTTCCAATGTTATGTTAGAAAGAGAAGTGTTAATTATTTTTCAAATTATGTTAAGAATATATACATTATTGAAAAAAAAAATGTTAATAGAATAGAAATGAAAAATGATACATTTTTCATAACTAAACTCACTTTTAATAAATCAAAATAAGCCAATTTAACATTTTTATACTTGAATAAATTGAAAAAAGAATTCGTGAGAAAAGCGGTTATTGCAACATTGTACAACTTCAAAATTTATATTACTACGACTTACAAGGGCTTAATGTAGTGTAAAAACCAAGTAAGATGATAATTGGCTCCATCTCTTTGAGGAAAAATTTTTGTTTAGTTTGGATCGATGAAAGATATATGACACAAGTGTTTATTTCAACCTTAAATGAAAATAAAATATTTTTTATTCTCTCTCTTCTCGTACCATTTAATAATGAGATAGAGAATTTGTACTAAACACGAACTTCTCATCTTTGAGACAACATTTACCAAAGAATTAATACCGATGACTAGTTTGTAATGTCATAAATTAGTCAAAAGCACACAATAATAAAAACGGGTTTTCCACTCTTTTTAATCCCAAATTAGCAAGTAGTACAAGATTGGACCAATTTGACTTAAAAAGCCACAAAGGAGAAAATAATTAGCGGGAAATGCGGTTATTACAAAGGGCCTAACTAACTTTCAAATAGAAACAACCCTCAAAACTCTCCTGTCCAGACAATAATAGGACTGAAACCTCAAAAACCATAAGAACAAACAGCAAAATTTAGAGAAGAGAGAAACAAAAAAGACATAAGAAAACACCCTTTGGAACTCTTTCTTCCTTTCTCTGCCTTGGGCTTTATTCTAAGGCAGAGAGACCTCTCAGCCCCAAAACACAGACTACCATAATGGTATTTCAAGATTTTGACCAAATACATGAACGCCGAAAAGCTGAAAGGCAACGCAAGTTTAGAAAGAGACTAATCATCGCCTCTATCTCATCGATCGTCCTTATTGCTTTAATTGTTGCGGGTGTTTTTGCTGTTGCTGTTTCTAAGGGAAATAGCCAAGGGAACAATAACAGCAACAGCAACAACAAATCATCTTCAAATAATTCCACGAAACAGGTATCACGTGCTCATAGCATCGTCAATACGATATGTAATGCCACCAGGTACAAGAACACTTGCCGGGAGACCTTAAATAAGGCCGCGAAAAATGAATCTGTTTTAGCTCGACCAAAGCTTCTTCTCAAGTCTTCAATCTCAGCTGTTAATGAGGAAATCGATAAGGTCATTAACAAGATCTTGACATTCAAACACGAAACCCCAGAAGAGAAAGCAGCAGTTGAAGACTGTAAGACATTGATTGACAATGCCCGGGAAGAATTGCAGGAATCTGTCAACAAAGTTAATGACACTAAGCTTTCGAATTTCAAGAAAATATCCCCTGACTTGAACAATTGGCTAAGTGCTGTTATGTCTTACCAAGTCACGTGCGTAGATGGTTTCCCTGATGGGAAACTGAAATCAGATGTACAAAAGGAATTGAACTCTTCCCAGGTTCTCACCAGTAATTCTCTTGCTGTGGCCAAGCAATTTTCTACGCTCGTGAAGGTATCAGGAGGAAAACGCAGCCTTCTAGACTCATCAGACAAGGATGATCTTCCTTCCTGGATGAGCCATGAGGACAGGAGGATTTTGAAGGCCACCAATATTTCAGAACTGAAACCAAATGTGACTGTGGCACAAGATGGTAGTGGAAATTTCACAACCATTTCTGCAGCACTCAAAGCAATGCCAGAAAAGTACAATGGAAGGTAACGTTCCTTATCATCTTGATCACCATATGATATTGAATACCCACTAACGATATGAGAGACAATTCGAGACCTTATTTCTATTAGGCTCTGATTGGTAAAAAAAAAGTGGGAGGAAGGAATAGGGAGTGGAAAGAAAAAGGCGAACATGAAAAAAATGTGATGATTGAAATATTTCATTATGTTTGATAAATACTATGGAAAAGTGAGAGGAAAGAAAAAAAATATAAAAAAAATTGTTTATTTTAACTTCCAACTCTTCAATCATCTCTATTTAAAAGGATTGTGATTTGGTAATGTGGGAAGAAAACATCAATCATCTCTCTTCTTTCCATTCTACCAATCATAACTGATGTTAAGAAGTAATCAATTTTCTTGTTCTCTTTTGGAAATTTTTTATGCAATGAATTTGGGAATGCAGGTATGTCATCTATGTTAAAGAAGGAGTTTATGATGAGGTTGTGACAGTGGATAAGAAGATGGTAAATGTTACCATGTTTGGTGATGGATCAAAGAAGACCACCGTCACTGGAAGCAAAAATTATGCTGCCAAAATTCAAACTTTCCAAACCGCCAGTTTTGGTATGTTAAATCACTAAAAAAATTCTCATACTAAGATTCTTTGACTTATAATTTAAGGATTATTGTTTGATTAGCTGAAGAAATAGTGTTTCATAGAAAAAAATCCCACCTAAACTTAGAATATGAAATTCTCTTAGACTAGAGGTACTCTCCATCGTCAGATAGAACGAAAGAATATGATGATAGAAAATATATTTGGTTCATGAAAATCTCATGAATTGGGTAAATAAAAAAATCTCTCGTTTAATAGTGCCAGACCCTAACGTATAACTTAACATATTTAGTAATTCAATAGCAATTCTACATTAATCAACTAGAATAATTCATTCTCTGTTTTACATAACTTTTCACTTTATCATTTTGTACTTGTGACGGACATCGACACTTTGGATAAGGATATGACATTTGAACACTCCAAATTAAAGGAAAAAAATACAAAAGTTACAAAAAATAGACGAGTCTGACACTCAGACACGAACTTGTGTCTGACATCTATATCTAAGTCCATGTAGCATAATGTTGGGATGCTCCTCAAATCTACATCGGAGAAAAGTGTTATTGTAAGTAGTTTTAGCCCCACATCGTCTATATGTCAAAAGGATGTGGGTATTAATTATTATAAATATAGGTATCAAGAGATGTAGTCCCTCATCTATATTCTTTAACTAGGAATATTTGGTCAGATAGGAGTGTAGCAACCAAAAACCAATATAAGGATCTAAGGGTTGAGTGAATATGTTAGGTGTATTGAGCTTTTGAGTCATGAGATTGGTGAGAGCTTTCACTTAGTTTTGTCTAAAAAAATTATAATTGTGGTGTAGTGAGTTTTAACAGCTTTTTTAGGATTGGCTCGTGGACATATACAAATATCAAAATTCCCACCACATAGTTCATTCATTCAATTCCAAATACATTAACTAACATGAGACTAAATATTTTTATTTTATTTTTGTTGCTTGTTATTTCTTTTGCAGTGGCATTAGGAAATGGATTTATGGCACATTCCATGGGATTCAGAAACACTGCAGGTACACAAGGGCATCAGGCAGTAGCCATCAGGGTTCAATCAGACCGCGCGATTTTTCTTAACTGCAGATTCGAGGGATACCAAGACACCTTATATGCACAGACGCATCGCCAATTCTACAGAAGCTGTGTGATAACTGGAACAATTGATTTCATCTTCGGCGATGCAGCAGCCATATTCCAGAACTGCAATATTTACATCAGAAAAGGCCAATCTGGTCAACAGAACACCGTTACAGCCCAAGGAAGGACTGATCCTTTCGAAACAACGGGAATCGTGCTACAAAACTGCACCATTACAGCAGATGAAGACCTGAAACCGGCGAAGAACGAGTTCAAGAGCTACCTTGGCAGGCCCTGGAAATCTTACTCGAGGACCATCGTAATGGAATCCACGATTGATGACGTGATTGATCCTGCTGGTTGGCTAAAATGGCAAGACACAGACTTCGCAATCAAGACTGTGTCTTATGCAGAGTACAACAACGATGGACCTAGTGCCAGTACTAAAAATAGGGTCAATTGGCCTGGCTTTAAGGTCCTTAATAAGCAAGACGCCCTGAAGTTTACTGTGGGACCTTTCTTACAAGGGGGCTGGATCAACGCCACTGACACTCCTGTTAAGTATGGCTTGTACGATTCTTGAGGACTACTTTGCTAAATTAGTAACATAATCTCGAGATGGGTAATTTACAAAACTAAGAATTTTGCGTCAAAAAGATTTATTCTTTTCGTTCCTTTTTTTTTTTCTATTGTGAAATCAGTTTGCATATTAGTATACTGTTTTCTTCTTCTTATTATCACTCTATCTTAAACTGAAGAAGAGGAAATTGTGTACTTTGTATTATAACAGAATTAATTAGCAGCTTGTAAGAGAATTGTATTATATCATTATTTCTTTTGCTAGGATAGAGGACAGTTATATGCTGTCACAGTTTTACAATAAACCTCACAGTTTAATTTTAGGCTTCAGTTTTTTAAACATTGTCTACAACAGGCATCTTTCTTGGTTAACATAATTGACACAATGCAATCGGCAGTTGGGTGTCAGAATTGGCGTTTTCGCAGAACTTCTAAAACAAATGGAACCTGTTTCGGCCAATTTGTCCTCTTGGTAATATGAAATGTAAAACTGACAATTTCAACTATAAATTGTCAGTTTATTATTAGTTTCTCTCTCTTTTTTTAAATTTTTTTTTCGGTATTTTCGGTTGTCATTATAACCCAAATATTTGAACGAGCACAATTTTTTGTTGAATTTAAGAGAGAAAGTGAGACAATACAAATAAGAGAATTGTATTGAATAATGTGATTTACTTACAAGTGAGCTATCATATTTATACAAGCCAATAGAAGAGGCAAAGTTATACAAAACCAATGTGGGACTAAACTAACTAAGTCCATATAATACATTAACATTCCCCTTCAAACTCAAGGCGGTAAGTGGGAGGTGAACTTGAGTTTGGAAACCAGAGAGTGAAAGCGTCCGAGTGGATGAGCCTTAGTGAAAATGTCAGTTGTCTTATCGGCTGAACTGACGGATTGTAGACGAACTGTATTATGGAGAATGTAATCACGGATGAAGTGGCAATCATTCTCGATGTGTTTTGTATGCTCGTGGAAGACATCATTGTGAGCGATCTGAATAGCACTCCTGTTGTCACAGTGTAGGATAGTGGCAGCAGGAGAAGAGATACCCATGTTAGTGAGTAGCTATCAAATCCAGAGAAGTTCTTGAGTTGCATCGGCCATGGCACGATATTAAGCTTCAGTACTAGAGCGAGCAACCACAGTTTGTTTCTTACTACGCCAGGAAATGAGAGAATTGCCCAAAAAGAAACAGTAACCAGTGGTTGAACGTCTGTCGGTGGGGTCTCCGGCCCAATCGGCATTAGAATAGGTTTGTAAGACGGGGGCAGACTGTGCTGAGAAATGAAGCCCATGAAATAAAGTACCTTTGACATACTGAAGAATGCGAAGAACAGCCGAGTAATGGGTGGTTCGAGGAGCGGACAAGAATCGACTGACCTGATGAACGACATAGGCAATGTCAGGGCCAGTGACAATAAGATATACAAGACTTCCAACTAGTTGGCGATATAGAGTGGCATCCTGAAGAGGTGAACCATCGAGTGGGATAAGTCTGATGTTCGGCTCGAGAGGAGTAGTGGCGGTGGTTGAGTCAGTGATTCCAGCCTTGGAAAGGAGATCCGAGGCATATTTGGCCTGAGAGAGAAAAAATCCATCAGAACTAGATAAGACTTCGAGGCCAAGAAAATAGGTGAGCACGCCAAGATCTTTCATCTCGAATTGGCCATTGAGAAACTTTTTTAGTTCAGAAATACTATGTAGATCATCTCTAGTAATAACTATATCATCCATGTACAGTAAAGGAATGATAATACCGTTGGCAGTATGGCGGATAAACAGAGCCGAATCATGAGCACTCGGTGTGAACCCAAACTGATGAATGACAGTGCTGAATTTGGCAAACCAGGCACGTGGAGCTTATTTCAAACCATATAGGGCACGGCGAAGGCGACAAACTTTGTTTCGAGGGGCATCTAAGCTGGGAAGGGTATGCATATAGACTTCCTCAAGAAGATCCCCATTGAGAAATGCATTTTTGACATCCATTTGAAATAGAGTCCATCTTCGAATGGCGACAACAGCAAGGAGTATAGGGATAGATATGAGCCTCACCACTGGAGCAAATGTCTCTTCATAGTCAATTCCATATTCCTGAGCAAATCCTTTGGCAACAAGTCGGGCTTTATATCGTTCAACATAGCCATCAGAAAGTGTTTTGATCTTAAACACCCATTTGCACCCAATAGGAGTCTTTCAAGGGGGCAAATCAACAATATCCCAGGTATGAGTTTTAGCTAGGGCTTGAAGTTCTTCATCCATTGTTTTTTGCCAAAGAGGATTAGTACTAGCCTCTTTATAGGATTGAGGCTCATGCATATGAAGTATAGTGGAAAAACAATGATAATCACAATGGTAATCAGCAAGATGAGAAGGGCGATGAGTTACCCTAGTAGATCTGCGGGGATGATATGGAGAATGGCTCTCAGAGGGAGTCGGTGCAGACTCATCAGACATTGGAATATCCTCAGGCATGACCAATTGAGTCAGAGAGGTGAGGTCAGCTGATGGTTCTGGAGCTGGAGCTGGGTCTGGAGAGGTAGGATCAGCTGGTGGTTCCGAAACGGAAGAGGTGATATCAGCTGGTGATTCTGAGGTGGACTCAACAGTACTTGAAACTGGATTATCAGGAAATAACTCAATAGATAGATCAGTAAAGAATCTAGAGTTAGTGATGGTTGACATATCAAATGACTGTAAGGAAGAGAACATTTGATGTTCCCAAAAATTGACATGACGAGAGATACGAAGAGTTTTAGAAATAGGATCCCAGCACCGATACTCCTTATGTTCAATACCATATCCAATGAAACAACACAGATGTGCACTTGGTTGCAATTTGTTGTGTTCATGTGGTTTGAGAAGAAAAAAATAAACGCAACCAAAGACTCTGAGGTCAGAGTAATCAAGAGGTTTGCCGAAAAGGCGCTCAAATGGAAACTGATTCTGGATTGTAGCGGAAGGGACACGATTGATTGTGTACACTGTGGTTAAGGCAACATCACCCCAGAAACGTTCAGGACATGATGACGAAATGAGTAGAGCACGAACGGTGTCAAGAATATGTCGATGTTTGCATTCGGCTTGTCCATTTTGTTGGAAGGTTCCAGGGCATGAGCGGTGGGGGAGCGTGCCGTTTTTGTGAAGTAGGTTTAGAAAAGCACAGTCTTTATATTCCATTGCATTATCTGAACAAAAAATTTTGATATTCCGAGAGAATTGAATTTAAACCATAGAAGAAAAATCAGAATATATTTGAAAGAGTTTAGATCTGCTTTTCATAAGAAACAACCAAGTATAATGAGAATAGTCATCCGTAAATATAACAAAATAGCGAGCACCACCCATTGATGCATGAGGAGAAGGTCCCCAAACGTCATAATGTACTAAATCAAAAGTTGCAAAGGAAACAGACCGACTCTCATTAAAAGGTAAAGTTGATTGTTTTGCAAGTTGACAATGAATACAATGAAAAGACTCATGCTGAAATGAACCTAACTGACCATTAAAAATAAGAGAACGTAGAGGGCTAGATGAAGTGTGACCTGATCGAGAGTACCACAATTCCACGGGTGAGAGTGCTGGGATGGATGCGGCTTATTGGTTTGGTGATAGTGAGGATGGGACTTGGAGGTGAGTGAACTCAAAGAGACTTCCAACTTTACAGCCTGTTCCAAGGATTTTTCTTGTCTGATGGTCCTACACACGACAACTAGTAGAAGAAAAATGCAAATCAAGTCCAAGATCACATAGTTGTCCAACAGATATAAGGTTAAGTGTAAGATTAGGAACCAAATATGTGTCAGGGAGAAACAAATGAGAACTATCAACATGTCCAGTGTGGCTGACCAACATATTTGATCAATTGGCAGCGTGAATAGTAGGTGCATGCTTATCATGGGTTTTAGAGGATAATATAGAGGTATCAGAAGTCATGTGATTGCAACAAGCAGAATCAAAATACCATCGGGATGAACCTGGTGTAGTTGACATGGCTATATTGTTACCAGTTTTATTTAGAGCCTCGGTAAGAACGGTGTAGAAATCACTCCAATCAGGTGGAGAGCTGGATGAAGTTGGTGTAGTATCAGTGGCTACAGTAGTAGTATTCTTTGGCTTGGAATAAAACCGATTGTATGAGCCTTGAGAGTGATATTGGTTCCCATTTAACTGATTTTCATATGAAAGTTTAGGGTAGTCTACAAGATAGTGACCCGGTTCTCTGCAGACTTTACACAGGCGAGAATAACATTTGAGCAATTCATGCCATCGTGAATGACAATACTTGCAATATAAGGGCTTCTGGTATGGGTTTGCCTTGGCAGCTAGTGTGGCAAGAGCAATGGGTGCTGCAAGGGCAACATATGTATGTGATCCTTGTAATGTGGCAAGACGTGTTTTCTCACTGAGTAGATTAGAAAGGACATCGTTTAGGGGAGGTATCGCACCCCAGTGTAGGATTAAAGCTCGTACAGGTTCAAATTCCTTTCTCAAGTCTATCAGGAATTGCATAATGCGTGTCTCAGTTCGGTTCTTTCTATGAATATCAGCTTCTTTTATGCATTCCCAAGTTGGCTCAATGAGAGCTACCTGGTTCCATACGGTAGTCATTTGAGATAGAAAACTGTTGACAGTTTGTCTAGGTTCTTGGCGCATGCTATGATTGGTGGAAAGAAGACGATACTGATTTAAGATATCTGCCCTGGTGTAGCGGTGTTGGAGAAGCTTCTTTAGTTGTATGGAGTGTACCAAATTGAAGTTTAATTTTTGGGATAATAGTAGCACGAAACCATGTGAGAATCTGATGATTTTTACTAACCCAGTCCTCTAGACGGTCAACATATTTGTCAGCATCTTCGTCGTCCTTCTTTTTGGGTTCAATGATATCTCCAGTCATGTAACGCTACAATTTTCGTCCACTGAGAAAACCAGACATTTCTTGAGCCCACATAACATAATTAGATTAATCCATAACAGTAGCAATAACCCGGAGTAAGTCCGATTCAGTCATAGGCGCAAAGAGGAAGGTGAACTTCCAATAAACTGGTGATGTGGGGGTCAATTGATTATGTGGTGGTCAACGGGTAATGTGGCACCGATGTGGCAGTGACATGGCGCTGATGTGGCATTGATGTAACAGTGACGTGGAGCTGACGTGGCTTTTAGGGCTAACATGGCAGCAGCGTGTCTGAAACAGGAGCGGCGGCGGAGATGATGTTGATGGAGAATGAGACTCCGACTATAGTGATGACCCGACAGGTATGAAAAGGATATACTAGAAGTTTTTCTGATGTGAAAGATCCACTAATAGTGGCAATCACAGAGCATACTCAACTCCTAATATACCGAGAACCATTATAGCTCTGATACCATGTTGAATTTAAGAGAGAAAGTGAGACAATACAAAGAGTAGAATTGTATTGAATAGTGTGATTTACTTACAAGGGAGCTATCCTATTTATACAAGCCAATAGGAGAGGCAAAGCTATACAAAACCAATGTGGGACTAAACTAACTAAGCCCATATAATACATTAACAAATTTGATGAAATATTAAATAAAAAGAGACCACGATCTGGAGCTTTTTAGAACTAATTGAATTATCAATTATCCCAAAGATTCAAAGGAAATGATCTAATTAAATCTTTATATCTTACCAGAGTAATTAATTAATCGCACTCTTCAATAGGCATGGCAACAGGGTGAGTTTGAAACGAAGAGTGCTCTTTGTCTTTGTTTCCGTCCTCGTTTGCAAAAATATTTTTCGTCCCCGTTTCCATCCTCGGCAAAGATTTCATTTTGTCCTTCGTATCCGTTCCCGTCGAACATTTCTGAAGATCTCAGTCTTCATCCCCTCTTTTTTTTCAAAACCCAAATCGATCAAGAGAAAAGAAAAGAAAAGAAAAACTCATTCTACTTTTTAGTATCTATAAGTACAAATAAAAAAGTGGTGTGACAGCAAATGAGCAATGAAACCCTACTTTTACTTTAAATGACTATTTATATAGGAAAATGGGTAATTAAGTAATTATTAAGTTCATTTAATATATTTATATAAAATACAGAACCTAATGTAATAGAGAATGGAGACAGAGATTTTGCGGGGCGAAGACAGTCAGCCCCTTCGTCCTCGTCCCCATTCAAATCGAAGTTTTATAAAAATCTTCGTCTCCATCTCCGTGGGGATAAAATCTCTTTTATACCCATCTCCGATGGATTGAAGAATTTCAAAGTTTCGTCAAAGTCGAATACTTTTGCTATCCCTACTCCTCAAAGAATTAAGAGAAGTGGAGTGGGTTGTAATGAAACCCTGATTGGCTATGCTACATGAACTTTTTAGTTTACCTTACCGTACCTGTGTATGTTATTACACTTCAGATAAGGATAAAACATTTGAACACTTCAAATATTTAAAGGAGAAAGTATAAAAAAATTACAAAAATAAAAAAATCTGACACTCAAACAGATTTGGTGTCTGACACTCATACCGAGTGCATGGCTAGTTTATTAGGATTATTTCATTATTTACCTTGCATCTACTTAACCATGTTGTGCCATTTTATATATTTCTAACAATCTCAATGACTTTATGTAATTAATTAAATACCAATATACTTAAACTCGGTCGTTCCTCAGTAAACCGATTTTTTTATTTTGATTTTTGATGCATAGAAAATTCATACTATTAAAAAAGGAATCAGAATCTCTGCATTGTTGAATTCATGAGACGGCTATATAACTTCTTAGACTTTTACGTCAAACAAGAAAACAACACCCACAATAACGAAAAAACCCATATGGACACAATGGACTCCAAGAGCTACAGTAAGGGAGATGATCAGTCTGAAGAGCAGGCATACGGCAGGAGCACCCGCAAGCGTCTGATCATCATCACACTCTCTACCATCATCTTGATCATGACCATCATCGGTGCAATAGTATGTATCGTAATACCAATTAGGAGCACAAAATCAAACGAGAATCCTCCTCCAGAATACTCTTCATCAGCTGAGTCCATCAAAGCCATTTGTAATGTAACTCAGTACCCTGAGTATTGCTCTTCAAGCATAGCTTCTCTCAAGAGCTCCTCAAACGATACTAATCAAGACCCAGAAGAATTGTTCAAGTTATCAATGCAAGTTGCACTCAATGAGTTAACAGAGCTCTCTTCTATGCCTAAAAGGCTTATTTCTTCAAAATATTATGGTAATATTACTAATGATCTCCTAGTGCAAGCAGCATTGCTTAACTGTGAGACCCTCATTGAGGACTCCATTGATCATATCAGTCTATCGATATCATCTATGCAAGTGGGTCAGGGGACAAAGATTGTGTTGTCTATCTCCATGATCAACAACATCAGAACGTGGCTCAGCACCGCGATCACGGATCAGGAAACATGCTTGGATGGAATCATAGAAGCCGCGAACCACATCATTCTAGCCGACGAGGTGAGATACTCAATGCGCAACTCCACGGTGTTCACCAGCAACAGCTTGGCGATCGCGTCAAATGTAATAACCATCCTTCGTCACTTCCTGTTCCCGATTCATCGCAAGCTGCTAAGGATTGAAAATAACAACCATGATAGTGAGCTTGATGATGATTTTCCGAGGTGGGTCCATGGTGGAGACAGGAGATTGCTAGAAGAGGAGAACCTAAGACCGAATCTAACGGTGGCTAAGGATGGTAGTGGAGACTTTATGAACATAAGTGAGGCAGTGGATTCCATCCCAAAGAAGAACATGTCTAGGTTTGTCATATACGTAAAGGAAGGTGTGTACTTAGAGAATGTGAAGGTCGATAATGATTGTTGGAATGTAATGATGTATGGTGATGGAATGAACAAGACCATTGTCTCTGGCAGCTTGAATTGGGCGGATGGCATACCTACCTTCTCTTCTGGCACTTTAAGTAAGTAATAGTCCTTGGATTTTTTCTTTCAAAACATTAAAGGAAAGGAATCGAACTCGAATTTATTTTACAAGGATGAAAAAAATTCTTTTTTTACTACTGTTTTTTAACATGATAACTATTTAGGTTAAATTAAACTAATAAACACAAATTTTTTTCCAAAGTTTTTGTGATAAAAAAATTCAAGTGTCGTGATCTAATGATTACTTTTAAGAATCTCCATGTAAGAGACTTGAATTTAATCTCTGACTCGATCAATTTTAAAAGAAAGTTCATTAAAAAATATTATTTTCAAAGCTTTTATTCTTATTTAATCTAGCAATGAAAACGGCTTATGATTTACTTTATGTTTTTTTTGAAGCAGTTTATAGTAATACAGCAGTGAAATAGTTTTTTTTTTATATTTAAATTCAACTTTTTAAAAATAAAAAGATTTCATATTTAAACTCTACCATAAAGGTTTTTAGTGGAATTTTGTTCAAAATTTTCAAAATTCACTAACATATTTATTTATTAATTTGTTTTAGAACCTACATGGAATTAGTCTACTTGTTCTGTCTTATCTAAGTAGCAATTTTGATTTATTTTTAAACATTTTTAACCAAACAGTTGTGGAATTAAAAACTGTTTATTATTTGGTAAAACAATGATAAAAATAATTATTTTTTCCATAAATTTTAGATTTTTAAAGATCATTTTCAGTTTTTGATTCTTTTAATAATCATTAATTTTAAAGGTGTTTCACCTACTAGCGGCTTATTGATAACGAAAACATTTCTTAAATTCTCACTATTAATAGTGCTATTTAGTAAGGTTGGACTCGAACCGAGTCGAATTGAACCTGAATATTAAGGTATTCGAGCTTAAATTGAACTCGAGCTCGATCAATTTTCTTATGGCTCGAGTTTGGCTCGGCTCGAACTCGATAACAAACAAGTGTATTCCAGCCCGAGCTCTAACCTAAGCATTGGATTATTTATTCGAGTTTGAGCTCGCGCTTGGATTTTAATTTTAACAAATAAAAATATTAATATTAATATAAATTTTGACTCAAGCTCGATAATACCTTATCGAATTGTTTGAAAGCTTTTCGAACCGAATTTTAAGATATTCAAGCTCAACTCGATGAGTTAATTGAACCTAATTTTTAGATTTGAGCTCGATTCAAACTCGATTGAGCCGATTTTTTATCCATCGAGTTTGAATAACTCGATAAAAACTCAGTTCGAATCCATCTCTGTCTTTAGTATATAAAACAAATAGACTAGTTTAGTTAACAACCACAGATAATTTATACACTTGCTTTGTTTACAGTTGCTGATGGGAAGGGATTCATAGCAAGAGACATGGGGTTCAGGAACACAGCCGGCCCAGAGAAAGAGCAAGCCGTGGCCGTACGATCTTCATCAGATCAATCTGTATTCTACCGTTGCTCCTTTGATGCATTCCAAGACACCTTGTACACATACTCAAATCGCCAATTTTACCGTGACTGTCGTATCATCGGAACCATTGATTTCATCTTTGGAAATGCAGCAGTCGTCTTACAAAACTGTAACATCCAGCCAAGGAAGCCCAGGCCCGGCCAATTCAACACCATCACAGCCCAAGGCAAGACCGACCCGAATCAGAACACGGGCATTTCGATCCAACAGTGCCAGATTACTCCATTCGATAATCTGACGGGTACTTCCACGTACCTTGGTAGGCCCTGGAAGGATTATGCAACCACCGTATTCATGGAATCCTATATAGAAGGATTTGTTGACCAAGCAGGCTGGGCCCAGGGGATGTTCAATGTTGACCCACCTAGCACCATATTTTATGCCGAGTATAAAAATATTGGGCCTGGTTCAGTAGTAGATAAACGGGTCAAATGGGCCGGTGTTAGGCCGAATATCACAGCTGAAGAAGCAAAAAGATTTACAGTGGAGTCTTTCATCCAGGGAAGCCAGTGGTTGCCTAAAGCAAATGTGATGTATAATGGTACCCTTTGATACCCAAATTTCAGGCATAGAAAGAAATTTATTCTCCAAAAGGCTAATGAATTACTTTGATTTCTGTAACGAAGAAAGAAAAATTTATTCTTACTTCCTTTACGTGGATAAAACCATTATTTTGGATCACGATAAATAATATTTTAGATCAAAATTTATTGGCAGTTGATGTTTAAGTTTTTTTTCTTTTATATTTTGTTTGAAACAAATAAATTTTTTAATTTTTATGGAATTCATTTTGAATTTTATAATTGTTATAAAAGAGTTGTGCAACGAATTAACCAGCCCGAAATCTCAAATTTTGAAATTAGAGAGTAAATGAATAAGTTAAATGGTGTAAGTCTTTGCACAATTAAATGTTATCATTTCTACCAGATGGTCAAATTATATCCAACGATGTTCTTAGTTTGTACTTGCCTCAACTTTAGTTTAGTTACCGTTTGCAGGCCTTGGCCTAGTGCTTTTCAATCAATTTTGTCTCCCTATTCTACATCTTCTGGATTTTTTATATTTTATAATATAGAGGCTCTTTACCTTATGTTCTCTGGGAACAATAATAATAACTAAAAGCCAAAACCAACAAAATTTTACTCGAACAAAATGCAGAGATCTGTCTTGACTTGAATCAGAAACACCAGCTCAATACAAACGGAAGATTGGAATCCATTCAAAAACAAAACTAGAGCCCTTATAAAACCCACCCACGTAAACAAATTTCCACATAAAAATAACAAACAAAGATGGATTCAAGTAGTAATTTTTATGCAGTTTTGCCTCTTTTTCTCTTGATGATCATTTGGTTTGCCATACTGGGCTCGTCTACCACAAGGCTAAAGGGAAGAGATTTGGTTTCCAGTACGTGCAATCGAACGCTATACGTTGAAGTCTGCATCTCTTCATTAAGATCAGATCCTCAAAGTAAAACATCAGATCTTAGAGGCCTGGCTAATATTGCATTAAACGTAAGTATAGCTCATGGGCTGAACACGTTATCTTACATCAAGGACTTGAAGGGTAATGTTGTAATCGACACCAATGATCAATACATGTCAAGATGCTTGAGTGATTGCATAGAAGAATATGTTGATGCCGTTCAGAATCTTCAAGATTCAGTTCATGCTTTAAGGATTAGAGATTATGAGACTTTGAATGCATTGGTGACGGCTGCAATGACGGATTCTGACACCTGTGAGGGTGGCTTTGAAGAGATTTCGGGTTACAAATCTCCTGTCAAAGAGAGAAACCTGTATTTTCAGAAATTATGTAGTAATTTCCTAGCTGTATCTACTCTTCTCAGTTGAATATTTTGCTTTATGGTTTATTTTCTGTAGTTAAGAGATTCAGGTTCAATGATATTTTTACCTCTTTCTTTGTTTTTTCCTCGAATAGAATACCCAGCCATTGAACCAAAGTCCATAATGTTTCTTTCTTTGCATTTTCGAACGTGGATCTCTTTTACGTTAAAAAAAGAAAATGGTAAGTGTCTCAATTTATATGTTACAGTATACTATTAATTTAATTAAGTAATTAATTTTTTAGTTTCAAATAAGTAAAATAATTAAAATTTTACAAATATAGTATAATAAAATTCACAAGTATTCAAAAAATTATAATTTTAAATAAATAACATATACAAAATATTGGCAATTAAAATTCCTTTAAAAAAATCAACCACGACATATAAATTGGGATAATTAGAGTAATATTTTTGGCCCCTAATTTACCACTTGTATTAAACTGCCACAACTTGTAAAATCAAATAATTTTCTCATTAACTTTAGAGTTGTAATAAATTGTCTCACTAGTTAAATTTAACAAATTTCACATGTGTGAAAAATATGTTAAATTTAACTAAGAATTTGATGAATGAGACAATTTGTTACGATTATAAAGTTAATAGGAAAATTGCTTCATTTTAAAGTTGAGAGTAATTTGTTACCGATGATAAAATTCAAGAGACAAAAATAATATTAACTCAAAAGAAATTGATTATTGTTCTAATTTGAAATTTAAGTGTTGTAGTCTTATATATGATTAGAGGTGTGCATTCAGTCGAATCCAATCTCAATTTAACCAAAATTCATTCATTTTGCCTAATTGAATTGATCAAAAGTTTGAAAATCTCTTACTTCAAATTTGTACTAAGGACAAAATGATAATTTGCATCCATAGTATAAGAATAATCCGTGTAATATTTTCAAAAATAAATAAAATATGAAGATGATTTTGCAAAAAAATGAACTTTTTAAACCTCTTTTCCCTCTTGTGTTTGTCAAAAAATACTTGAAAATTCTTATTATTGCTAATTTCTAATTGGTAGGAAATTTTTTTGAGCATCTTGCTTCTACATCTTATGGCCATGCCAATTACTTTTTTTTCTTGATGTTATACACATAAAACGATATAGTAATTTGATCATAATAATCACATAACTCTCTCATAAACCCACAATAACAATCCGATCATACTAATTACCCACTTTTTATGAGTATTAATTACCCACTTAAAGCATAAAAAATATGAAAATTAGAGCTTAAAAATGGTAATTGGGCCTTTTGTCATTAGATTATAAAACAAAGTAATTTTGTTTTTTATTTTATGAAAGTGATTCTATATGCTACAAAGTAGTATATGATTGATTTGATAACAATATAAATTCACAACACATTACATAATCTTATCTACAATATTATCATATTAACCACTTAAAATAAAAGAAATAATCAATACATATATATAATTGAATAAATAATTCACATATCAATAGAAATCGAATATGTGATGTTGTGATCTCATAGCCTCGGTTTTGATTTTTTCCGAATAAACCAAAGCTTAGTTAACATAAAATGAAATAATTGGTCACCAAGTACTTCGTATCTCTTTTGCACTCATTGAACTTCCTCCATCTGATCAAGTTGAAAAGCCCAGTAAACTAGTCCAGTGCAATCCTTTTTCTATCATCGGTACTTTATTTGGTTGTAGGGAGCTAAGTTATCAGAACTATTGCTGTTAATTCTGTCTGATCCATTTTATTTTTCAGATCATAATTTTTTTTTATTTGAAAATTAAAATGAAGTTAAATTTATGATAAGATTGAATGTCATATCATTAAATGTAGAATATTCAAATTCAAATTTATTAATATGATATTCATTTCAATTCTTAATAGAAATTATCGTGATCTTTATTTTCATCTTCCACACAAAAAATAAAGGCAGGCAAGAATGGCTCTGCCATCACCTCATAAGAAATGGATAAAATTGAAAGGTTGTCTCCATCTTCCCATTGTATTCACTTTTGGGAGCCTAAGAATGGTCCCCATTGCTTTTTCACAATTAATTGTGTTGTCAAAAAAATGGCTATACCAGTTAGCTTAGTTGTTAATGTTACTCGTGAGTTCGATTTCTTTTGTTATTTGCACTAAAAAGAAAAGAAGAAAAACTGAAAATGGAAAGGAAATGAAGTGAAAGAGGAGAGAGTTTGTGTTTGAATTTTTTTTTGAAAAACTGACTTCGAGTTGTTTTTTTTTTTAAGTTCATACTTTCAAGATACAACGAAACATAAAATTATTCAGTATTCGCACAGTGATGAACATTCAGGATTGCAAATTTTATTTGCTATAGACAAATAATTTTGTAGAAAAATCTGCAAAATATGAATAGAAGAAGAAAGAGAATTCAGTATGTTTTAAAAATGGTTGTTGCTTGGGTTTATAGGCTTATATATACCCAACCCAATCATGCTTTTTCAGAAAAAAAAAGTACCAAATTTGAATATGAATTTAATATAATTATTGATTAAATAATAACCATCAAATTATTAGATTTTAAACAAAACTACAGGATTTTTATGTAATTTAGTCTCTCTTTTTTTAATAGACTATAGAGAAAAAAGAATGTTTGGATGGTGAAAAAGTGAGAGACAATATTATTTACAGATATAATTGCTATTCTTATGCTAAATATCAATACCTAGAATCATACTTGCACATATTGAAGCAAGAAGGCAGTATGCAAAATTAGTGAACAATATCAACAAAAATTGTTGCATTTGGAGTTACTTAACAAATTTTTTTGTTGCATTTGGAGTTAGAGTTCACCATCGACACACTCTTTTCCTTATAAATTCTTCAATTGAAATTTTAAAAATTGTTAAATTACATAAAAAAAAATGTGGTTTTGTTCAATTTCATAGTAAATTTTGAGATTAAAAATAAAATTAATACCGTTAACCTTGATGCTAATAATATCAACTATAAAATTTAGTGTGAACCAAAATAAATTTCAAAATTTATTATTAAACTAAACTGTATATAATTTAACCATAATTAAATTCTTATTTAAGTAGTTTGTGCGCAATAGCCCCACCCATATTATATGTAAACTTTTAAAAAATGGGTTGTATGCCTCTAGCTTAGATTGACTCTATATATCTCATTTTCATACCTTCTGGCTGATAGCTCCATGCACTTTCACCATCAAATGCACGTGGTGATGTCCCCCATAAATAAAAGGCCCCATGACATTGGCATTTCAGTTTATCATTATAAAATGCATTAATCATTCTTCTTATCCATTACAAATTGATTTTCATATAACACACTAACCATAAAACAACAACCTTTTATTTTGAAGCCAACTGATTAGTACAAGCCACTAACCATAACAACTTTGATTAGAAATATTTCTACATCTTTTATAATTTTGGTAGGAGGGAAAGGAAAGTGATAGGGAAAAACAAAAAGAGAAAAATAAAAAAATGAAGAAAAAAGAAATTAAAGAAAATAAAAGTTTGATTGATATTTATTTTAGCTAGGGTAATTGCATCGAATGTTCACGATTTTTTTGACTCGTTGCATTTAGGTTCTTGAATTATACAAATTCGACATCAAATGTATTCGGTTTTTTCTATCAAATTTATATTTATTTCTTTACTTTGCAATGAATAAATACATCAAAACAAGATTCTAATCAACTGTAAGAACTATCTAGAGGTTATCCAATATTTTTTTGTGAATTTTCCACTCGTGTTATTTTACAATTAATAAAATATAGTTTTTAGTACTCAATCACTACAAGGAAATTCAATATCATCGATGGACCAATTCGTCGCTGATAAACCTCTTCTGTCACAAATACATATCTGCGACGAAATTCCATTGCAGATATTTCCTCTCAGATACCTTAGTGGTTGATAAGCTTATATGTGATGGATTATATTTTTGTCGCATATAATTATTTTCTTCGATGGATTTTGCGACGGACTATCTGTCTCAAAAAAGTAGTCGTATTTTTTCAAAATTATTAAAAATATTAAATCATAAAAAATATTATTTTAATAAATGCATCTGCGATGAAAATTCCATCATAGAAGATATGGTAGTCCATCGCAAATGTATTTATGACGGAAAAGTGTAAGGGACTTAATTCTCTTGCTTATTTGCGACGGATGTTCCATCGCAAATAACTTTATATTTTTATTTTTTTTAGAAAAACCTATTAATTTTGTTTTATGATAAAAAAATGCTTGTTAAATTACAGAATTTAATAAAACAATTTTACAATTCTGCAAAAAAAATTATCATCGTGTAATCCACTAAATTATATAAATCAAATTAGATGTATAAAATTCAATTATCGTATTAATATTCACAAACAATCACAAAAAAATTAAATTATAGTATCAAATCATATGCCAGACACGTCTGGGTTGTATACGTCCTCGTCTCCCGGATTCTGTGCTCCATCTGTAGAATCCTGTAAAATAAGTTAAAGACAAACAATAAGATACATAGTAAAGAAAAGATATTCATTAATTATAGAAAAAAAATGAATAAACATCATTATAAAGTTTGATAGTCAAAACCCGACAAAATCCAAAATGGTGATCCAAATCTATTTCGGTTTATTCTAACAACTCACATTTTTATGTTACGGACATGTTGATACATCCGGCTCATCCACAAGATGGGTATTTCATATTTTCGCCCCTAAAACCACTAAGTATTAATGGTTTGAACTTAAAACACCTACTTTCCCTCACAAAATCCAAATTGGTGATCCTAATTCGATTTGATTTGTTCTCATAACTCACATTCTATATTACAAACATACTGGTACACTCGAGTCATCCACGGGATGAGTATTTCATATTTTTGCCCCTATAACCACTAAGTGTTAACGGTTTGAACTTAAAACGAATATTTTCCCTTACAAAATCCAAACCGGTGATCCAAATCCAATTCTATTTGTTCTCACAACTTACATTCTATGTTATGGACATGTTGGTATCCTCGAATCGTCTATAGGACAAGTATTTCATATTTTCGCCTCAAAAACCACTAAATATTAACGGTTTGAACCTAAAATGCCTACTTTACCTCATAAAATTCAAATCCGATTCAATATGTTCTTATAACTCACATTCTATGTTGCAAACATGTTGGAACACCTCGGCTTATCTGCAAGATGAGTATTTCACATTTTTGTCCTTAAAACCATTAAGTATTAACAATTTGAACCTAAAATGCCTACTTTCCCTCACAAAATCCAAACCAGTGATTCGAATCTAATTTGGTTTGTTCTCACAACTCATATTCTATGTTACAGACATGTCAGTATCCTCAGCTCGTCAAAGAGACGAGTATTTAATATTTTCGCCCTTAAAACCACTAAGTGTTACATGTTTGAACGTAAAACACCTAAAACCACGAAGTGTTAACATTATATGGTACATATTATAGTAGTAAAGTTTTAAAAGTATTTAGTACTTACATTCGAGGGTGGCGGTGGCGGTGGAGGTGGTACACCATAACTCTGATAGATGGTAGCCATGATGCGTTGTATGCCTTCGTTCATTTGTTCCTCCATCTGTTGCTCTGTCCACTCCAAGAATTGTTTGGTTTACTCCAAACGTTGATGTACCTTCTGCTCCTACTGGTCCACCTCTGCTTGAATATGTTACTGTATAAGCTTTTCCTTAAGAAGTGAGGAGCCTCGAATCCTAGAGGAGGTGGGAGTGGAGAACGAACAAAAACCTGTTGACTTCCCGAGCACAATAGTCGGGTCTATCATATCGCTTAAGCCATACAAACAGTCTTTCTTGGCCCCCCAAACGCTGCCAACCTTTGCTCGGCGTCCAATTGCTTGTGTACAGATAGATTGTCACTATATTTGGAGGTTATAGCATGACTATAAGACTCATGTGATCCAAATCAATATATTAGTGTGATAAGTTAGACAACAGAAGGACTTTTGTAATTAATTTGATTGATATAAAGTTCATATAACTATAGATAAATCGTCGCTTATACTTGTGCTTATTGCCTTGGACTTCCGATCAATATAGTCCCTCGTTTATGTGGCTATATGGGTCTCGTTGAAAACCTTCAATACAATAAGTTTTTGCTCAATTCTATCCCCTACACATGGTAATGAAATTTTCATTAAATATGAAACTAACATTATAATCATGTACTTATATAAATAAATAAATAAAACAACATCATGTAGATCATGCACATTCGTATATTTATAAAAAAATAAGCATCATATAGATAATTGACATTATAATTATGTTTACCATCAGGTTCGCATGCTCTTGTATATTGATAGGCCCCCCAACATAGTGGACAAGCTCATCCCTTGTCCACCTATTAGATGATGCAGCCTCTTGACGCCTCTCCCAATCCTATGTGACCCATAGGTCACAAAGTCTATCCCAATCTCGTTGCCTCATCCAATGCTTGCTCCAACCTTTCTACTCTAATTTTTCTGGTCCACATTCTCATTCAACTTTAGCTCATACTTTGTTTAGGTGGTCAAACAAGCATCTTTGAGCAATATGGTTAAAAATAGTGTGGGTGCACCTGGTCTCTTCCGAGGTGGAGAACCTATAACGGTGCTGAAATACAAAGGAAAATGGATTACTTGTAACCTATAGAAAAACATAAAAGAAAAAATATTATGAATAACAAAAACTTGTTCATATGGAGCACCTATAAATAATAAACATACAACAGAAAATAAATTATACTAGAAAGTTATCGAAGCACATATCTTGCATAGAGGAGGTAAACTATCTATATATGAATTGCAAGGGCCATCAGGATGATTCTTTGCTATCAATGTGATCGTCTTCACGATTCCCTTAGCCCCACTGAATGAACTACAAAAATTAAAAGTTTAAAGTCAAATGCAGAAATTGGCTTCTATAGTACTAATACATAAATGTTGTCACTAAATGTATATTACCTCTTGCTTCTAATGCAAAGCAAAGGTTGGTCAGTTGGAATCTCGGGAGGAGGATGAGTCTATTAGGCCCTCTCCTTCTATGGGACACATCTTCATAGTTATCCCCTCCATCTTCGTCCACATCCTCCACGGGCTTTGCAATTTAAAGAAAATGATATTATGAGAAAAAATGAAAAACAAAAAGGGAGAATGGGTTTATGTACAATATAAAAGTAAATACATAGTTACCTAAAGCAGGGGCATGTGAAGTCGAGGCATCATCTCCTCTACCGGGGTGTGCCCCCTCCTACCTCATGCTCTACCCTTCGGCGACATCCTGTTTTTGCAAAAAAGCAACAAATATGAAGAAAATATGTATATAATTTTTAAAAGTTATATAAGATACAAAAAGAAACAAGAAATAAAAATATGCTTACAAGTTAATTTTATTTTTCTTACAATGATGATACAAAACTATTAGCATGATTAATTTTCACCAATTACGAAAAGAACAAGGAATAGAATTATGCTTACAAGTTAATAAACATCCATGCTAAGCTCATCATCATTCTTCTTCTTCTTATTCATTCTTCATCTTCATTCTTATTCTTCTTCATCTTCATTCTTATTCTTCTTCATTCTTCTTCTTCTTCATCTTCCATTATACCAATGGGATCATGAAGAATACCTGACATATCAAGTTCATCACAAAGAATACCCGATATATCAAGTTCGTTGTCTGCATCAACGTGGACAACGAACTTGATATGCTGAGTATTCTTTGTGGGATCTTCTTCTTCTTCTTCTTCTTCAACTCCTTATACAGTCAGATGATCTACTTCATCCATTATACCAATGGGATCACGAAGAACACCCGACATATCAAGTTTGTTGTCCGCATCGATGTGGATTGGACAAGAAGTTTCATCCCATAGAAAGTACTTTAGAACGATAGGCACTATATCATGATTTGCATCTTTGTATGAAGGAACATAGACATTTTCCCTCGCCCTAACTTTACATACTGCCCACCAATCTAATATTTGTTTATTCTTTGAAGGGTACAATGAGTAGTACACTTGTGTTGCTTGCTCCGCCAACGCAAATAACCCATCTAAATGAAGCCTTGATTTATACTTTATATTTATAAGAACATGTTTCAGGTGTATTGTAAGTCCTCTCTCAGAATCATACCAATGACATTTAAACAATATAACCATGTTATCTTTCCAAATATATTATAACTTTATAATTTCTATCAACCTACTGTAGAAGTTTCATTCATATACGTCGTAACAACTATCTTACCTTTCACACATATACTACTATTTATCATTTTCTTGAATTTTCCATACTCCTCAGTGTGAAATTTGAATCCATTAACATTATAGCCACTATAACAGAGAACACTTTATGCGGACCAAGTCTGATCAACTGACATCGTTCTAGATACTAAAACAATATTAACTTTAAAAGTTATTCCAATTTACAATTAACTGACATCTATAACTCAAAACAAATAAAGTAATTTAAGATTTATGAGACAAACCAATTTAAAACTCTAATTTTTAGTGGAATTCATTTTTAGCGCATTCTTTTACATCTTATACATAATGCATATCCTTATTTGTAGATCCTTCATCTTTTAAGTATCAAGAGTGCAAGGTAAGATTTACATTAAGAATTATGTTATCTACCTACAAAAACAATTTATTCATACTCACATAACTGAAAACTAATTAAATTAATAGCATACACAAGTTATAATTTGCTTACCTAATCAACAGGAGTAGTGTGGAGCACAAAAGAAGTAGTACGTACCACCGATTGATCGTGTAACTTTGAGAGATAAAAATGAAGAAAAAAAATATTAGCGCATAAGAAATTTTAAAAAATTGATTATATATAAACATCACGCATGCTGATGCTTTCTAACCACATCCTTCAATTCATTAAAAGGTAAGGATCTTAACCAAACCGGATTTCGAACAAGCCAAGATTGAGTCTTTCAAAGGTTTGATTGAATCATAGTTGAAAAATCTCAACTCGAATTAAATTTGAAATGGATTAAAGTTAGTAAATACAAATTTAATTATAACATATACATATATATATTTTTTCAGATTGTGTGAAATAATTTTTTTTTTATTCTTTTAGATTATTATTATTTTTAGATTATTGTGAGAACTTTTGGAATGTACATTTTTAGTTATTAGCATTACTAACTAATGATTTGAATTTGAGTAAAATGTTTTATTTGTGTATATTTTTTTTAAAAATTTTGAACGTTTTACAATTTAAATCTCAAAGATACTTAACTTGAATATTATTTGACTATTTTAAAAGTCTATTTGTAAGGATGCTGACTTTCAAAATCTAATTCAATTTGTATATAATTTATACAGGTTTTTTATAAATTACAAAAGTTCAATTTGTAAACACTGAATTGAACCTTCTCCTGAAACTACCATGGTATAAATTATTTACATGATTTATATATGAAACCAACATGGAAACTTGACATAAACAGCAACATGTGAACAAAAAAATTTGGAAATTATCAAAAAAATTAAAATCCCAGGAAACTTGACGTAACCCCAACATGTACACAAGGTATATTCAAATACAAATAAAAAATTTCTTCAACATCTCAAAAGCATCAAATTTTAGAAATTAGGAATATTTGAACAATATAAAATAAATAAAAAATGAGAGGGGTACTGAGCAGAGAGGAAGTGTGGGACCGGCGCAAGATGATGCGAATGACGAGGCTGGCAGTGATGGAGCGACCGAGGGCGCAGCTGGTAGCGACAGGGAGTGAGATGGAAGAGGAAAAAGGGAGAGATAGAAGGAGAAAGAGGAAAAGGGTCCGCGCGACCAGGAGACGAAAAATGAAGAAAAGTGGAGAAGTGGGGAGAGAGAAACAGAGAAAAAGGTCATGCTGCGGGAAAGGAAGAAGAAGAAAGGGAAAACGAGGGAGGAGAAGAGTATTCATAAATTTAGGGTAACTCATCTGCGACGGATTTTTTGTTATAACTCATTTGCGACGGATTTTCGTCGTAAATATATGAAAAATCCATTGTAGATGAGTTTTTTATTTTATTTTTTTATTTAAATTATTAAAGACATTAAATCAATTAATATTAAATTATTTTGTGTTATTTGCGATGGAGTAGCCGTCGTATGTACGTTTTTTACTGTTTAAATAAATAAAAGAGAAATTTGAGTTTAAACAATAATTACGATAGTGTTTATGTTTGCGATGGATGTATGTCCATCGTAGAAACTGAATTTTCTTATAGTGAATTTTTAATACGAAGTATATTTTTTCTCATGATAGATAAAAATTTTCTTTGCATTATGCGTACAAAAACCATAGCTAAATTCCTTTTATTAAGTTCTAGGACTATTTTATTGACGAATGATGATTGAAATAGTTACATTGTAATTAATTGAAAGTTTTAGTATTCCAACATTAAATTAGGAGGTCAAAGAATAGAAAAAAATAAAGAAAATACTAAAAAATATAAAATAACTCTCTTTTTTTACTCTCCAATATTCTCACAATTTAAGAGTTTTTCACTTTTTCATCCTTGCAGTTTGAGAGAATTGACAATTATAACTTAAAAAAATAGAGAAAAACGTGAATCCTCTTTTTTTTTTTTCTTCACACATTTCTCTTTACAAATTAGCACAAATTTATTTTCTTTATTATTTTCTAATTATTTTTTCTTTTTACCAATCATAATTTTAGTGACAAAATACTTGGTCAAGTCTGTTATTCTTGTTATCAAGTAATGTGATCACAAGAGGAGTTGCAATGTGATACTCAAAGAAAGTCATTAATGTACATTAATTACATCTAAACTGAGTTGATATTTTGGTGCAATATGCATCAAATCAACCGGATCAACATATCTGAATTAGGTCCCATGCCAAGCTCTAGTGGAGATGTTATTGCTTTGTCGGATCGATGATGGCCCCCTCTGTCTCTGTTGTCCAGCAGCCTAGATAATGAAGCAAACGTAATGACAGAAGTACCCAGCTAATAATACATTATGCCTTAATCAATCCCATTTCAAGGATAACGTTCCTGGAGGGTAATGGCAGCATTTACAAAGTTTTCTTTGCATTCTAAAATTATTTCTAATCATGGGGCCGGTGTGCAAAAATGACATGTCAAGGGATAATGAAGTGCTAGAAAAAGGTGGTAACCTAAAGTCATACTTCGAAGAAAAAATGCATTTTGGTAGAGCTTTGAAAATCACGCGTGGCTAAATCCATGGAACATGGATATTTCATGTTGCTCTTATTTTCTAACTTATTAGTAGGCCCCAAACAGATTTAATCGCTAAGTTTTTAATCACTAAATTATACTAAGATATTAATGGAAAACACTATGAATGGACAGGCGGAGAGGAAATTATTCTAATAAACTAATGGAAAACACCATGAATGGACAGGTGGAAAGGCTGTTCGAGTATCCTCCCGTCTTTCAAATATTTGTATTTAAGCCATTTAATAAATTAGATTCCCCAATTCATAGGTACATCCACCAATAAAGTTTATGGTTACATCATCCTGACAATTTTCTATAAATCGTCGTCGTAAGTCAAGGGAATCACCACTTTTTAAAATGAAAATGTTTTTCCCCAAATGAAATATAGTTTTTGAAACAATTTTTATTAAAACAACGTTGACAGTTCTGCTTGTGAAAATAATTTTGCTTAAAAGAATTAATTTTTAAAATTAAAAACCAATGTACCATTTTATAAAGCGTTTGGCATAATTTTTATTTATAAAAAATTAAAATTATTTTATAAATTTTCCCAAGCATAATTTATATTTTTTGATTTTTTGATTTTTTAAAAACTGTTTTATGAACAACACTATTTAGTTTAACAGTTAATGGTTTATAAAATAATTTTTAAAATAATTTTATATTAAACAATAATGATGCTATAAACTTGGTAAGTATTTAGTTAAATAACAGTGAGTTGAAAATATTTTTTTATAAACATAAAATAAATCAATTTTTTTTATAAAAATAAAATTTATTTTATAAACTCTTCTGAACGAGAATATTTTGAAAAGTCTATCAAATGACACTTTAGCTGTTTCCTTTTCATACAATGGCATGGAGTGAGATCGATTTCGGTTCTCATAAGCAACTTTTGTTGTTTATCTTTTTAAAATGTAATAGCCGTATAAAGACAAGCACTAGATCAAATAAGTTTGGATAGATTTTGAAGGAGGAGGTAGCTATTTTAGTACTTTTTTTTTTTTGGCACAGAAGTAAGGATATATTATATATTTAATTATCTAGTATTTGGTCCCCTCCTATGTTAGTGATTGATGCTAGATAAATTCCGTATGTACAAAATGTACAACATCATGTGGCCAGCCAAGCCAATTCAAGGGGCTTGGGAAGTCCTACAGCAAAAGGGACTCACTTTTTAGCCCAACCTTTTAATACGACACAAAAAATTAGACATCCAAACTAACACTAATTATCTAGTATTTGGTCCCCTCCTATGCTAGTAATTGATGCTAGATAAATTCTGTATGTACAAAATGTACAACATCATGTGGCCAGCCAAGTCAATTCAAGGGGCTTGGGAAGTCCTACAACAAAAGGGACTCACTTTTTGGCCCAACCTTTTAATACGACACAAAAAATTAGACATCCAAACTAACACTAATTATCTAGTATTTGGTCCCCTCCTATGTTAGTAATTGATGCTAGATAAATTCCGTACGTACAAAATGTCGGATATATTTTTTTTCTTTTGAAAGGTCAAAATGTACAATATTATGTGGCCAGCCAAGCCAATTCAAGGGGATTAGGAGGTCCTACAATAAAAGGGTCTTGCTTTTTAGCCCAACCTTTTAATAGGGGACTGAAATAATAGAGAACTCATTTTTTAGCCCAACCTTTTAATATGACACAAAAAATTAGACGTCCAAACTAACACTAAAATACTAAATTGTTCTTTGGCAATAACAATGCAAACACCCAAACAGAGCTTTCCCTCACTATAAATACTAATCCCCTCTTCTGCTTTAGCCATTGTGGGATTCATAAAGGAATTAGCTAATTTGGCTAAAGTTTTGTTAGCTTTAATTTCAGAAAAAAATGGGAATAATAACATTTTGGTTGTTAAGTACTTGTGCCTTGTGGGGGGTCTCCATGTCATTTGGTTACCAAAAGCAATGCAGCTTTACTAGATACCCTGCCCTCTGTGTTGAAGCCTTGAAGGGCTTAGAGTCAGGACATCAATATGTTGATATTGTGTCTGCTCTTGTTAACAAGACTGTCTCTGAGATTAATAGGTTGCCTTCTTCTTCTTCTTCTTCATATTTCCCCATGTTCAGCTCCATGCAGCATGGGTTCCAAGAAGCTCAACGTGTCCAAGCCGTCACAGGTGCTAATTATTATATAACCAAATAATTACTACATGTTTAATTCTGTCTCTCCTGTACTGTGTTCACGACATATTTTGCTTTGTTTCAGGTATTTACTATTCATATGGATAAAGTAATTGTTTGGACACTTGTGAAAGCAACAAATTATAACTTTTTCAAAAACTTTATTATATCTGCTTTAATATATATTAGAGTTGTGTGAGTCCCGGTTCATCTTCTTTTGAATAAAATAGATGTCATGTGGCATTTATATATTTTATTCCACCTCGCTTAATATAAGAGAGATATGTGTCTATTTTGTGCATGTGTTAATTTTACTAGGAAATTTTTTCTCAGAGGTATGTGAACTTTAGACTCATTGTATTTATGTCTTTAAACTAATTTTTAAGCATCATATATTCATAAACTTTCAATTGATTGTAATGTTATTTTTTTTATTAATTTAATGTTTATTTCTTTAAATTGGGATGATTGAACACACCAAAACATGATTCTAATAAACTCTAGAAATTAACCATTTAAAAGTTATTCAACTTTTGTGAATTTTTAACTCAATTACTATTTTTATGTTTTTTTTTTATTTTTTACTGTAAAAAATTAAACAAAAATATTTCAAGTACCCACAATTTTCTTAGACTCTCAAATGATAGATCACATGTTTCTTTGCATGTGTATAAAAGATCATAACAAAATTATTTATATTGTTAAGTTTTGAGGATTATTGCAAATGAATCTTTAGTTCAATAGTAAAATGATCAAAACTGAAACTTTGGAACCTTTCGAGACTCAACACTCATCAATATGTGAATTATTTATCTAATTTATAAATCGTTTATTTTTCTCGGGTCATGTGCTAGTATTGTGAGTTTTTTTTTTAAAAATTATGTGATAATATCAAATATATATTATTATAAAATCAATCATTGTATTTATATAATTGCATATAATATTGCTTCAATAAAATAAAAGTTTCGATGATTATTAAGTTTCAAAACCGTAACTTTAAAATCGTAGTTTAGAGAGCCACATACCTATTTACCTACCAAGATGGCTGATGCAATTCTCCCCTTCTTTTTCTTTTAATGTTGAACTTAATTGAGCACCAATTTTATTTTTAAAATGCAGACTACTGTGAAACACTAATGAGCATGTCTCTCAAACGGCTAGACCAGTCAGTGGTAGCTTTCAAAAGTTCTCCAACTGAAAACAAGCATGACATACAAACATGGCTAAGTGCTGCCTTAACTTTCCAACAAACTTGTAAAGACTCTGTCGATAGCCTCGATCTCTCCCATGAAGCCATGAGTAAAATTTCCTACAAAATGGGTTATCTTTCTCAGTTGAGCAGTAATTCTTTAGCCCTAGTCAACAGAATCATGGGTGCCAAATCAGGGAAATTATATAGCAGAAGTGACCGCCAACTAGTTGAGGAATTACAAGTATTTCCCAGCTGGGTGTCGACCAAAGATAGAAAGCTGCTTCAGGCCACAAATACAATAAATGCAAATGCAATTGTTGCAAAAGATGGAACAGGAAACTATAAGACGATAACAGAGGCTATAAATGCTGCTGATTCTGGGAAACGGTTTGTGATATATGTGAAGACAGGAGTTTATAAGGAGAAAATCCACACCAACAAAGATGGTATTGCATTGATAGGAGATGGCAAATACTCCACCATCATTGTTGGTGATGATAGTGTTTCTGCGGGTGCTTCCATGCCTGGCTCTGCCACATTTAGTTAGTATACTTACTTATCTCTGATCTCACTCTGTCTGTTTATTAAAGACTTGCTAAAACCTTTGTTTAAAATTTTAGAAGTCAGGCTCTAAGTCAAAAGTAACAATTTAACATAAAATAAACAAGCACGGCTATATGAACACCCGATTTTACCACTCATTTGTGCGACTTTGCTAGTCCATTAGTAACACAATGCCATGTGTAGAAAATTAACTGATAAATTACCATTTGAACATTAAAGCAATTGTTGTCTGGCAATATAAGAAGTAGGGTTGGGTTTTTAATTGGTTGTTTAATTGTGTGGGTGTAAAAAAATTGGTTGTTTAGCGGTTCATATATCTTTGTCGAAAATAAATACGATAAGTCAAGCAATTATGCATGTCATTTTCTGGAATTGTCCATTAATTCTCATTATTTGTTTAACCCATGCAATTAAGCCAAAGTGGAAGGAAAAGGACTAGTCTCTCCTTTACGTGCTATTATTGGGAGAGATTCTTACTTAGATCTAGAGTTTTCTTGAACCATAAGTATTTTCCATCATCAGTTAGGGAAAGGAGATAAAATTTCTCTTACCTCTCTCTCCAAATGACCTAGGATAGTTACTCTAGTTTGGAAAATTTTCAATATGCGGCAATCATATAGGTCAAATTCTAATACTTTTACATATCATAAGGGCAAATGATGCTAATGCATGGTTTTTCCTTCATGTCTGCTCAGCAATCACAGGTGATGGATTCATTGCGCGCGATATTGGATTCCACAACACAGCAGGACCACAAGGAGAGCAAGCTTTGGCCCTGAACATTGCATCTGATCACTCAGTTCTCTACAGGTGCAGCATTGTAGGCTACCAGGACACGTTATACGCGCTTGCACTGCGTCAATTTTACAAGGAATGTGACATCCAAGGCACTATTGACTTCATATTTGGAAACGCTGCTGCTGTTTTTCAAAACTGTAATTTGGTGTTTCGTCGCCCACACAATGGAGGCTCGAATGCGATCCTGGCAAATGGAAGAAGCGACCCTGGACAAAATACCGGCTTCTCTCTTCAGAATTGTAGGATCACAGCGAGCTCGGATTTTTCTTCAGTAAAACATAACTTCAACTCTTATCTAGGGAGGCCCTGGAAGCAGTATTCAAGATCAGTTGTGATGGAATCGAACATAGATGATACGATTTCACCGCAGGGTTGGGTTGAGTGGCCTGGGGCTGGGAGTTCAGCACTGAAGACACTGTATTTTGCAGAATACTCAAATTCAGGGCCTGGAAGTGCAACTTCCAAGAGGGTAAATTGGCCTGGATTTCATGTCATTGGAGCTGAAGAGGCTGTCAAATTTACTGTTCGTAACTTTATTGCTGGAACATCATGGTTGCCTTCAACTGGGGTAACTTTCATCCCTGGCCTCTAATAACGGGGTTAAAACTTTAAAATAAGTATGTATATATATGTTCAGTCTGTTAGAACTTAAATAAAATCTATTAAACATACTAAACAACTTAAATAGCATATAGATTAAATGCGGAATTATAAAAACCGTAAACATACATCCAGCCATTGAAGCTTTTCACTTACACAATCCGCTATTCTCTCGATATTGGTTCTTCTAGACTCTCAGAACTCTCTTCAATTTAATGGTGTATGAAAGAAAATGAGAAGTACCGAGTCTAGGAACCAAACCTGTATTTATACATGTTCTTCCATCAAGAACATCTGTCCGTATTTCATACGTTTGTTACCGCAATCAATGGATAGCCAAAGGGTTAAACATGGACCATATATATAGGTTGGTTACATATACCTTATACCCTCAATACAACCATTGAGAATATGAACCAACAGTCCTTAAGCATACACCTTGTGTTTTTTCTCTAACACACTAACTTGTTAACTCTTAATATGCTCTATGGTTATCCTATTTATAGGAAAAATGCACTAAGAATAATTGAATTAATTTGGCCATAATTAATGCTTAGTGGAGCACATCTACTTCCACTTAATTGTCACAATTAATGCTTGAATTTATTACATCTACCTCCACTTATTAATTGCCACAATTAATGCTTGAATTTATTACATTCTCCCACTTGGTCCATATGTTTAATTTAACTTAATCACATTGATATATTTTAAGAAGTAAATACATAAATCATGGCGATAAGTCCTCTAAGAGTGAGTATTACCTTCTATGTATTACGATGCATTTAGTTCCTCAAGTAGTATTCTTCATGTGGTAACATTTCTTAATGAATAAACCCTATGTTTATTCTTGGTCCTATATATATGAATTTTCTCAAAGAAATTAAGGTGCATATGAATATGAGAAAACATCAAAATATGTGAGAGTTTCATTAATAAACTGTATGTATACACTTACAAAGTGGAACCAAGTCCCATTTTCTCTACATGATCCTTGAATTTCAAAGGTGGCATGCCTTTAGTCAAAGGATCAGCGATCATCAATTCAGTTCTAACGTGTTCAATGACCACTTTCTTTTCTTTTACACGTTCTCTTATGGCTAAATACTTAATGTCAATGTGTTTACTTCGACTTCCACTTTTATTGTTTTTAGCCATAAAGACAGCAGCTGAAATGTCGCAGAAAATTCTCAATGGCCTAGATATAGAATTCATGACTCTAAGCCCAGAAATCAAACTCCTAAGCCATACACCATGTGAAGTGGCCTCAAAACAGGAGACGAACTCGGCTTCCATAGTAGAAGTAGCAGTCAATGTCTGCTTGATGCTTCTCCAAGAAACAGCTCCACCGGCCATTAGAAAAATGTACCCTGATGTTGATTTATGTGAATCAACACAGCTAGCAAAGTCTGAATCAGAGTAGCCAATCACATCCAGATTGTCCGTCTGTCTATATATAAGCTTGTAGTTTTTAGTTTTTTGAAGATACCTTATTACTTTCTTTGCAGCTCTCCAGTGGTCTATACCCGGGTTACTCTGATATCTCCCTAACATCCCTACAACAAATGCAATGTCAGGTCTAGTGCAGACCTGAGCATACATAAGGCTTCCGACTGCAGAAGCATATGGAACGTTCTTCATGGATTCCTTCTCAAAATCGTTCTTCGGGCATTGGTTCAAATTGAACCTATCACCCTTCACAATGGGAGCTACACTTGGTGAACAATCTATTATCCGAAATCTCTCTAAAACTTTGTTGATATAGGTTTCTTGTGATAGACCTAAAACACCTCGAGGTCTATCTCTATGGATCTTAATGCCAATAACATAAGATGCCTCACCCATATCTTTCATATCAAAAATTTTAAAGAGAAATTATTTCACCTCATGCAACAAGCCCTTATCATTGGTTGCAAGTAAAATATCATCCACATATAAAACAAGAAAACAAATTTTACTCCCACTGACCTTCTGGAATATACATTGATCCATGGGATTTTCAACAAAATCGAATGAAGAAATTACTTCATGGAATTTAAAATACCATTAACGGGAGGCTTATTTTAAACCGTATATGGATTTACTAAGCTTGCAAACCAAATGCTCACCATCATTAGAGGATAAACCTTCAGGTTGTTTCATATAAACCTCCTCCTCTAGATCTCCATTAAGAAATGCGGTTTTCACATCCATTTATTGCAGCTCAATGTCAAAATGAGCAACTAATGCCAAAATAATACGAAGAGAATCTTTCTTAGATACAGGAGAGAAAGTCTCCGTGTAATCGATTCCTTCTTTTTGAGTAAATCCCTTAGCAATGAGTCTCACTTTGTATCTCTCTATGTTGCCTAATGAATCTATCTTGGTTTTAAAGACCCATTTGCAACCAATGGCCTTCGCTCAATTAGGCAACTCTACAAGATCCCAGACTCCGTTGCTTTTCATGGAATTCATCTCTTCCTTCATGGTATCGTGCCACATGGTTGACTCTTTGCAACTTATGGCCTGTGAAAAGGTTTCAGGATCATTTTTCGGCTCCAAAATTATAAGTCAGATTCTTGTAGATACGTAATGTAATCACTAGGAATTGCTGATCTCCTGACTCTAGTAGATTTTCTTAATGTTATACCAATATCTCCCAGGGGAGCTTGTGGTTCAACTGGTTGTTCAGGAACTTGTGGTATTTTCTGAACTACTTGATCTATTAGAATGTTGTCAGCAGCTTGTGGAATCTCAATGATTAATTGGTCAACACGAGCTTGTACTTGAGGTGTGTTATGAACTATAACCAATCTATTATTTGATAAAGGTTGAGATTTTGTATGATCATGTGCAAGTTCTGTATGATCATGTGCAGGAACTAAGTTCCTGAACCGATCCCTCCCACTGATCATGTCATTCTCTAGAAACTTAGCATTTCTTGATTCCACAATCCTAGTAGTATGAGTTGGACAATAAAACCTGTAACCCTTGGACTTTTCAGCATATCCAACGAAATACCCACTAATGGTCCTTGGATCCAGTTTCTTCTCTTGTGGGTTATAAATCCTCACCTCAGACAGACATCCCCAAATGCGCATACGTCGCAAACTCGGTTTCCAACCTTTCCATAATTCAAATGGTGTCTTAGGAACAGCCTTGGTTGAAACTCGGTTTAATATATACACAGTCGTCTTTAGTGCTTCAGTCCACAAGGATGTAGGAAGGTTGGAGTTGCTAAGCATACTCCGCACCATGTCCATTAGTATTCGGTTTCTTCTTTCTGCAACACCATTCTGGTCCGGGGAACCAGGCATAGTGTATTGGGCAACAATCCCATATTCTTGAAGAAACTTGACAAAAAGACCAGGTGCTTGTTCACTTTCTGTGTATCTACCATAATATTCTCCACCTCTATCGGATCTCACAATTTGTATTTGCTTTCCACATTGGTTCTCAACTTCAGCCTTAAAGACTTTGAAGGCATCAAATGCTTTATTCTTATTATGAAGCAAATAGATATACATATATCCTGAGTAATCATCGATAAAAGTGACAAAATATTTCTGACCATGTGCGTCCATGTCTGGACAACATATATCAGAATGAATGATTTCTAATATGTCCGAACTCCTATTAGCACATTTCTTGGACTTGTTGGTCTGCTTTCCCTTAATGCAGTCCACACAAGTCTCAAAATCAGTATAATCTAGAGTACTAAGTACCCCTTCATTCACTAATCTTTTAATTCTTTCTATGGAGATATGTCCTAATCTTCGGTGCCATAACATAGAGGAGTCCTCGTTAATATTACACCTCTTAACGCCAGTTTGAACATGCATTGAACTATAAGTGGCATCATTTTGTAAATAAAGACGATAAAGACCATCAGACAAAATACTATTCTCAACACAATCAGTTTTATAAAATAAATTAAAAGATGTGTCTTGAAAATTAAAATAATATCCAAATGATATAAGTCTGGAAACAGAAATAAAGTTTCGTGAGAAACTTGGTACATAAAAGGTCATTTCCAATTTTAAAATAAAGCCACTACTTAAAGTTAAAATGCAAGTTACAATCGCCTCCACATGTGAGCCCATCTTGTTGCCTGATAAGATGCTTTGCTCACTTCCCACTGGCTTCCTTGGGTTTTGCATACCCTGCAAGGAGTTTGCAATATAGATTGTAGATCCAGAATCAATCCACCAGGTGTTAATATTAACATTAACCATATTAGATTCATAACAAACAAACGAGGTTGGATTACCTTTCTTCTTAAGCCATTTTTGGAATTTTATGCATTCCTTCTTAACATGTCCCTTCTTTTTACAAAAGAAACATTTTTCTTCTTTCTTGATATCAGCTTGAGGTGGTATTTTACCTTTCCCCTTCTGATTGGCTTGAGATTTGATAGGTTTAGCTTTGTTCTTCCAACGGGTAGTAGCCAGCATTGCACTCTCACCCATTTCCATCACAAGTCTCTCTTCTTCTTGAACACATATGGTCATTAATTCATTGATTGACCATTTGTCTTTATGTGTGTTGTATGAGATTTTGAAAGGCCCGTACTAAGTTGGAAGGGTGTTCAGAATGTAGTGCACTAGGAAGGATTCCGACATATTAACCTCGAGTTTCTTAAGTTGAGCTGCAATGTCACGCATTTGCATTATGTGCTCGCGTACCCTTTTTACGCTGGTGAGTCTGAGGGATGATAATCTCATTATCAGGGTGCTTGCCAATGCCTTTTCTGAAGTGACGAATTGATCGTCAATGGCTTTCAACAAATCGCGGACTTTCTCATGTTGGTCGATAGAACCACGTATACCAGCAGTTATCTTAGTTTTGATAAACATCACGCTGAGCCGATTGGATCGCTCCCATCGCTCATATAGCGTGACAGCAGCTGGAGTGCTGTTATCGATGATTGCCGGTGGTTCGTCCTTCCTAATAGCATAATCTATGTCCATCCACCCTAGCTGGAGGAGAATCCTCTCCTTCCATACCTTATAGTTATCTCCCCTAAGTTCGGGTATGTCACAACGGATATCAAAGAAACTAGTGGGTTGAGTAACTGCATAAAGTCCAAAAGCTTATGTCAAGATTTGAGGTCTAATTTTCTAAATTGCATGTTTTACCAATGTAAAAACACGCTGAAATTGAATCTAATTTCATTAAAAATTACATGTGGGCTAAAATTTTAATTCAATAAGATTCTTTATACTTTATGATAAATTTTATCAAACTATTTTTACTAAATTCATAATGTATATTATGATTACAGTTTGATGTTTTTCTATCTTTAAACTTTATGATAAAACTATTAAATTAATTCTTCTTAACTCCTGTGGGTAAATTAAGAAAAACTAATTTTAATATATTATCCTAATTAATTATATAAACACAATAAAATCCATGTGGGGTAAAATCATTATATTCATATAATTAATTATAATTAATGTCCATTATGTGATCCTAATCCACTTAATATATAATTTTGTATAATTAAAGATGTTGTGGCTACTCTTTAAATATTTTAAAATTATATGGTTCACTAGACATTTATATTTACTATATTTTAGGCTCTACTTAATGCCTAAAAGCAATTACGCAGTAACATAATAGACAATCACTAAGAGTGCTCCCAGGATAATTGGTCGGGACAAAGCCTCATTAAAAAACCAGAATCCCTAGACAGAGCATTGTCCTAGATCATGCTGTCTTATGCCAACTACAAATTGTTTATGAATTATTCATAATTTTTAACTCAATTGTTCATAGTAATGTATTATGAACCTTAATGTGTTATGCACAAATTAAGTTTTATGAGAATAACCTAAGTTTACATAATCTAACAATATCTAAACTTAATAATATGTTATCATATGTAAATAAAGTTCTCATAAATAAAACATAAATTGTATAATTAAACATAATATTATGCAATTAATTTAATTCATTGCACAAAACAAACTCATTCTAAAAGCATGAATTGAAAAACAAAAGCATGCTGAAAATGTGCATTTACTGAAATTACATATATAGAACTAACATAAATAGTATATATGTGTAATCTTAATTTGAGCAAAATAATCACAAAATTAAAAATACATGCCCAACATTAAATTATTTATGCACTAAAACTATTTAAACTTAAATTTCATGCATAACCCAAAAAAGCTATACATATATAACATATAATTTTAAGCACATAACTAAAATAAATACCTATAAGGGTTTATAAACTTTATTTTTGCAAATAATTACAAATCATATGCAACATAGTGAAAATCCATAAAATTGGCTTCCAAGATTTTAAAACTCAGAAATACTAGAAATCAAATTTCCTAATGATTTCTAATATTATTTTCCATCAAAAAATACTCGAAAAACAAACTTTGAAATCAAATTATTTTTCGGGTATAAATCGAAAGTATTACAGATTGCTTAATACTTCAAGGCAGAGGCAAACAATGCTCTGATACCAAATGTTAGAACTTAAATAAAATCTATTAAACATGCTAAACAACTTAAATAGCATATAGATTAAATGCGGAATTATAAAGACCGTAAACACACCTCCAGCCATTGAAGCTTTTCACTTACACAATCCACTATTCTCTCGATATTGGTTCTTCTAGACTCTCAGAACTCTCTTCAATTTGATGGTGTATGAAAGAAAATGAGAAGTACCGAGTCTAGGGACCAAACCTGTATTTATACATGTTCTTTCATCAAGAACATTCGTCCGTATTTCATAAGCTTGTTACCACAATCAATGGATAGCCAAAGGGTTAAACATGGACCATATATATAGGTTGGTTACATATACCTTATACTCTCAATACAACTATTGAGAATATGAACCAACATTCCTTAAGCATACACCTTGTGTTTTTTCTCTAACACTCTAACTTGTTAACTCTTAATATGCTCTATGGTTATCCTATTTATAGGAGAAATGCACTAAGAATAATTGAATTAATTTGACCACAATTAATGCTTAGTGGAGCACATCTACCTTCACTCAATTACCACAATTAATGCTTGAATTTATTACATTTATCTCCACTTAATTGCCACAATTAATGCTTGAATTTATTACATCTATCTCCACTTATTAATTGCCACAATTAATGCTTGAATTTATTACACAGTCTTGTTGAGCTCGAGAACCTACAATTGCTCACTTATGGAATATTCTGTTTGTTTAAGATTTAGATATATAAATATAGTTTCCTTTCGGTATAGTTTAATATTCTATAATTGCCTAGAGAAAACTAGGGATCAGGATTCTACCCCTATTTCAGCTTTGTAAAGAACAAGGTTTGGTTAGCCGAAAAGGGGCAGATTCTTCAACTAGTTCATTTTTAACTGTTCATACAGCGTGTATATGTGGCGTTTTTGATGTATAAATGGAATCTGTGGGTTGTTAATTTGATTATATAGATTATGTTAAATTGTTCAGATTTTCTTTGATTAATTATAATTAGGTTGAAGAATTTGAACTTAAAACCTATTTCTTAAAGTGTGACTATCGATTGAACTATTTAAATTTATTGTTCTCAACGACATTGTTATTGACATCCAAAATTATTTAATTTTGCCATAATTTTGCTAAATATAGAAGAATTCCATCTCGGCGGGCAGCAAACTAACAAATTTTCATCAAATACCAATTTTCTTCTCACAGTTACAAAATTCATCTCCCCCTTTCCCCTAATACCCATTAACATCCTATCATGGATCATCTAAACTTAGATCATTTTTTATGGTTAATTTTCTTTTAAAAGAGATTTCATGGTGTTGATGTCGAAAATATATTGAATCCATACGGGTTGGGTTTGAGTTGGTCTGGTTTGGTTTGAATTGATACGGTCTTATCCGAGTTAATTTGGTTTGGTCTGAATTGGTCCGAGGTACTTGAAAAGAAAGCCGATCCGGAGTATTTTTCTTGACTATCCCATTTTTAACTTGGACCAAAGCGTATATAGCATTGAACATATTAAATTCTACTTTCGAGGTCACCCGTTATAAAAAAAAATAAAATAAAAGTACATTACAAATTACAGGAAAGAGAGAAAGAATTCGATTAAAATAAACAAAACTTCTAGATGATATAATTTGATTTTCAGACAAAGTGAGGGAGTGGAGTACTTTAAGAAAGGTGGAGGAAAGATCAAGATCTAAGTCTCTAAATTTTTCAAATAAGGAGTGCATCTACAATGAGGAAGATAAACACACAATTGCAAAGAAAGGCCAAGATGAAAGACTTGGAGGAGTGGAGTAAAAGGAATGAGAGTGATATAGAAAGACTAATGAGGATGATGATACAAGCTCTTGATGGTTCAAATGTATGATGAGAGATACTATGAACGAAGAAGGCTTGTACGTATTGAATGAGAGAATAGTTGCTTTGAAAAGTAAGTTGAGGAGATTGGAAAACCAAAAGGAATGATTGCATCAACAAAAAAAAGTCAAATATGATGATGAGGTGGAGATTTTGAGCAAATGTAGAGATTGTTAGGATTTTGGCCCAAATATCACAAGTATGACTTCTAATTGGTTTGAAAAAAGTGGTTTCTATTACCTAGTTACTTGTTCTAGTAAGAATAGGAGTAGTATTAATTATTCCTATGTTGTTATTTTCTTAATAGTATTAGGAAAATCTTCTCTATATAAAAATGGTCCTTGAAAAGGTTTGAGCTACACTTATAATTCCAATATATATTGTAAATCGGAAAGTTACTACTAGAGTTAGGATGAGAGCTTTGGGTGTATTGGAGTTTTTGATTATTCAAGTAAAGAGAGCATTTATAACTAGTGCTAGGTTGAAAGTTTTGGATGTATTTTGACTTTTGGGTTGTGATTTGGTGAGAATTTAACAATTTTGTTTTATAATTGAAGATTAATAAAATAATAAGTTTGTTGGTCGACATAAGCAAAAGGATTGTCGAATCATATTAATTTTTGATTTTGTTTATTTATTTAATTATTGTGATTATATTTTTTACTTAAAATTTAAATAAATAAATTTTAAAAATAAAATCCAAAAAATATTATATCATACAATGCCTAGCAAACTAGTTTATTTATCACAACAGAACAAAATAATAAAAAATTAAATAAAAGCATAAGCCTCTCATAATTTGATGGTGATAACAACTAACAAGAACCAGAGCCCATAATTAATAAAATAGATTGCTCACATGGTTGTACCCCACTAATGTCAACTGTGATGGTCTCGTTGCAAGTAGTGTTTTTTCGTACATACACAATTATACGACCTTTTTAAGAATCTCCATCTACTTTTAGCGGCACTAAAGATGATTTGTTTGGTGTATTGTGGTAACACATTTTCCAATCAAACTTTGGAATCTGAACTTTTGGACCAACAAACTTGAAATCTAACAATAATTAAGATGATAATCGGTTGTAAAGTAAAGACTATAGCTCCATTAAATCTAATGAGATGTTTATAATTAGAATGAGTGACAGTACAGTAGTCAATTGTTGTCGTGTTGTGCCATGTTAAGAATTAAAAAATTATCATTTATATATTAAAAAATTTCAAATAGTGGAAATTCAATAAAAAGATATCACAGTATATTTTAGAATAATATATAATACAAGTGGCATTTAAGTATGTAATAAATATTATTATACTAGGTACTGATTTAAATTTATACAGGATATGTGCATTTTTAAAATTTGGATGTCCAAGAGATATTAAAATTTAAATAATTTAATTTGATGTTTTTAAAATTTATTCGTAATATTTAGCATATAATATGAAAATATACAATTCAAGAATTTAATCCTATATAATCCAATCCAATTTATTTTCACTCTGATTTGATTTCAGAAACCAACTCGAACCAAATGAGTTTTGCCCCAGTTTTTATGTACTGGATTAGGGTAGAGATTTATGTAAGTCATCATGGGTATGGTTGGGTTAGTGTTGAAAACATTATATCATGGGTTGGACTAGGGTTGGCCTCTAACCCGACCCAACCTAATTCATGCACATCCCTAATTATAATCTTATGACTTAAATCACGTCATTGGTCTCCAAAGTTTTAATTTAATTAAATTGATCCTCAAAATTTCAATTTGATTCATGAAATCAATTTGATCTTGCCTTTCCCTTGAAAGAGAAGGAAGGAGCCGAAATGAAGAGAGAAATAAACAGATTAAAAATTTTCATAGCATAATGGCAGTTAAAAAAAAAAGTTGATCGAACCATAGAATTAGTGGGCTAACCATGAGTTGTTTTTATATATGTGGTTACTAGTTAGCGACATGGGTAGTTATGTATGTGATTAGTGTGGCTTGGTTTGTGTCAATTCAAAACAGTTACAAATTCGGTCTTTGTGCAGAGCCCTTTTAGGTTACCACCGACTCTTATTTTTTACATCAAAGCAATCCCTGTGATACACGTAGAAGCTTGATTTATAAATTAACATTTTAACCTTTAAAAATCACTATAACAAATCAATAATTTACTGTAACGAATGATTTCTTTAGTTTTTGATTGATTCATTTTTTAACATCAAAAGTGAGTGTTAAACGGAGTGTTAACATATCATTGTCGTTAAATGTAATCAGTTAAAACATGTGAAGTGTGGATAAATGGTGAGATTGATAAATGAGTTAGTGGAGATCAACTCAGCTAAAGTGGAGATAATGGCCTAAAACCAGTTACCACCACGGATGAGCCTGCTTTTCCGAATAGGAGATTGGCCTAATTCTCACCCGGTATCCCATTAAGTAGGTCGAACAATAAACAATATTTTGCTAAATTTGTATAGCTCACTTATTTTGTGTATTTTTATTAAAATAGTTATGATAATGATTTTCTTTAAAAATTTGCAATGTACTAGGTTTCAAAAGGTTACATTAAAACCAAATAGATTATTTCCAAAATTAGAGCTCTGAAGGGCAAATTATATCCTCCAAAAGTTTTGCTCGTGTTAATCGAATTCTCTTCCTCTTTCCTATAATTTGTAATGCATTTTTATTATATTTTTTTATTGCTATTGACCTCGAAAGTATAATTCAACGTTATCTAAGCGAAATATGCTTTTGTCCAAGTAAAAAATGTGATGGTCAAGGAAAACCAAATTTAGAAAGAAACTGGTCATTTTTAAGGTTATAACTCACGTTTGTTTTGTGCATTTTCCCTAAAATAGTTATGATGGTCATTTTCTTTGAAAATTTGTCACAAACTAGGTTTCAAAAAGTTACATCAAAACTAAACCGATTATTTTAAAAAAATAGAGCCCTAAAGGTGAAATTATACCATCTAGAAGTTTTCCTCATGTTATTCGAATTCTCTTACTCTTTTCAACAATATTTAATGCATTTTTATCCTATTTTTTTTTATGGCTGGAGACTTTGAAAGTAAAATTTAACATGATCTTAGTGAAATAGGCATTGGTCCAAGTGAAAAATGAGATGATTAAGAAAAATCAAATTTTGGAATAAACTTACAATTTTCGGAAGTTATATCACACATTTTTTAGCATTTTCGCTAAAATAGTTATGATGGTCATTTTCTTCCAAAATTTACCATGAACTAGGTTTCAAAAAATTTCATCAAAATAAAAATGATCGTTTCTGAAAAAAGAGCTCGGAAGATGAAATTATACCCTCTAGAAGTTTTGCTCGTTTTAATCGAATTCTTTCCCTTTTTCTTACAATTTGTAATGTACTTTTATCCTATTTTTTTGATAGTCAATGACCTTGAAAGTAGATTTTAACATGTTCTCAGTGATATATGTTTTGGTCCAAGTTAAAAATGGTATGTTCAAGAAAAATATAATTTTGTAAGAAACTAGCCATTATCGAGGGTTATAGCTCACATTTTTTGTGCATTTTTGTTAAAATAGTTACGATGGTCATTTCCTTATAAAATTGCCACGAACTAGGATTCAAAAAGTTACATAAAAATCAAACTTTTCCAAAAGAGAGCCCTAAAGCCGAAATTATACCTTCCAGAAGTTTTTCTAGTGTTAATCGAATTCTCTCCCACTTTCCTACAATTTATAATGCATTTTTCCTATAATTTGATGGTTGGTGATCTCTTAAATAGAATTTAACATGATATAAGTGAAATATGCTTTGGTCCAAGTGAAAAATGGGATGTTAAGAAAAATAAAATTTTGGAAAAATTTTCACCATTAACTTAATGCATTCAAATTTTCACCATTTTTCCTTATTTTTTTAAGGCTAGTGAAATCGAAATGGAAAAAAATGTGAACTAGGTGAAATATGGTTTGGTCCAAGTGAGAAATGGAATGGTCAAGAAAAATCAATATTTTTGAAGAAACTGGTAATTTTTTTGTGCATTTTCGCTAAAATAGTTACAATGGTAATTTTTTTTGAAAATTTACCACGAACTAGGTTTCAAAAAATTACATCAAAACCAAATGGATCATTTCTCAAAACGGAGCCCGAAAGGCCAAGTTATATCCTTCTAAAGTTTTTTTTCATGTTAATCGAATTCCCTCCTCTTTTTTTTCCTACAATTTGTAATGCAATTTTATCCTTTTTTTATGGTGATGACCTCAAAAGTTTAATTTAACAAGATCTAAGTGAAATATACTTTGTTAGAAGTGGAAAAAAAATATGGTTAAGAAAAATCAAAATTTGGAAGAAACAGACTATTTTCGAAGTTATAGCTCACTTTTTTGTGTATTTTAGCTAAAATAGTTACGACAGTCATTTTCTTTGAAAATTTGTACAAATTAAGTTTCAAAAATTTGCATCAAAACCAAATAAATCATTTCCCAAAACAAATCTTTAAAGGCCAAGTTATACCATTATGAAGTTTTGCTCATGCTAATCGAATTATCTCATTTTTTCCCTACAATTTGTAATACAATTTTATCCTAATTTTTTTATAGCTGGTGACCTTGAAAGTTGAATTGAACATGATCAAAATGAAATAAACTTTGTTCCAAGTGAAAATGAGATAGTTAAGAAAAATCAAATTTTGGAAGAAACCGACTATTTTCGAAGGTTATATAGCCCACGCTTTTTTGTACTTCAGTTAAAATAGTTACAATGATCATTTTCTTTGAAGATTTTGTACAAGTTAATTTTAAAAAATTTACATCAAAACCAAATGGGTCATTTCCCAAAACGAAGCCCTGCAGGCCAAATGATACCCTCAATAAGTTTTGCTCGTGTTAATCAAATTCTCTCCATCTTTTCTACAATTTGTAATGCACTTTTATCCTATTTTTTTTAGGACTATAGACCGTGAAAGTTGAATTTAATATGATCTAAGTGAAAAACTCTTTGGTCCAATTGAAAAATGGGATAGTCAAGAAAAATCAAATTTTGGAAGAAATATGATTTGGTCCAAGTGAAAAATGAGATGGTAAAAAAAAATCTAATTTTGGAAGAAAACGACCAATTTCGAAGGTTATAATAACTCACTATATTATGCATTTTGCTAAAATATTTAAGATGGTCATTTCTTTTGAAAATTTACCACAAACTGGGTTCCAAAAAAATATATCAAAGCTAAACGGATCATTTCCAAAAAAATAGAGCCCTGAATGAGAAATTATACTTTCTAGAAGTTTTCCTTGTGTTAATCGAATTCTCTCATTCTTTCCTACAATTTGTAATACACTTATATCCAATTTTGTGATTGCTGGTGACCACAAAAGTATAATTTAACATGACCTTAGTGAAATAAGCTTTGGTCCAAGTGAAAAATTGAATGGTCAAGAAAAATAAAAACGATCATCTCCCAAAACAGAACCTGAAGATCAAATTATAACCTCCAATAGTTTTGTTCGTTTTAATCAAATTCTCTCCCTTTGTCCTACAATTTGTAATGCACTTTGATTCTATTTTTTTTTTTTTATAGTTGGTAACCTCAAAAATATAATTTAATTTGATCTAAGTGAAATATATTTTGGTCCATGTTAAAAAAAGAGATGATAAAGAGAAATAAAATTTTGGAAGATTCTAGCCATTTTTCGAAGGTATAGCTCACGTATTTTGAGCCTTTTCGCTAAAATAATAATGATGGTCATTTCCTTTCAAAATTTGAAATGAACTAGGTTTCAAAAAGTTACATCAAAACCATACAAATCATTTTCCAAAAAATATCAGTAAAGACCAAATTATAGCCTCCAAATTTTTTACACATGTTAATCGAATTCTCTCCCTCTTTCCTAGAATTTGTAATGCATTTTTATCCTATTTTTTGAAGGCTAGAGAAATCGAAGTTGAATTCAACGTGATCTAAGTGAAATATGGTTTGGTCCAAGTGAAAAATGGGATGTTCAAGAAAATCATTTTTTTTAAGAAACTGGCCATTTTTAAAGGTTAGATCACGTTTTTTGTGCATTTTTGCTAAAATAGTTACGATGGTTATCTTCTTTAAAAATTTACAACGAAATACGTTTCAAAAAATTACATCAAAACCAAATGGATCATTTCCCAAAACGGAGCCCTGAAGGCTTCTCTCCCTTTACCTACAATTTGTAATACAATTTTATCACATTTTTATGGCTGATAACCTCGAAAGTTAATTTTAACATGATCTGAGTGAAATACACTTTGTTCCAAGTGTAAAACGAGATGGTCAAGAAAAAGCAAATTTTGGAAGAAACTTACTATTTTCGAAGGTATAGCTCACATTTTTGTGTACTTTAGCTAAAATAGTTACGATGGTCATTTTCTTTGAAAATTTTGAACGAACTAAGTTTCAAAAATTTATATCAATACCAAATGGATCATTTCCTAAAACGGAGCCCCAAAGTCCAAATTATACCCTCCATAAGTTTTGCTCATGTTAATCAAATTCTTACCATCTTTCCTACAATTTGTAATGCACTTTTACTTATTTTTTGAGGATTGGAGACCTCGAAAGTGAAATTTAATATGATCTAGTGAAAAATGTTTTGGTCCAATTGAAAAATGGAATAGTCAAGAAAAATCCAATTTTGTAAGAAACTGTAGCTCACGTTTTTTTTTTTTTTTTTTATGCAGTTTTGCTAAAATAATTACAATGGTCATCTCCTTTAAAAATTTACCAAGAACTATGTTTCTAAAAGTTACATCAAACCCAAACAGATCATTTCCTAACCTTGAAGGCCTAATTATACCATCCATAATTTTGCTCGTGTTAATCAAATTCTCTCTATCTTCCCTACAATTTGTAATGCATTTTTAATCTATTTTTATTAGTTGGTGACCATGAAAGTAGAATTTAACATGACCTAAATGAAATACGATTTGGTCCAAGTGAAAAATGAGATGGTAAATAAAAATCAAATTTTGGAAGAAACTAACCAATTTAGAAGGTTCATGTTAATTGAATTCTCTTCTTTTTCCTACAATTTGTAATGCAATTTTATCACTTTTTTGTTGGCTGATGACCTCAAAAGTTTAATTTAACATGATCTAAGTGAAATATGCTTTGTTCCAAGTGTAAAACAAGATGGTAAAAAAAAATCAAATTTTGGAAGAAACTTACTATTTTCGAAGGTTATAACTCATGTTTTTGAGTACTTTAGCTAAAATAGTTACAATGGTCATTTTCTTTGAAAATTTTGTACAAACTAAGTTTCAAAAATTTACATCAAAACCAAATGGATCATTTTCCAAAACGAAGCCCTGAAGGCCAAATTATACCCTCCATAAGTTTTACACATGTTAGTCAAATTCTCTCTATCTTTCCTATAATTTGTAATGCACTTTTATCCTATTTTTTGAGAATTGGTGACCTCAAAAGTTGAATTTAACATGATCTAAGTAAAAAACGCTTTGCTCCAATTAAAAAATCGGATTGTCAAGAAAAATAAATTTTTTTGAAGAAACCGTAGCTTGCATTTTTTTTTAGCATTTTTGCTAAAATAATTACTATGGCCATGTCCTTCAAAAATTTGCCAAGAACTATGTTTCAAAAAGTTACATCAAAACCGAACGGATCATTTCCCAAAATGTAACCCTAAAGGCAAAATTATACCATCCATAAGTTTTGCTCGTCTTAATCAAATTCTCCATCTTTGCGACAATATGTAATGCATTTTTATCATATTTTTTATTAGTTGGTGACATTTAAAGTAGAATTTAACATGATCTAACTGAAATACGATTTGGTCCAAGTGAAAAATAGGATGATAAAGAAAAATCAAATTTTGGAATAAACTTACCAATTTCAAAGGTTATACATGTCTTTTATGCATTTTTGCAACAAAAAAAAAATAGTTATAATGGTTATTTCCTTTGAAAATTTGCCACAAACTAGGTTTCAAAAAGTTACGTCAAAACCAAATGGATCATTTTCAAAAAATATAGCCCTCAAGGGGAAATTATGCTCTCTAGAAGTTTTCTTTGTGTTAATCGAATTCTCTCTCTCTTTCCTACAATTTATATTACACTTTTATCCCCTTTTTTTATGGTTGGTGACCAAGTGTTGCACGTTTATCCACCTAAATAAATAAGCGAATAATCGTACTTGTTTTACTTGCAAGTGCACAAGGTCAATGGTAGCATAGTGTGCAAGTGCGAGATCATTTCCACAGGGATTGGTAAACTTCGATTTAGAATTAGTTTCTCAAAGTAAAAAGAGAAATAAATGTTGAGTGTGAATTAATAATAATATGAACATAGGGCTGTGATATCCACCACTAACTACACTTTCCACTAAGTAAGGTACCAATGCTCTAGCCCTACTACGAATACTTAATGGTTGCCAACCAAAGGGCTTAGTCCACACCTTAGGCTATTGATCTCCCTAAGTAACGAGTTAAGCATGGTGTATACTCTAACTCTTTTCTCTCTTAAGGGATTCAACATGGGTGTATACTGAGTTATTCCTTAAGAGAGCATGAGGGCTGTGGAGATCGGTAACCACACGGGACCTAGGCTTGGTCCGCTCCTGGTTTCCCGTGTTGATTAACCCAAGAATCCGGTGTGGATATATTTTGTTACTGTTGTTGAACCCAGGACTCGGTCATCCAAATTGATTCAACTAACTAATCCATACCACATGCATACGTTGATCAGACACACACATGAGAAATTTAAATACAAACGGGCATTAATCAAGTTAAGCATTATAACATGGCTATAGGCAAAGGTAATCAATGAATATATATGTGGAAAAGCATAATTAGGGCTTCAATTGAGCCCTATAAGAGACACATAGTTGTGATGCTAAACAACATCATAAAATAAAATACAAAGGAAAGAAGAAACCCGAAAACACTATGGAGAAGAGTTGTCAATTCGTCTCCACAACCTCTCCTCCAGGCTTGTCTGGCCTCTGGCCTCCCCGAACAAAAACTAAACTAAAAGGGAGATCTGCTCCTAAAAAGGGAGATATTGTTTCTATGTTTTATAAGTCTATTTATAGGGTTCTAAAGGTGCCTCGAACTAATTTCCAAAATAGGTCTGGAAGAAATCTTTCCAAAACTGGCTCTGCTGCCTCTCTATGCGTGTGCGCTCGATCGCATGCTTCTACGCTCGAGTGCATGGGTGCGCTCAAGCCTTCTATGTGTGTGCACGATTGCTTGTGCGCTCGATCGCAGACATGTTGCGCTTGATCGCACTAGCTCTTTCCAGATCTTTAGTTTTCTTCCTTTAAAGCTTCAAAATGCTTTCTTTTCTTCATAAGCCTATAAAAAACACAGAAAACACAAAAAGGAAGTAAAATAAAATAAGATACATAAACAAAAGGCTTAACAAATGTAAATTAGGGGCTTAAATATGGATATTTAAGCTCCTATCACACCCCCAAACTTATATATTGCTAGTCCCTTAGCAATACGAAACTAAAAACTATATGAAAAACAAAATAAAAAATAAACTCATCATTCATAATTTCTAAAAATTTGGGTTGTATATAAAACCATGATGATTGTTCATGAGTAAACTTATAATAAAAACAAATTTTTGCAATGAATAAGGATTTTAAAAGTTCATGTTACTTACACAAGGCTAGTTTAAGGCATCATAAGTTTGACTTAATGTGTGTGGTGGATTAGCACATAGAAGATGGAGCTTCCAAAAATTTCTAATGTATAGTGTTTTGGTGTCCAAACCTTCATCGAATTCCTTATTAGACAGAACAAAAATGGCATAGTTTTTACTTCTTTTCTTTTTCTTTCATCGTGAGATTTTTGCCATGTTGAGTTCCATTAAGCTTTCTAATTGACTCTTGTAGTGAGTGTTTAGCCAATAACTCCCAAACCAGATGGTTTTAAGGCATTAGGTGTGAAGACACCCCTAAGAACTTATTAACTCGAGTTAAAAAGGCTACGAAACTAACAGGTCTTAATGCTTCCAAGCAAAAATCCCCACCTTTTGACGTGAACACTCACTGCTTACTGAGGCAAGAGGTCCAGTTACTCAGTGAAAATTTTTATGATCATTAAATGAAAAATTCACACATTTTGACGTGAACACTCAATGCTTACTGAGGCAAGAGGTCCAGTTACTCAGTGGAAAGTTTATTTAATGATCATTAGGAGCACTTTATTCTCTCTTTTTGCATGATAATCATTTTTTCTTATTTTTCCATGCCAAAATGTCCTTCTAACAAATTATCCGATTAAAGTTAGGTCATAAAAACATATACATAAGAATTATATGTCATAGCTCACACCATTATATGCTAATGTGCTTTTTTCAGATTTAGATCAAACTTGTGAATTCTTAAGTGCCTTGAGGTATGTAATTTAGACTTTTAAAAGTTTATTATATAGACTATGTGTTCTAGATTTTAAGCTTACTGATGAAGTTTTATCATAGTATTTGTTTTAAATCAACCAAAATTTTCAAAACAATATGAACATGAATTTATCTTTTCAAAAATACTAAAAAAAATTGAGACAAAGTGTGTGAATGTGTCTCCCATACCCCCAAACTTAAATTACGCATTGTCCCCAATGTGTTAATAACATGGAAAGATCTTACCAGGGAGATGGAGAACTAGTTGGGCCGGCGTGGCTCATAGCACACCCCCAAACTTGAACGGATGCACACATTGTCCCTAAAAAAGAAAAAAAAAACTAACATAATACGGGAAAACAAGAAGTACTAAAAGTAAATAAATAACAATAAATATGAAAAACAATAAAAATAAAAGGATAAGCTATGGGGTGCCTCCCATGAGCGCTAAGTTTAACGTCTTCAGCTAGACGCTCTTATTTCCTCCCAGAAAAGCATAAGCTGAATGCATCAGCAATTGTTTAAATGCCAAATTTGGTGCTTAGATGCTTTGGAGAGGCCTCTAGGCAGTGCGTAGCCTCAAAGATGTTATCAGTAATATCTTCATATGCAGGCTCAACATCCGATCTTGTTAACCTATGGGTGAGGGTGGCTTCCAATGGAGCAATGAGATGGACCTAAAAAGCTTGCTCAACAACACCTTGCATCATACATTCATTAGAATATTCCATATTATCTTGGGGTATTTTTAATTTATCAAATATTTTAAATTCAACCTTCTCACCATTTACCTTTATACTTACAAAACCTTTTTTCATGCAAATTTTTGTATCAATAGTTCTCATAAAGGGTCTTCCTAAAATGATGGGCAGGGGTACTGGCATAGAAGATTCTTCCATATCTAATACAATAAAATCAGCAGGTAAAATAAATGAACCTACCTTTACCAAGATATCCTCAAGAATACCTCATAGTCTTTTGATGCTTTTGTCTGCCAGTTGGAAGGTGATGGAGGTTGGTTGAAGCTCCCCCAAACCTAGTGTCGTGAATATAGTGTATGGTAGCAAGTTGACACCAGCCCCTAGATCCAATAGTGCATGCTCAAAAATCTGGTTACCTATCCTGCAAGGAATGGTGAAACTACCCAGATCTTTTAGCTTGGGTGGTAGTTTCCTTAACAATACTGCACTCACCTCTTCGGTTAAAGCCACTGTTTCATGCTTCTGAAACTTCTTTTTATTAGTGCAACTATCTTTTAAAAATTTAGCATATGCAGGAATTTGTTTAATTGCATCTAATAAAGGAATATTAATTTCTACTTTTCTCAAAGTTTCAAAGATATCATGCATTTTAATTTCTTTTGTTAGCTTTACTAAGGGTGGTGCATTCCACTTCTCCATTTCACTTACCTTTGATGTAGATGTTGTAATTGGAGATGCTTATGCAGGCTCATCAGCTCCTATGATCTTACCATTTATGAGAGTTGTCACGGCATTTAGTTGCTGATGTCCTCTTGGATTAGGTAGTGCTTGGGCAGGAAGTTCACCATGCTTTCTTTCACTTAGCTCTTTAGCTAATTGCTCCATTTGTACCTCAAGTCTTTGAATGACTTGCTCATGCTTTGCAGTGGTTTCCCTTTGCTCAGTCCGGAATTGTCTTGTTTCTACTATGAATTGTTCTTGTGAGGTCATCAACTGCCTTACAAGACTCTCTAGGTCACTTTGCTTTGATTTTAGAACTGATTGGGCTACCGGTTGGGAATTCCTTTGTTTCTCTTGAAAGTTCACGGCATTTTGATTATTGCTCCATGAGAGGTTGGGGTGGTTTCGCCCTCCTTGATTGTAGGTATTTGCATATGCACTATTTGGTCCCACATAGTTTGCTTGCTCGGGATTTGTAGATGAATATAAATGGCAAGTCTCAGTAGTGTGATCACATTGAGAACATAAAGCACATACCTGGAGTTGTGTAGCTTGTGGTCGAGGTGAGATGTTCTGAGCAGTCATGGCTTTTATAAGCATATCTAGCTTCCTCTCCATAGCAGCCATCTGATTTGAAGATTCACCATTTAGGTTCACCTCATACATGCCCTTTTTCACACCTTGTTTACCTCTGGATGAGAATTGTTGTGTGTGCTCACTTAAGGTCTCAAAAAGCTCCATGGCTTCTTCACTACTTTTTTTTCCATCAGCACACCTCCACAACTTGAATCAACTATACCTTTATTCATGTCGTTTAGACCTGTAGATTGAGGTTTCAACCCAAGAGGGGGGGTGAATTGGGTTTTTAAAACTTTTTGCGGAATTAATACAAGTTTATAAAAATGAATAAGCAGCAAACAAATAATACAAGTAATGTACTGTAAATAAAGAGTTTAAGGAAGGAGGATGCAAACACAGTTTATAGTGGTTCGGCAATATCGGATTCATTCCGACCCTACGTCCACTCTCTTCAAGGAACTCCTTGAAGTAAACCACTAAGAAATCTTAGTCGCACAACTTAGTCGGGTGTTGCTTAAACTGAACAATCCCCTTCCTTTCGGAAGTTTCCCCTTCCTCTCGGAAGTAATTCCTTTACAAAAGATAGTGTAAAGTAAAAGGTAGAGAGACAGCAAATGAAAGCTTATTACAACAGAAATGTCTCTCTTTTAAAGTAAAGCTTGAAGAATGGCTCAATAAGAATATTTCAAAGCTTTTTGTGTTTCAAGAGTATAAAAACTTGATTGTATGAGATCAACTCTTTTTGAATGTATGCAGCTTGTTATTGAATGCTTAAATGAATGGATTTATATAGCAATCAATTAATATGGCCGTTAGAACTTTAATTTGAAAAAGATTTGCTTTAAAACGTTCAGATTTGGAGTCCAACGGTCATATTTTTGAACTACCAGTCGACTGGGTCGTGATACCAGTCGACTAGGTTCACTTGAAAAAATCATGTTTTCAGACCTTTTGGTTATCCAGTCGACTGGTATATTTCATCCAATTAACTAGGGACTTTTTGTCCTTTTTACTAGTCGACTAGGTTGATTCATCGAGCTGACTGGGGACTTACTGTCCATGTACCAGTCGACTGGGTTGATTCATTCAGTCGACTGGGGACCTTCTGTCCCATATACCAGTCGACTGGTATATGTACCCAGTCGACTGGGTTGTCTTCCAACCCAGTTTTTCTTCTGTTTTTCATTAAAAACATTTGTTTTAAAATCAATGGTTTTAGAAAACCTTTTGTGTTCGATCCATTGAACAACCTAATACAATGTATAAGTGAGACTTACATTGGTTCTAAACCTTAAGACCTATACTAGATCTTCAGTCTTCACTTGATACTTGATTTGGTTCGAGTTCTTGCCATTTGTTCCTTGGTTGAATGTGTTTGATCCTTAATATAACTTAGCTTAAACTTGTTAGAAAAATAACGGTTGTGTTTTGCCATCATTAAAATACGGGCGAGGTTCAATAATCTCCCCCTTTTTGATGATGACAAAACTAATAATGTGAAAACAGTTTTAAAAGCTAAGTGTTAGGATTTTACAAAAATTTGGACAGAGTCTCCTCTGTTTTTCGAGTAAAACCACCCTGTAAACAAGAAAATACAGTTTATATCTCTTTCAACCAATTCAGAATCAAACTCAACCAATCAATAAATATTTTTATAAGGTTATGGAGCAATGCTCCACCTAAATCTATGCATTGGTTGTGTTCACTTAGGTTTTCTCGTTTTTCTCATTTTTCTCCCCCGTTTTGACAACAGCAACCAAATGGGGCATAAAACGAAAAATAAGCTAATTAGCCAATACAGTCATCTAGAGTATAAGAAAACAAACTTGTACACGAAAATATGGCTTCATTCGGAGATTGGAAGCCTTCCCGGAAAGAACTGAAAGTTTTCATACATGTATAAGCATTTTAGAGTAGTTTAGTGACAAAACAGAGTTTTAAAACAGTGTTAACATATCACAAATAGCGTAAATAGATGCAAAAAATATGGCTAATAGAAATACATCATCATATATAAAAAGTCAATACATAAACGGGCTTCATAGAACCATAACTAAGACATAATAATACATGATATGTCCGTGCTATGTGATAAGAGCTGGAAAAACACTAAGCACATAATAAAGACATAGACTCAAGGTGCCGAAGAGTCCGAGTCATCATGAAGAAGTTCCCTAATCTCAGCTAGGGAACCCTCAGTGTGCTCTCGATGTAACTCAAAGTCATCCCGTAGGTGGTCGATGGAGGAGCTCAATCTCTGGTAGTCAGACTGCATGGACTGGAAACCGGACTCCATCGTCATCTGAAGGCTCGTGATAACTCATAGGATGTCATCATATCCAGCCTGACCAGTACTCGAGGCACCAATGGGAGGTGCTCGGGTATCCGTCTCCATCTCAGCAGCTGTATCAGTAGCAACATCCTCATCACTGTCGCTCGCATCCTCTCGGATCCTCAGGCGCTTTCCGGCCTTCGGATAGAGGAACCCATCACGAATAGTACATCCCATCTTCTTCAGTGATGAGATGTTGATGATGTCCGTAAATCCGATATCCTGAGCCTCGGAGGCAAGCAAAGGTACCCGGAAGTGCTGGAGGATGAGCGCAATGAGCATCCCATAAGGAAGACACCCGGAGTCGTTTTCTTCGGCGTTTATCATGTTGGCGAGCAGCAGAGGATATATATTGAAGTGGTGCCCAGATTTTAGGCACCAAATCAATACTGTATCTATCTTAGATAGATACCCTCAACTCCCGAGTCTCAGGTGGATGGTCTAACTAACTATCAGCTGAAACATCTTCGAGTCAAGGGGCATATCACTACATGTGTGAAATGTAGTGGGTTTGTACACATAGTTAGGGTCTCCCCTGACTATTTGACAGGCCACCTCGACATCGAAGCTGTCTGGCCATCCATCCAGACTCCACTGAATCCCCCTTACCAAGATTCTCAGTATGCTCATCAAGAGGACGGTGTTGACCTCAAACTCCACACCGCTGACTCTGGTTCTGAATCTCAGAGCCAGAGGACTAGGTTTCACTAAGTTCGCGTAGAATTGGTGAATCAGTCGCGGGTAATATTTCTCATGAATTCTGACCAGTGGGGTCAGATTTATTGCCTCAAAGGCAGGCAGAATATCAAAATTTCCATGGCGAATAGTGTCGAAATCAACGACTCTACCCGTCATGATTTTCTTGTGACGGATTATCGAGTTATACCTTGCATGTGCCGCTGGACTGTAAAACAGAGTCTCCTCCAACTCTGTTCTGGGCTCCTTGCTAGATGAGCCTGCTGCTCCCTTTCCTTTCGACTCCGATGCCGAAGGTTTTGAAGACCTTGGCTTTTTAGGCGCATTAGGTCTACTTGTTGTGAGTTTTATACGGATTTTATTGCTCATTTTGAAGAAAAATGAGTTTTTTTTGGGGGAAAAGGATTTTGGTGAAAATGAGATATTTTAACCATAGAAAGTCAAAAATCTCTTTGTGGAAGTGTAGATCGGTGGTTTTAGATGAAGTATGGATGGTTTTTGGATCAAAATGGTGAATTTTTCTAGAGAGAGTAAATATGGGAGTTCAAAAATGGTGTAAAATTTCAGAAAAATGAACAGTCCTATTTATAGTATCACGATACCAGTCGACTGGGTCCCTTTGAAAAGATGAACAGTTTTCATACCAGTCGACTGGGTAAACGTACCAGTCGACTGGATAAACTGGCAGTCAGTTATCAGTCGACTGGGCTACCTTTACCAGTCGACTGGAGGACGAGGGTTTTTCAAAAATTGGCTCTAAACAGGGATTCAATCTAATAGATGACTGGAGAAGATTTACCAGTCGTCTAGAATATTTGGCAGAGAGTTACCAGTCGATTAGGTCAGAATTACCAGTCGACTGGAAGATCTGGCAGAGACTTACCAGTCGACTGGGTCATATATACCAGTCGACTGGACCCTTAGTAAAATTTTTGGTCTTGGATTTTTAGCACGAATTTGTTTATCTATGACATTTTTGAGTGAGGGAGATAATTAAACAAGGATTAATATTCTTTCACTCAATGTCAAATATGCAAATGATGAAATGAGATGCAATCAAACATTTAGTTTATCAAAATCAAGCAATCCCATCAACATTCTAATCTTACAAAAACTAGCTTCACTTAGGGGTTTTATAAGAATATCAGCTATTTGATCTTCTGAAGGTATGAATTCTAATCTTATATCACCTTTTTTAGCATGGTCTCTTAAGAAATGATGTCAAATCTCTATATGTTTGGTTCTAGAGTACTGAATAGGATTTTTGGTTAGGTTGATAGCACTAGTATTATCACAAAATATAAGAATATTTTTTAGGTTCATGTCATAGTCTTCTAGTTGTTGTTTCATCCATAACACTTGGGCACAACAACTTCCAACTGCTACATATTCCGTCTCATCGGTTGATAGTGCAACGGAATTCTGTTTCTTGGAAAACCAAGAAGTTAACATAGCACCTAAGAATTGGCATGTTCCACTTGTGCTTTTTCTATCTAACCTACATCCAGCAAAATCAGCATCTGAATAACCTACTAGCTCAAAAGATGATTCTCTAGAGTACCATAATCCTATGGTCTGGGTTCTTTGCAGATATCTAAGGATTCTTTTTACTGCAACTACATGTGATTCCTTAGGATTAGACTGAAATCTAGCACATATGCATACACTGAACATAATATCAGGTCTACTTGCAGTTAAATAAAGCAAAACACCTATCATGCTTCTATAATACTTAGTATCTACCGGTTTACCTCCTTCATCAAGATCAAGCTTTGTAGATGTTCTCATTGGCGTTCCAAGTGGCTTTGAGCTTTCCATCCCGAACCTCTTTAGTAGGTCCTTGATGTACTTCTGTTGATTGATGAAAATGCCTTTTTTTAGTTGCTTGATTTGAAGTCCAAGGAAGTAGGTAAGTTCTCCCATCATGCTCATTTCAAATTCACCTTGCATACACTTTGCAAACTCTTGACACATAGATTCATTAGTAACACCAAATATAATATCATCAACATATATTTGAACTATCAAAGTGTCATTTTTGTGAGTTTTTGTGAAGAGAGTTGTGTCTATTCTACCTCTTACAAAACCATTGTCAATCAAAAATTTACTTACTCTTTCATACCATGCTCTTGGAGCTTGCTTCAACCCATATAGAGCTTTAGAAAGCTTGTAGACATGATTTGGAAGACTAAGATTTTCAAATCCAAGAGGTTGCTCAACATAAACCTCTTCTTCTATAAAGCCATTTAAAAAGGCACTTTTCACATCCATTTGAAATAGCTTAAATTTATTAAAGCATGCAAATGCTAATAACATTCGAATGGCTTCTAATCTAGCTACGGGAGCATAGGTTTCATCAAAATCTATTCCTTCTTCTTGGTTATATCCCTTAGCAACTAATCTAGCCTTATTTCTAGTTACTATACCATTTTCATCCATTTTATTTCTATATACCCATTTAGTTCCAATTATTGAATGATCTTTAGGTCTTGGAACTAGTTTCCAAACATTGTTTCTCTCAAATTGATTTATCTCTTCTTGCATTGCAATTATCCAATCATTATCTTTTTCAGCTTCTATAAATGTCTTAGGTTCTACTTGAGACATATAAGCGACAAAATTACAAATATTTCTAATGGAAGAGCGAGTTCTTACCCCTTGTGAAGGATCACCAATCACTTGATCAATTTGATGATAATTTACATACCTCCAATCTCTGGGTAGACTTTCCTCTTGTTGACTTGAGGATGGTTGGTCCAAATTGAGAGTTTTCATCTCTTCATTAGCTTGAGGAGAACTCTCTTTTGGGTCAACAATAGAGTTCTCTTATTGAAAACTCTATAAGCCTTACTAGTAGTTGAATATCCTAAAAATATTCCTTCATCAGTCTTGGAATCAAATTTACCCAAGTTAGTTTTATTGTTATTTAAGATGAAGCATTTATTACCAAAAGCACGAAAATAGGAAATATTGGGCTTTCTCCCTTTCCATAGTTCATATGGAGTTTTATCAAGCAGAGGTCTTATCAAAATTCTATTTAATATATAGCAAAAAGTATTCACGGCTTCAGCCCAAAAGTATTTTGGTAAACTATTTTCACAAAGCATAGTTCTTGAAAATTCTTCTAGAACTCTATTTTTCCTCTCAACAACTCCATTTTGTTGAGGAGTTTTAGGAGCTGAAAAGTTGTGATTAATTCCATTTTCATCACAAAATTTTGAAAAGCTTTAATTTTCAAATTCTTTGCCATTATCACTTCTTATGCTTGAAATACAAATTCCTTTTTCATTTTGTACCTTCTTGCAAAACTTTTCAAATCCTTTGAAAGCTTCATCCTTGTAAGCAATAAAAATAACAAAGGTATATCTTGAATAGTCATCAACAATAACGAGAGCATATTGATGGCCACCTAGACTATTGGTACTAATTGGACCAAATAAGTCCATATGCAAAAGTTCCAAAGGTCTAGTAGTTGAGACTACGTTTTTTGCTTTAAAAGAAATCCTAGTTAGTTTTCCCATTTGACAAGCATTGCAAACTTTGTCTTTTTCAAAATTGATTTTAGGAAGTCCAATAACTAAATCTTTTCTTGAAACGATTTATAGCAAGTTCATGTTTACATGACCAAGCCTTCTATGCCATAGCCATGGATTTTCACTAAAAGCAGGAAAACATTTTTCATTATCAGAATGCAAGGATTTCAAATCAACTATGTAGACATTTTAATGTCTATGGCCAATTAATTTGATCTTGTTGCTCTTGATGTCTATAACTAGACAATGAGAGGTCTCAAATGTGACTTTGTATCCTTTGTCACATAACTGACTAATGCTAAGTAAATTTGGCTTAAGACCTTGTACTAGCAACACATTATCTAAGGTTGAGAAATCATTACCGACTTTTCCATACCCGATGATCTTTATTTTAGTATTGTCTCCAATGGTAACAAGTCCACCATCTCTTAGAGTTAGCTCCTTGAATACGCTTTTATCACCGGTCATGTGCTTCGAGCATCTGCTATCAATGTACCAACAGTTACCTTTCTCCTTGGTGTGGAGGCAAATCTACATCACACAAGGATAAACGATAGCACTTTTAGGTACCCAAAATTTATTGGGTCCTTTGGGGTTAGTCCTTGAAAATACGGTTCCTTTTGGGACCCATACTTTCTTAACATGTGGTGCTCTATGAACAAGTTGATGATGCACAATCCTAGCGTGATAGTCATAGAAGTTTCTAGGGTATCTTACATGTGCATTCCTATAATCCTTAGGATAATAGTTCCTAGGATACATGTTTCTATGGTAAGGAGTATGAAAATGCATGTCATTTCCATAAAAAGTATGATGATGCATTCTAGGATACATACTAGCATTATTTTGTGTGTGCATATTGTTTCTAGGATAACCATGATGGTAATTCCTAGGATGAGCATGAGCAGAATGCATTCTTTGATTATACACATTGTTCCTAGATTGAGCATGATAATTATTTCTAGGATGTGTTGCATTTCTAGAATGAGCATACATATAAACATGAGTATTTCTAGGATGCTTCAATTTAGTATGAACATTTAAATTTCTAGACTTCCTAGCATTCATCGAGGGAGTGCTCTTAACCATGCTAGGAGCTTTTGAAGTAGAGGCTCCATCTACACAAGAGGCTTTCATGAATAAGCTCTCTTTTGATTTTTGCTTTCCCAATGGAGAATATCCTAAACCAGATTTTCCTCCACTTGATCTTTGGGAAGAAAGCACTTCATCAAGTTTATCTTTACCAAGCATAAGTCTTGATATAGTGCTATTTAATTCAGAAATTTTATTTTTCAAATTCTCATTTTCATCTTTGAGAAAATCTTGAGAAGAATCATATAATAAAGATGATAGTTTTTCTTTTTCTTCTCTTAGATTTATCATCTCTTTAGAGAGAGATGATACCTCTTTCTTAAGAACATAATTTCTAGAATCAAATTTCTTCAATTCTTCATGCATTTCATTTATTACTTCTAGCAGTTCTTCACTACTAGTAACAATATTATTCTTAGCAGAAGGAGAAGATGTTACCTCACTTTCATCGTCGATTGCCATCAAACAAAGGTTGGCAATTTCCTCGTATCCGATTTGTTTGTCTGATGACTCATCTTCTTCGTCATCGCTCCAGGTAGTTGCTACCATAGCTTTCTTTTTAAAGCCCTTGTATGGTTTGTTTGAAACCGGAAAATCAGCTTTTATGTGACCTGGCTTCTTGCAGCCATAGCACATAAGTGGTTCCCTTTTCGAGGTGGGATCCTTTGTGTAAGGTTTCTTACTTTTCTTCAAGAACCTATGGAATCGTCTGGTGATTAAGGCCATTTCACCATCCTCTTCACTGCTCTTTGCTTCTTGTTCTAATTCCTTTTCTTTGTTGCTCGTAGAAGCTTTGAGAGCGATTTGCTTTTTCTTCTTCTCATCATCATTGACGATGGGAGTCATTTCTTCCATCTTGTATGTCAATAATGACCCAAGCAGTGTCTCAACATCAAGCTTGTCAAGATTTTTGGCCTCCTATATGGTTATCCTCTTTGGTTTCCATTCTGGTGGCAGAGATCTCAAGATTTTTCTGGTTAGTTCAACCTCCTCAATATTCTTACCAAGCAGTTTTAAACCATTTATAATAGTGGTGAACCGTGAGTGCATTTTAGAAATAGTTTCATTAGGAGACATTTTAAATGATTCATACTCAGAAATTAGCACGTAAATTTTAGACTTTTTTACTTCACTAGTTCCTTCATATGTGACTTGTAATTTGTCCCATATTTCTTTAGCAGAAACGCATGCAGATATTTTATTATATTCAGAAATATCTAATGCATAATGTAGCATGCTTGTTGCTCTGCTATTGAGAGACATCGTTTTACAATCCTCATCAGTGAACTCAGTTTTGAGTTTAGGCATTGTATGAAGAGTCTCTCCAATAACTATTTCTTTTGAAGGAATTCTAGGTCCTTCTTCTATGATTCTCCATAGATTGTAATCTTGTCATTCGACAAAGATTTTCATTCTATTTTTCCAATAGTTATAATTTGAGCCATTGAACAAAGGTGGTCTAGTATAAGAGTATCCCTCAGAGTAACTATTTGCTGCCATTGGATCAACTCAAGGATTGTAAGCCTAAATAAGATAACGAAGCTCTGATACCAATTGTAGATTGAGTTTTCAACCCAAGAGGGGGGGTGAATTGGGTTTTTAAAACTTTTTGCGGAATTAATACAAGTTTATAAAAACGAATAAGCAGCAAACAAATAATACAAGTAATGTACTGTAAATAAAGAGTTTAAGGAAGGATGATGCAAACACAGTTTATAGTGGTTCGGCAATATCGGATTCGTTCCGACCCTACGTCCACTCTCTTCAAGGAAATCCTTGAAGTAATCCACTAAGAAATCTTAGTCGCACAACTTAGCTGGGTGTTGCACAAACCGTACACAAGCAATTTACAGGTGTTGCTTAAACCGAACAATCCCCTTCATTTCGGAAGTTTCCCCTTCCTCTCGGAAGTTTCCCCTTCCTCTCGGAAGTAATCCCTTTACAAAAGATAGTGTAAAGTAAAAGGTAGAGAGACAGCAAATGAAAGCTTATTACAACAGAAATGTCTCTCTTTCAAAGTAAAGCTTGAAGAATGGCTCAATAAGAATATTTCAAAGCTTTTTGTGTTTCAAGAGTATAAAAACTTGATTATGTGAGATCAACTCTTTTTGAATGTATGCAGCTTATTATTGAATGCTTAAATGAATGGGTTTATATAGCAATCAATTAATATGGCCGTTAGGACTTTAATTTGAAAAAGATTTGCTTTAAAACGTTCCGATTTGGAGTCCAACGGTCATGTTTTTGAACTACCAGTTGACTGGGTCGTGATACCAGTCGACTGGGTTCACTTGAAAAAAATCATGTTTTCAGATCTTCTAGGTATCCAGTCGACTGGTATATTTCATCCAGTCGGCTGGGGACTTTTTATCTTTTTTACCAGTCGAATGGGGACTTACTGTCCATGTACTAGTCGACTGGGTTGATTCATCCAGTCTACTGGGACCTTCTGTCCCATATACCAATCGACTGGTATATGTACCCAATCGACTGGGTTGTCTTCCAACCCAGTTTTTCTTCTGTTTTTCATTAAAAACATTTGTCTTAAAATCAACGGTTTTAGAAAACCTTTTGTGTTCGAGCCATTGAACAAGCTAATACAATGTATAAGTGAGACTTACATTGGTTCTAAACCTTAAGACCTATACTAGATCTTCAGTCTTCACTTGATACTTGATTTGGTTCGAGTTCTTGCACTTTGTTCCTTGGTTGAATGCGTTTGATCCTTAATACAACTTAGCTTAAACTTGTTAGAAAAATAACAGTTGTGTTTTGCCATCATTAAAATACCGACAAGGGTCAACAAGACCTTTATAAAAGGCTAGTACCAGCTCATCTTGAGGTAGATTGTGATGTGGGCATTTGAGTAGCAGCTCGTTGAAGTATCCCCATGCTTCAAAGAAAAGGTCTCCATCCCTCTGTCGGAAAGATTGAATCTCCTTCCTCACTTGTCTTGTCCTTTGAGCTGGGAAAAACTTCCTTAGGAACTTATAGGCCAACTCTTCCTGAGTATGGATCGAAACTGCAGGCAATAAATTGTACCACAGTTTTGCATTATCTTTTAAGAAAAAAGGGAAAAGAATTAACCTAATTCCTTCTTGGTCTAAGCCCCGAATATCCTGGAACTTGCAGAGATCAAAGAACTCTCGGAGGTGCAAGTGTGGATCTTCAGCAGGTGTACCCCTAAAGTGAGTCAAAGCATTGAGTATCTGTGGGGATATGTAATAGTTTCCCTCTGCCTCAGGTTGATATGCAATGCATGAAGGATGATCGAGGTTCCATGGGATGAAGGATTGCTTCATAAGTCTTCGCTTAGGTGGTTGCTAGTTGTCAAGCTGATATGCCATCGGTGTAGCTCCCTCGAATTCTTCTTCTATCTCCTCAAAGTTGTTTCTAAGCCTCTGTCGAATGGTCTACTCAAGCTCTGTATCGAGTGGAAAGACTGTTGGATTCCTGGATCGGAGTCCTTGCATGAATCAGTAAAACCACTTCAGTGCAGTAGTTTCAGTGCTGCTACTCGAGTAGCCTCTGCCTCAAATGCACTCGATCACACCCTGATCTGCGCTCGATAGCAGAAGTGCGCTCGATCGCACTTGAGCTTGCGCTCAATCGCAAGGCCAGAAACAGCACCGCTGCAGTACCTAAAACATAACAACAGAAAACGAAAAGAAAGTAAAAATTAGGTTTTTGATAAAAAAAACTATGAACAGAATAAATGAAATAAAACAAAATAAAATAAAATAAACAAAATTAATTCCAAAAAGAACTTTAGCGTAATCCCCGACAACGGTGCCAAAAACTTGTTGCACGTTTATCCACCTGAATAAATAAGTGAATAATCGTACTTGTTTTACTTACAAGTGCACAACGTCAATGGTAACATAATGTGCAAGTGCGAGATCATTTCCACAGGGATTGGTAAACTTCGATTTAGAATTAGTTTCTCAAATTAAAAAGAGAAATAAATGTTGAGTGTGAGTTAATAGTAATAAGAACATAGGGCTGTGATATCCACCACTAACTACACTTTCCATTAAGTGAGGTACCAATGCTCTAGCCCTACTACGAATACTTAATGGTTGCTAACCTAAGGGCTTGGTCCACACCTTAGGCTATTGATCCCCCTAAGCAACGAGTTAGGCATGGTGTATACTCTAACTCTTTTCTCTCTTAAGGGATTCAACATGGGTGTATACTGAGTTGTTCCTTAAGAGAGAGCATGAGGGCTATGGAGATCGACAACCACACTGGACCTAGGGCTTGGTCCACTCTCGGTTTCCCATGTTGATTAACCCAATAATCCAATGTGGATATCTTTTGTTACTATTGTTGAACTCATGACTCGGTCATCCAAATTGATTCAACTAACTAATCCATACCACATGCATACGTTGATCAGACACACACATATGAGGAATTTAAATACAAACATGCATTAATCAAGTTAAGCATTATAACATGGCTATAGGCAAAGGTAATCAATGAATATATATGTGAAAAAACATAATTAGGGCTTCAATCGAGCCCTATAAGAGTTTAGTTACACATACTTGTGATTCTAAACAACATCATAAAATAACATACAAAGGAAAGAAGAAACCTGAAAACACTATGGAGAAGAGTCATCAATTCGTCTCCACAATCTCTCCTCCGGGCTTGTCCGACCTCCAGCCTCCCCGAACAAAAACTAAACTAAAAGGAAGATTTACTCCTAAAAAGGGAGATACTGTTTCTGTGTTTTACAACTCTATTTATAGGGTTCTAAAGGTGCCTCGAAACCCTAATTTCCAAAATAGGTCTGGAAGAAATCTTTCCAAAACTGGCTCTGCCGCCACTCTGTGCGTGTGCGCTCGATCGCATGCTTCTACGCTCAAGCGCATGGGTGCACTCAAGCCTTCTGTGTGTGTGCACAATTTCTTGTGATCTCGATCGCAGCCATGTTACGCTTGATCGCACTAGCTCTTTCCAGATCTTCAGTTTTCTTCCTTTAAAGCTTCAAAATGCTTTCTTTTCTTCACAAGCCTATAAAAAAAACATAGAAAACACAAAAAAGAAGTAAAATAGAATAAAATACGTAAACAAAGGGCTTAACAAATGTAAATTAAGGGGCTTAAATATGGATATTTAAGCTCCTATCACCAAGAAATTAGAATTTAAGTGAAATAAGCTTTGGTCTAACTGAAAAATGGGATGATCAAGAAAAATCAAATTTTGGAAGAAACTCGCCATTTTCGGAAATCATATCTCACGTTTTTTTGTGCATATTCGCTAAAATAGTTGCGATGATCATTTCCCTTGAAAGTTTACATGAACTTGGTTTAAAAAATTTACATCAAAATAAAAACAATTATTTTTCAAAATAGAACAAAAAAGATCAAATTAAAACCTCCCATAGTTTTGCTCGTTTTTATCGAATTCTCTCACTTTCCTATAATTTGTAATGCACTATTATTTTATTTTTTGATAGCTGGTGATCTCAAAAATAGAATTTAACATGATTTAAGTGAAATACACTTTGGTCCAAGTTTAAAAATGGATGATCAAGAAAAATAAAATTTTGGAAGAAACTAGCCATTTTCGAAGGTTATATATAGCTCACACTTTTTGAGCATTTTCGCTAAAATAATAATTTCCTTTGAAAATTTTAAATGAACTAAGTTTCAAAATGTAACATCAAAACCAAATAAATCATTTCCCAAAAAATATCCCTAAAGGCCAAATTATAGCCTCCAAATTTTTTGCTCATGTTAATCGAATTCTTTCCCTCTTTCCTACGATTTGTAATGCATTTTTATTCTATTTTTTGAAGGCTAGTGAAATCAAAGTGGAATTCAACGTGCTCTAAGTGAAATATGGTTTCGTCCAAGTGAAAAATATGATGGTCAAGAAAATAATTTTTTTGAAGAATTTGGCCATTTTTAAAGGTTAGCTCACTTTTTTGTGCAATTTCACTAAAATAGTTACAATGGTTATTTTCTTTGAAAATTTGTCACGAACTAGGTTTCAAAAAGTTACATCAAAACCAAATGGATCATTTCCCAAAACGGAGCTCTGAAGGCTAAGTTATACTCTTCTGAAGTTTTGCTCAAGTTTCCTACAATTTGTAATGCAATTTTAGCCTTTTATGGCTTATAACCTCGACAATTTAATTTAAAATGATCTAAATGAAATATGATTTGTTCCATGTGAAAAACGAGATGGTCAAGAAAAATCAAATTTTGAAAGAAACTTACTATTTTCGAAGGTTATAGCTTAAATTTTATGTGTACTTTAGCTAAAATAGTTATTATGGTCATTTTCTTTGAAAATTTTGTACATGCTAAGTTTCAAAATTTTACATCAAAACCAAATGGATCGTTTCCCAAACGGAGCCCTGAAGGCCAAACTATACCCTCCATAAGTTTTACTTGTGTTAATCAAATTTTCTCCATCTTTCATACAATTTGTAATGCACTTTTATCCTCTCTTTTTAGGACCAGTGATCTCGAAAGTAGAATTTAATATGATCTAAGCGAAAAACGCTTTGGTCCAATTAAGAAATGGGATAGTCAAGAAAAATCAAATTTTTTGAAGAAGCTGTAGCTCGCAGTTTTTGTGCATTTTTGCTAAAATAATTACGATGGTCATCTTCTTTAAAATTTTTCCAAGAACTATGTTTCTAAAAGTTACATCAAACCAAAACAGATCATTTCCTAACCCTGAATGCCTAATTATACCATCCATAATTTTGCTGGTGTTAATCGAATTCTCTCCATCTTCCCTACAATTTGTAATGTTTTTTTAATCTATTTTTATTAGTTGGTGACCATGAAAGTAGAATTTAGCATGATCTAAATGAAATACGATTTGGTCCAAGCGAAAAATAGAATGGTACAAAAAAATCAAATTTTGGAAGAAATTGACCAATTTCGAAGGTTATAGGTTATGTTTTTATGTATTTTTGCAAAAATAGTTACGATAGACATTTCCTTTGAAGATTTTCCAAAAAGTAGGTTTCAAAATGTTACATCAAAACCAAATGGATCATTTCCAAAAAAAAATAGAGCCCAGAAGGAAAAATTATACTCTCTAGAAGTTTTTCTTGAGTTAATCGAATTCTCTTGCCCTTTCCTACAATTTATAATACACTTTTATCCCTTTTTTTTTATGGCTAGTGATCACAAAAGTAGAATTTAAGTGAAATAAGCTTTGTTCCAAGTGAAAAATGGGATAGTCAAGAAAAATCAAATTTTGGAAGAAACTCGCCATTTTCAGAAGTTATACCTCACGTTTTTTGTGCATTTTCGCTAAAATAGTTACGATGGTCAATTACCTTGAAAAGTTTACACGAACTAGGTTTAAAAAATTTACATCAAAATAAAAACAATCATTTCCCAAAACAGAACTTTGAAGATCAAACTCCAATAGTTTTGCTTATTTTAATCGAACTTTCGTACAATTTGTAATGCACTTTTATTTATTTTTTTATAATGGGTGACCTCGAAAATAGAATTTAACATGATCTCAGTGAGATATACTTTGGTCCAAGTTGAAAAAACTGGATGATCAAGAAAAATAAAATTTTGGAAGAAACTAGCCATTTTCGAAAGTTATAGCTCATGTTTTTTTAGCATTTTCACTAAAATAATAATGATGGTTATTTCTTTTGAAAATTTGAAACAAACTAGGTTTCAAAATGTTATATCAAAACCAAACAAATTAATTCCCAAAAAAGATCCCTAAAGACCAAATTATAGCCTCTAGATTTTTGCTCGTGTTAATCGAATTCTCTCAATCTTTCCTACAATTTGTAATGCATTTTTATCCATTTTTTTAAGGCTCGTGAAATCGAAGTGGAATTCAACGTGATCTAAGTGAAATATGGTTTTGTCTAAGTGAAAAATATGGTGGTCAAGAAAATCATTTTTTGTAAGAAAATGGCCATTTTTAAAGGTTAGCTCATGTTTTTTCATTTTCGTTAAAATAGTTACGATGGTTATTTTCTTCGAAAATTTGTCATGAACTAGGTTTCAAAAAGTTACATCAAAACCAAATGGTTCATTCCCCAAAACGGAGCCCTGAAGACTAAGTTATAACATTCTCAAGTTTTGCTCATGTTAATCGAATTCTCTCTTTTTTCATACAATTTGTAATACAATTTTATCCTATTTTTTATGTTCTATGACCTCAAAAGTTGAATTTAACATGATCTAAGTGAAATAAGCTTTGTTCCAAGTGAAAAATGATATGGTCAAGAAAAATCAAATTTTGGGAAAACTTGCTATTTTCGAATGTTATAGCTCAAGTTTTTTGTGTACTTTAGCTAAAATAGTTGCGAAGGTCGTTTCTATGAAAATTTTGTACGAACTAAATTTCAAAAATTTACATCAAAACCAAATGGATCATTTCCTAAAATGGAGCCCTGAAAGCCAAATTATACCCTCCATAAGTTTTGCTTGTGTTAATCGAATTCTCTCCATCTTTCCTACAATTTATAATGCACTTTTATCCTTCTTTTTTTTAGGACTAGTGACCTCGAAAGTAGAATTTAATATGATATAAGTGAAAAACGCTTTGGTCCAATTAAAAAATGGGATAGTAAAGAAAAATCAAAATTTTTGAAGAAACTTTAGCTCACATTTTTTGTTCATTTTTGCTAAAATAATTACGATGGTAATATCCTTTGAAAATTTCAAAGAATTATGTTACAAAAATGTTACATCAAAATCAAACGAATCATTTCCAAAACGTAACTCTAAGGCTTAATTGTACCATCCATGATTTTTGCTCGTGTTACTCAAATTCTCCCCTCTTTCATACAATTTGTAATGCATTTTTATCCTATTTTTATTACTTGGTGACCTTGATAGTTGAATTTAACATTATCTAAGTGAAATACGATTTGATCCAAGTGAAAAATAGAATGGTAAAGAAAAATCAAATTTTGGAAGAAACTAACCAATTTCGAAGGTTATCTCATGTTGTTTATGCATTTTTGCTAAAATAGTTACGTTGGTTATTTCCTTTGAAATTTTCCACAAACAAGGTTTCAAAAAGTTACATCAAAACCAAACAGATAATTTCCAAAAATAGAGTCCTGAAGGCAAAATTATACTCTTTAGAAGTTTTCTTTGTGTTAATCGAATTCTCTTCATCTTTCCTACAATTTATAATACACTTTTATCTTTTTTTTTAATGGCTGGTGACAACGAAAGTAGAATTTAAATGAAATAAGCTTTGGTCCAAGTGAAAAATGGGATGGTTAAGAAAAATACAATTTTGGAAGAAACTCGCCATTTTCTGAAGTTATATCTCACGTTTTTTGGTGCATTTTACTTAAATAGTTATGATGGTCATTTTGTTTGAAAAGTTTACACGAACTAGTTTAAAAAAGTTACATCAAAATAAAAATGATCAGTTCCCAAAATAGAACCTTGAAGATCAAATTATAACCTCTAATAATTTTGCTCGTATTAATCGAATTCTCTCACACTTTCCTACGATTTGTAATGCACTTTTATTCTATTTTTTGATAGTTGGTGACCTCAAAAGTAGAATTTATCATGATCTAAGTGAAATACACTTTGATCCAAGTGAAAAAATGGATGATCAAGAAAAATAAAATTTTAGAAGAAACTAGCCATTTTCAAAGGTTATAGCTCATGTTTTTTGAGCATTTACGCTAAAATAGTAATGATGGTCATTTCCTTTGAAAATTTGAAATAAACTAGATTTCAAAATGTTACATCAAAACTAAACAAATCATTTCCCAAAAAACATCCCTAAAAACCAAATTCTAGTCCAAATTTTTTGCTCGTGTTAATCGAATTCTCTCCCACTTTCCTACAATTTATAATGCATTTTTGTCCTATTTTTTGAAGGCTAGTGAAATTGAAGTGGAATTCAACGTGATCTAAGTGAAATATGATTTGCCTAGGTGAAAAATATGATGGTCAAGAAAATCAATTTTTTAAAGCCATTTTCAAAGGTTAGCTCACGTTTTTGTGCATTTTCGCTAAAATACTTACAACGGTCATTTTCTTTGAAAATTTGTCACGAACTAGGTTTCAAAAAGTTACATCAAAACTGTTGGAGTTTGTCAAAGGATTAAATGGGAGATGGAAGAATGAAGTTCAGCATGTGTGCACACCAATGTGCGCATCAAGTCAGGTCGCGGCCCTCCCTAGTTTAGGCCGCGGCACCCAGAAAAGAGGAGGGCTGGAGGAAGAGCAAGGCCGCGGCACCCTCTCCCTAAGGCCGTGGTGCCCAGAACCTTGCTGAAGAGGTGCTTTGCCTTTCTGCTTGGTTGGTTACTTTGCTAGGAGATTTCCAAGAAGGACAGCTCTGAAAATGCTCACTGATTCTTGGAAGGTAAAGGTTTCTACTCAATTTCATGAGAATGGGTGGATAGTGTTTAAATTTGATAATGCTGAGACTAGTTTAAATGTGCTGCAAGAAGGCCCCTACCAAGTGTATGGTAGGCCTTTACTCTTGAAGTCAATGCCAAAATTCTTTAAGTTTGGCAATGAGGAAATCACTACCATTCCAGTTTGAGTTCAACTAAAAGGCCTGCCCTTAGAGCTCGGGTCTGCAAGTTGCCTTAGCAAGATTAGCACCTTAATTAGGAGTCCCCTATATGCTGACCAATTTACAAAGAATAAAGAGAGAATTTCCTATGCTAGATTACTGGTTAAAATTGATGTAGCCAAAGATATACAATTTTCTGTTCCATTGACCCTGCTTAATGGTGACTTATTTGAACTAAAGATTGCTTATGAAAACCTCCCTAGATTTTGTTCAAAGTGTAAGGTGGTAGGCCATGACCTTCACTCTTGCAGCCAGAAGATCATATTTGAAAAGGGAGGGAAGCCTAGGGAGAAAGAGAAAGAGCCAGCTAGGCAGGAAATAGCTAAGACTAAGAGTGATACTGCCAAAGAAATGAGTAACCAGGCAGCTGAGCCTAAGGGAGATAGTGTAAGACTAAATGAACAAGATAAGGATTACTCAAACATTAAGCCCAGAGAAGTAGCTCATAAAGAGGGTGGGGATGCTTCTGAAGTTCAAATCCCTATTGATACAAGGGAGGTGGGGGTCCTGGGGACTTCTCCTTCTCTAATTCATGTAGTGGCAAGCCTAAAATCTACCAACCTTCCGGATCAAGGAAAAGGCCCTGAGGTGCAGGGAGTGGATGGGTTTCAAGCAGTCAAGAGAAGGAAAGGAAGAACAGCACAGAAAGGCTCACAACTAACTAGGAAGGGAGGGACTGCCTCCCAACCTTTCCAATGATAGTGGCATCCTGGAACATCAGGGGCTTTCATAAGCCCCTGAAACACAATGGGGTTGTTCACCTCATGAAGAAAAACAAAGTTGATATAATGGGAATTTTGGAAAGCAAGCTTGATGAACCAACGTTGATTAAGATTATGGGTAACAAGTTTAATATGTGGAGCCAGGCCAACAACTTCTCCACTCACCCATCAGGTAGAATTTTGATATTTCGGGACCCCTCAAAGGTTAGTCTATCTACCATTGAAGTTACTCCTCAAGTTATCCATTATAATGTTACATGCTTAATCTCTTATTGTAAGTTTGTAATTAGTTTTGTGTATGGCTTCACCTCCATTGTATTAAGGAGGCCCTTATGGGACAATCTTTGCAATTTCTGCTATGATTTGTCTTCCCCTTGGCTTGTCTTGGGTGATTTCAATAATGTTTTTGCTATTGATGAAAAATCTAATGGGCTGCCTGTAACAGATTATGAGATTAGAGACCCCTCCCATTGTTGTAGGGAGACTGGGCTGAGTGATGTAAATGCAGGTGGGTGCTTCTTCACCTGGTCAAACAACAAAGTATGGTGCAAGCTGGATAGAGTAATGGTTAACAATATATGGTTCCAAAAGGGGATGAGAGCTCAAGCTACCTTTCCACCTGCTGGGTGCCTCTCTGACCATTCTCCATGTATTGTTAGCTTGATGGATGAGGTCTGTGGGGGTAGGAGATCTTTCAAATTCTTCAACATGTGGGCTGAGCATGAGAAGTTCATAGACATAATTAGAACTTCTTGGGGCTACCATAGGAGGGGCTCCAAACAATTCATACTATGTAAGCTTTTGAAAGGCCTCAAACCCCACCTCAAGAACCTCAATAAGAACCACTACAGTCATATATCTGAGAGAGCCTTAGAGGCTTCAAACATGCTATCTAGCCTACAGCAAGATCTCCATGACAACCCATCTGATACTGAGCTTCAAATGAGGGTGGTTAATGCAAAGCTGAAAGCATTTCAACTTGCTGAGGCTGAGATAAGCTTCTTTTCTCAACAGGCTAAATGCAAGTACCTACTCAATAGTGATAAGGGGACTGAACTGTTCCATGCCCTGGTCAAGAGGAAGTCTTCCAAGAATCATATTGCATCTATAAGAGCTGCCAATAGTTATCAAACAACTTCTGAAACTGAAGTGGTCCAGGAATTTACAAGGTTCTACAAGGAGCTTTTAGGCTCCTCTGGCAGATGTAACCCTATTGAGATGGAAGTTATTAGAGGGGGGCCGGTTCTTCAAGAAAGCCAGGCTATTGATTTGGTTAGGAATGTCACAGAGGAAGAGATCAAGGCTGCTTTGTGGAGCACAGGGGAAGAAAAATCCCCTGGTCCAGATGGTTTCTCATCTAAGTTCTACAAGAAAGCATGGGAGGTTATCCACAAAGAGATTATAGAGGCTGTCCAAGAATTCTTCTTGAATGGGAAATTACTAAAGCAGTTCAACCACTCCTCCCTTGTTTTGATCCCCAAAGGTAAGCAAGCCTCTAAAGTTGAGGACTTTAGACCTATAGCATGTTGCAATGGGATCTACAAGGTAATCTCCAAAATCCTTGCATCAAGATTGGCTCCCTGCTTGAATCAAATAGTCAACCCTGCACAGGCTGCTTTCATTAAGGCCAGGAGTATAGCTTAGAACATCTACCTGGTCCAGGAATTACTCAGGAGGTATTGTAGGAAGAGAATTCCTCCTAGATGCATGATTAAAATTGACCTCAGGAAAACCTATGATACTGTGGAGTGAGAGTTCTTAAGCAACCTTTTAGAGGGTCTGGAGTTCCCTGGTAAGTTCAAAGAATGGATTATGGAGTGTGTCACTACAACTACATATTCTTTATCCATAAATAGTAGCCTGTATGGATTCTTCAAAGGCAAAAGAGGCTTGAGACAAGGTGATCCTCTTTCTCCCTACCTTTTTGTGTTGATAATGGAATACTTATCAAGGCTGCTCAGGAGCTTGAATGAGGAAGAGGGGTTCAGATTTCACCCCAAGTGTGACAAGCTCAAAATTACTCACCTGGCTTTTGCTGATGATCTGATTTTGTTTGCTAGAAGGGAGGCTAAATCAGTAGGAATGCTCATGAAATGTGTCAATACCTTCAGTGAATGCTCAGGTCTCAAGGCTAGCCTTGCAAAATCTAACATCTTCCATGCGGGTGTGAAACCTGAGGAGCTTATGAAAATCAGAAGATGCACTGGAATGGAGGATGGCTGCCTCCCATTTAAGTACTTAGGGGTCCCCCTTGCCTCTGCAAGGTTGAATGCCACACATTATACCCCTATAATTGAGAAAATCTCTGGCTATATCAACGTATGGGTTGGCTCCTCTTTATTATATGCTGGGAGAACTGAGCTTATCAAATCAGTGGTCCAATGAGCGGAATGCTTCTGGCTTACAATCTTTCCAATCCCTGGAAATATCCTTGAAAAGATAGTCAGGCTTTGTAGAACCTTCCTCTAGAATGGTAAGAATGGGGGCATGAGAAAAGCTCTTGTTGCATGGGCTGACATATGTAAGCCTAAATCTGAGGGGGGTCTTGGGCTGGTGGAGCTCAAAACTTAGAACAAGGCTCTCCTTACAAGAGTCTTATGGAATATCCATATGAAGAAAGACTCCCTATAGATCCAATGGGTACAACACTATTATCTCCTGAACAAAACCTTATGGGAGATCAAGGCAAAAAAGGATGACTCTCCCCTCTGGAAAAAGATCCTGGAAATCAGAGATGAGATGGTTGGCCAGCCCCCTTGTCCACTGCAAGCTACTAACAAGCTTATGGAATGCAGGCTGCATGATGAGCTGAGCATTAAGAAAGTGTATAATGCTATGAGGCAGAACGTCAGTGAGGTCAGATGGGTTTCCCTGGTCTGGAATGGATACTGCCCCCCTAAACAATCATTCATTCTTTGGCTAGCTGTTAGGGACAGACTCCTCACAAAAGATAAGATCAACCTTGAAGGGAATGACAAGCTATGCCCTCTTTGTTCTGACCAGGTTGAGACCAAGGACCACATTTTCTTCTCTTGCAGAGTCAGCAAGAAAATCTGGGATTCCATCAACAATTGGCTTGGGTGTAGAAGGCAAATGAGAACAATTGAGAGTGCCGTTAGATGGACTTTAAAGTCAAAGGCACTGGCCCTCCTGTAGTGGCCAGGAAGACAGCCCTTGCAAGCTCTGTCTACTATATATGGCTAGCCAAAAATGCCAAGATCTTTGACAAAGCTCCTCCCTTACCCGCCAATTTAGTGAAGAAAATTTAGATTGGTATATATAGAAGTGTCTATGCTACTTGCCCTAAGTATAGGCTGCTGCTGTAAGTTCCAGCCTTGCTGTATACAATCTTATGAATGGGGGTTGGTTGTTTGCTTATTTCTCTTGTATCTTCAGGTATACCCTGTAGTGTTTTGTTCAGTTTTGGCTCCTCCCCCCTTTTTTGTTGTACTGCTTTCTTGTGTTCCCTTGGGTATGCCCAAATCTCTTGTAAGCTACCTTGGTTGGTTATTGTTATGTGGGCTACCTGTTTAGGCCAGCAGGCTTCTATTTGCTCCCATGGTTGGGATGGCTTGATTAGCATTGTAGGCTTGGTATAAGCCTCAGGTTTATTTTGTATATGCCTCATTTGTATATCTCCTGGGTATGCCCAGTGAATTTTTTTACATTTAGATCAATCAATACATGTTTATTTACAGATCAAAAAAAAAAAAGAGGTGTTTTGCCTTGAGCCGCGGCACCCCCTGTTTCAGGCCGCACCTTCAAGGCACACTAAAGCACACATGATTCATCCTTTCAAGTGGTTCGTGAGGAATGTTCAAAACACATATCTTAACTTAGGATTGATCAAAGGCCAAGGTTAATTGGTCATCAAGATCTAAGGGTGGAGATTGACCCTCAAGATTGGACAAGAAGTTGGTGCACTATATAAAGGGTCACTTAGCTTTATTCTCAACCACAATTATGATAAAGCAATACAAGAGATTAATGTGATCATTATACAAGAGATACAAGAGAGAATTGTGTTAGAGTGCAAAGACACAAAACACAAGAGGGACTCATTGTAGATAGGCTGGTTGTAAAGAGAGAGGAGTATATATTAGATAGAGAGCATTGTAATAGTTCTTATCTTCTTCCTTTCTTCTCTTCTTTATTTCTTCAAAAACTTGAGCTTCTTAGAGAGGGTTGTTGTGATTGTAAAAGGACCATTGATTTAGTGCAGAGAGTTCAGAGGAACTCATGGGGACGTAGGCTATTGCCGAACCTTGATAACAAATCACTCGTCGTCTTTCTTTCTTTGATTTTTGTTCCTGTTTCTGATTCCTAATCTTTACAAGTCATTCTAGACTTGGGTGTTTGGAAGATCACCACCTGGGCATCTTGTCAAGGTGATTTCCAACAGTGGTATCAGAGCTGGAAGAGCTTTGGTTAGAGGGTATCGGAGCAAGAACAAGAAGGTGACGGAGTCAAGACTCCAAGAATCAAAGATCAACTTCTTGGGTGATTCAAGAACGATGTAAAGATCAAGATCATATCGTGTTCTTGAGAGTGATTCAAGAACGGTGTTAAGATCCATCTTTGATCGGGTTCTTGAGGTTGAAGAAAGCATTTGTAGGTATTGCACAAATCTGGGATTTTCTCCGCAAAGATGGCTTCAAATTTCTGTGTTGAGAAGTTTGATGGAAAGGGAGACTTTACCCTTTGGATGCGGAAGATCAAGGCGGTTCTTATACAACAGAAAGTGGACTTGGCTATTGGAGAAGATGATGCTTTTTCAGCAAGTATCACAGAGGACCAGCGAATTGAGATGAAGAAGATGGCTTACAGCACCATTTTCTTGCACATGTCGGATAGTGTCACAAGGGAGTGCGGAGACTCGGAAGATCCGGCTGTCATATGGAAGAAACTAGATGAGTTGTTTCTTATCAAAACTCTCCCTAACAATATTTATCTTCTTAAAAGAATCTTTGCTTTTAAAATGAATCCTAGTAAAGAGTTGCAAGATAATCTTGATGTCTTTAATAAATTAGTTCAAGACTTGGCTAGTTGTAGTATTAAATTCTTGGATGAACAATTGGCTGTTATGTTATTAAATTCTCTTCCTGATTACTTTGTTAGTTTAATTAATGCAATTGAATATGGAAGAGATACACTAACCAAAGAAATTGTGGTCAATGCTATAAAGACTCATGATTTCAAAGCCAAGAGTAGGGAGGCATCAAGTGGAGATGGGTTGCTCATTAGAGGAAGGCCAGCAACTCGGAATGGCAGTAGCATTCATGGCAACTACCAAAAAAAATCAAGAGGTAGAGGGCAGAGCCATGGAATATCTCATTCCAAGATAAGACTTGGAGGAAAGAGGTGCTTCTACTGCAACAAAGAAGGCCATTTCAAGAAAGATTGTAAGAAGAGGTTGTGGGATGAGAGAGGAAGAAGTCATACCAACAATGGATAGGCTTCGGTTGCCAAAGGAGAACAACAAGATGATGTTCTTGTTGTGTGCTCAAATGTGAGCAGGAGGCAAGGCACCGAGAAGTGGATTCTAGATTCCAGGTGCACTTATCACATGTGCCCTCACAAGGAATGGTTCAAGAATTTCAAGAAGATCAATGATGGAAGGGTCTTCTTGGGTAATGACAATTCTTGCCAAGTGAGAGGGATTGGAGACATCCAATTAAGGATGTTTGATGGAGTCACAAGGCTACTGCAGAATGTGAGGTATCTTACAGATTTAAAGAGGAATTTGATCTCATTAGGGTAGCTGGATTCCATGGGCTACATATGCAAAGTAGAGAGAGGAAAGATCAAGGTGGCCAAGGGATCTTTGGTAGCGATCAAAGCAGCAATAAAGGATGGACTCTATAAGATGATCGGAGAGACATAAATCAATGATCAAGCAGCAAGCTTGATGGCTGAGATGGATAAGGCAGCCCTTTGGCACACTCGCTTGGGACATATGAGCGAAAAGGGCTTGCAAGTTCTTAGCAAGGATGGTCTACTTAGAGGAGACAAAGTAGAGAAATTGGATTTCTGCGAGTGTTGCGTTCGTGGGAAGCAACACCGAGTCAGCTTCAACACCGGAGTGCACAAGTCTAAGGGCATTCTTGACTACATTCATTTGGACCTCTGGGGACTAGCAAGGACACCAACACAGGGAGGTAACTTTTACTTTCTGTCTTTAATTGATGATTATTCAAGAAAGGTTTGGGTTTATTTGCTTAAAAATAAATCAGATGCTTTGAATAAATTTGTTGTGTGGAAAAAGTTGCTGGAGACTCAAACGGGTAGGGTAGTTAAGGCTTTACGCACTGATAATGGCTTAGAATTTTGTAATAAGGATTCTGATAAATTTTGTGAATTAAATGGCATTCTAAGACATAGAACGTTTGTAAAAACACCTCAGCAAAATGGAGTTGTTGAGAGAATGAATAGAACCCTCATGGAAAAAGTTAGATGCATGTTAATAGGATCCGGTTTACCAAAACTTTTTTGGGGGGAAGCTCTGGCTACTGTTGCATACTTGGTAAATAAATCACCCTCTAGAGTTTTAAAGCTCAAGACTCCCATGGAGATCTGGAGTGGGAAATCCCCTGAGTTGAGCAACCTTAGGACTTTTGGGTGTGCTGCATTTGCACATCAAAATGATGATAAACTTAACCCAAGGTCTAAAAAATGTGTATTTCTAGGGTATGGTGATGGGTTTAAGGGATATAGGTTGTGGTCCTCAGAAACTAAAGGAATGAAACTCATTATAAGTAGGGATGTTATTTTTAATGAATTGTTATTTCCCTACTTGGAGAAAACTAACCCTGCAGGAGCTAGTGAGCAAACCAGTCCGAAATTTGTGGAGCATCGCATCAAGGAGAATTCGGTTCAGGTAGAGTAAGGAAGGCAGGAGGGTTCAGACCAGGTAGAGCCCATTGATGAAGGTCATGCTCAAGGCACTCAAAAGGAGGCTGAACCAGAAGAGGTTGATGCCGCAAGTTAGAATGACTACCAGCTCATAAGGGACCGAGAAAATAGGGTGGTGAGACCATCTTTGAGATATGGTTTTGCGGATGCTAATATAGCAGCTCCTTGGACAGAAAAGAGGAATGGTTGAACTAGAAACTTACATAGATGCCATAGAGTATAAGGATTCGTCAAAGTGGCAGCTAGCTATAGAGGAAGAAATGGATTCTTTGATGAAGAACAACCTTTGGGAGTTGGTGCCCAAACCAGAAAAATAGAGCATTGTGGATTATAGATGGATCTACAAGATTAAAGAAAGGAATACTCCAAGAGAAGAAGTCTGGTATAAAGCTAGGCTGGTGGCGAAGGGGTTCACACAAAAAGAAAGCATAGATTTCACAAAATCTTCTCACTGGTTGTGAAGTACAAGACCATACAGATAGTATTGGCAATGGTGGTCCAATTTGATTGGGAAATCGAGCAAATGGATGTGAAGACAACATTCTTACATGGAGGGCTTGATGAAACCATCTACACGAGGCAACCCGAAGGCTATGAGGAAGGAAGGCAGGGAGACTTGGTGTGTAAATTGAAGAAATCTCTCTATGGCCTGAAGCAATCACCTCGGTAATGGAATAAGAGGTTCGATTCCTTTGTAATCAGCCTGGGTTTCATGAGGAGCTACTATGATTCATGCTTGTACTACAAGGAGCATAAGGTTGAGGAAGTGGTGATCATCCTCATCTATGTTGATGATATGTTGTTGGTTGGGAGCAGCATGGAGAGGATAAGAAAATTGAAGGCTCAACTCAATGAGGAGTTTGAGATGAAGGATCTTGGCCATGCACAGAAGATCTTGGGGATGTGTATCATCCAGAAAAGGGAGAGAAACAAATTGAAGATCTCTCAAGCTTTCTACATAGAGAAGATGATATCTAAGTTCTCTATGGAAGATAGCAAACTAGTGAAGGTTCCCTTTGCTTGTCATTTCAAGTTCTCCAGTGTTCAATGTCTGAGATCGGAGGCTGAGAAGAAAGAAATGGAAAAGGTCTCTTACTCTAGTGTGGTTGGTTTTGTTATGTTCACCATGGTAAGCACTAGACCTGATATTGCTCATGCAATAAGTGTTCTCAGCAAGTTTATGAGTAATCTCAGAAAGGAGCATTGGCTTGGGATGAAGTGGTTGCTGAGGTACTTGAAGGGAAGCCCATATGTGGGGCTGATTTATGAGAAGATGGGTAAGTCCATCTGCTTTGAGGGTTATGCGGATTCAGACTATGGAGCAGACTGGGATAAAAGAATATCGATTACCTCCTACTTCTTCAACTTAAATGGATGTTGTGTAAGTTAGAAGGCTCAGTTGCAGCCTGTGGTAGCACTCTCAACAACCAAGGCTGACTACATAGCGGCTACGGAAGCCATAAAAGAGGCTATGTGGTGCAAAGGGTTGTTGGAAGAGTTATAGGTCCTAGAAGAGCAGGTTGTGGTGTTTTTGGATAGTCAAAGTGCATTGCACTTGTGTAAAAATCTGGTGTTCCATGAGAGGACAAAGCACAAGGATGTTCAGTATCATTTCATTTGGGAAAATGTTACGGAAGGATGCTGTAGATCAAGGTTTCAACCCAAGAAGGGGGGTGAATTGGGTTTTTAAAACTTTTTTGCGGAATTAATACTAGTTTATAAAAACGTATAAGCAGCAAACAGTTAAGACAAGTAATGTGCTGTAAATAAGAAGTTTAAGAGTAGAGGATCCACTCTCTTCAAGGAACCTCCTTGAAGTAATCCACTAAGTAACTTAGTCGTACAACTTTCCCGGTGTTGTACAAACCTTACAATCCCTTTCTCTCAAAAGCTATCCCCTTCCTCTCGGAAGTAATCCCCTTCCTTTCGGAAGTAATCCCTTTACAAAAGATGCTTTAAAGTAAATGGTAGAGAGATAGCAAGTGAAAGCTTAGACAACTGAATAATGTCTCTCTTTCAAAGTAAAGCTTGAAGAATGGCTCAGCAAGAATATTTCAATTCTTTTTGTGTTTCAAATAGTACAATAACTTGATTGTATAAGATTAACTCTTTTTGAATATATGCAGCTGTCTATTGAAAGCTCAATAGAATGGGTTTATATAGCATCAAATAATATGGCCATTTTAACTTTAATTTGAAAAGGATTTGCTTTTTAAACATTCAGATTTGGTGTCCAACGGTCATATTTTTGAATTACCAGTCGACTGGGTCGTGATACCAGTCAATTGGGTTCTCTTGAAAAATTTTGTTTTCAAAGCTTCTGGGTTACCAGTCGACTAGTATTTTTCATCCAGTTGATTGGGGACTTACTGTCCATTTTACCAGTCAACTGGTATGACTCAGTGTTTTCAGAGGCGAGGGCGTTGGGCGAGGCGTAAGCCTCGAGGCGTTGGGGCGTAAGCCTTTCGATACGTTGGGGCGTTTTGAATAAAATAATATTAATTAAATTATAAAAATACAAAAAAAATTGAAATAATTGAAACAAATTAATTATCTATAAACTTTACTAACTTAAAGACCTATGAATGAATATTTATCAAAATATTTCACAAACACACGTTAACATCACAAAAACGTTCCAAATTCCAACAAACATAAAAATAACACAATGCTTACAGTTTAGTGTTTACACACTTGCATTGGTATAACAAATTCAAATATATAAATCTATTAAAAACAACAAATTAGATAGCATAGGAAACAAAATCATTCAATGGACTCTATAGCACTCTCATCAATATCATCATCATCTTTATCAAACATATATATGCTAGGAAAAGTTCTTTAATGAAATCCAATTAACATAAAAAACGTTCAAAATTCCAACAAACACACGTTAACATCACAAAAGTGGTCCAAATTCGAACAAACATAAAAATAACACAATGCTTATAGTTTAGTATTTACACACTAGCATTGGTATAACAAATTCACATAGATAAATCTATTAAAAACAACACATTAGATAGCATATGAAACAAAATCATTCAATGGGCTCTAAAGCACTCTCATCAATATCATCATCATCTTCATCAAATATATCTGCGCTAGGAAAAGTTCTTGAATGAAATCCTGGGGGTATGTCTTCCATAACTGGGTCTAATATAGTTTGCTTATCTTTTCTTCGAGCTTGAGTCTCTTGACCTACATAACAAATTACACAAATTATATAGCATTAGTGCATTATAACAATATATGATAATGAGTCCAATGATTCCATAGATATGTGACCATCTATGATAATATTTATTTCATACTTGCTTGACCCTGTCTTATGTGGTTGTTTGTTTGATAATCCAGAGACAGAAAAACCATATTCTATTGTAGGAGTAGGTGTCTGAGTGTCCTCTCTTTGAAAAGGTTCAATTGGCATAGTCCTAATGGCATCAACATCAAATAATTGTTCTTCTTCAAGCCAAGAAGGATCACTAAGGAGAAGAGGTGACTCTAGCTCCGCTATCCACTCATCATCAGAGTCAATCTCCTCCACCAATATAGGATCAATTTTTTGTTGCCTCCTTCTGATACTTCTTTCTCTCAATGCAGTGTTGTACTTTACATAAACCAAAGCATTCAGTCTTTTGTGTTCAAGCCTATTCCTCTTTTTTGTGTGGATCTACAAGATCAATTTTTTATCAACATATAAGTTTCAATTTTACAAGATGAGATGTATTAAATTGTGAAAGTTAAATAAATTTTGCCGATTCAAAGGTGCTCCAATTTCTCTCACAACCCGAAGCACTACAAGTGAGACTAAGGACTCGAATAGGAAACTTTGTCAACTCAGATGTGTCGCTTCTAAAGTGCAACCACCAATCAGCTACACAATTAAACTAATTCCATAAGAACAATACTAGGCAATGACAAACGATAATATTAACTAGCACATTATATAAATCTTAAATAGTACCTGGAGAACGTCGATTTCTTGTATCGATTGCGATTCTGGTCCCAAAGTCTCCACTGCATAGTCATATAAGTCCAATTGAATATCAGCTGAAACACAATCTTCATAACTCATCACCCTCTCCATGCATTCACGCAATCCTCTCTTCAATATCACCTCAAATTTAAAGAACTTCTCTGTGTAACGTAACTGAGGATTTAAGTAAAACCCAGCAGCATGTAAAGGTCGATGAAGTTGTGGAGTCCATCTATCATCTATCCTCTTCAAAATTGGCCCATACTTATGTTCATTTCCTCCACAATTATAAATAATCTTTTTTTTTTGCAACACCCACCAAATTGTAGATAAATCCCATTGGAGGCCTCTCCTCTGAATCAACGTCTCTCAAAACAAGAACAAGAGGAAGAACACTTTTGATACAAAAAGCAACATTACCCCAAAAATTTGGATCAAACAATATACTTGTACGAGCTTTTGCACCCTCGGTCATCTTGAAATATCTATTATAGCAAAATGTATCTGAAGAAAACATGGCTATAAGAGCTTGTTTTTGCTTATAGACGCTTTGGAGTGTGAGATAGGCAGTGGCAAAGCATGTTACTGCCGGGCGAATAAGCTCATGATCTTTTATATGTTTCTTCATCAAGGCAAGCACCCATGCATGTCCATATATGAACTTCACAACTTGCTTAGATTTTGCAATTGTTTCAGCATGAACTTTCAACTTTGCAATGCTCTCTAGCATGAGATCAATACAGTGTGCAGCACATGGAGTCCAAAATAATCTAGTCCTTTTCTCCACAAGTCGTTTCCCAGCATTCACAAAATTTGAACCATTATCAGTGACAACTTGAACAACATACTCTTCTCCAATTTCCTCCACCACCTCATCAAGATAATTAAACATCAACTCACCTGTTTTAATAGTGTCAGATGCATCAACTGATTTCAATAACCATGTACCAGCAGGACTATTAACCAGAAAGTTGATCAAAACCCTTGACTTATTATCTGTCCCACCATCAACCATTAAAGTGCATTCATATTGTTTCCATGCCTTCTTATGCTCCTCCAACATTTTGTCTATGTCAGCAACCTCTTCTTTAAGAATCGATGTCTGCACCTCATGCATAGAAGGAGGTTTAAACCCAGGCCCAAAATTAGAAATAGCCTCAACTGCACTAAGCCAATAGGGGTTATTCATCAAACTAAAAAGGAGTGCTCCATTGTATATAAAGTGTCCAATTTTCCTACACACATCTTTTCTTTCTTCTTGCTTCCATTTGGAATTCAAAGTTGTTTGCCGGGCTTGTGAAGAAGTGTAATTATCCATTGGCCCTCTAGGTGTAGAAGTTGGTTGAGTAAACGGGCCACTGCCACTTAAGATCTCATAGTCTCCAACTGATGGGGAAGATAAACTCTCACTTCTTCCTCCAGGACCCATTCCAATCTCTTCAAGCATCTCATTCTTTCTTCTTTTGGTTGATTTAAAACTAGCTAACATTGCTACAACTTCTTCTTTGATATTTTCAGGAACCTTCAAACAAGGTTTCATACCAAAATGAGTGCCTGCTAAATGTTGCTTTAATCGGTTTATAGTCCCAGAACAATGTTGATCACAAAATCGACAATAGAAGTATTTCTCTCCAGGGATTTCCTTCGCATACTTCCATGCAGGATCTTTCTTCAAGCCTTAACTATTTTCAGGTTCATCCATGCTTCCTAATTCAATTATATTTACACCACCAATAAGATGAAGAGAAAACAAGTATAAATTAAAAACTAGAGCAAAAAAACTATTAACATTAATGCAAATAAAGTAGAGTAGTTGCAAACTAAAATCAACAGAAGAATCAGAGCAGGTGCTGTCTGTGTGCAGCAGCCCCTGTGCATCTATAATGAAGCTACTCTAGGGTTCGTAACAATGTTCAGCTAAATATTAGAAGTTCACTTTGTATGAATTCATTACTATATAATTTCATAAATATTTCATCTGTTGTGTCATTTATCCTTGAGATTTATCTCCTCTAAACATTTTGCATTAATTAAGGTCATTAGAGATGTTCTAAGGATTCGACAAATTCTCACCAACTTGATCAGGTACTAAATTATGTTGTAATTATGACCAGCTAAACTGGACCCTCATCACATCTGTCTCATTCTATCTCCCACTCTCATGCTCCCTCTCTCTCAGTCTCACTCTCTCACTCTATTTTGTTGTCTCTTCCTTTCTCCCTAACTCACTCTTTCTCTACCCTTTTCACTCTCACTGTTTCTCACTGTCACTGTCTCATTGAGAATTAGTAGATTTAGGCAATTTTACATTGAGACAAAATTAATAGTATATTAGTATAATTGACAAAAATTTTAGATGAGAGACCAACTTGAAAAATGACTATACTTAAGTAACAAAATTGAAAATTAGTCTAATCAACTTTCTTTTCAGAATTTGTATACATCCTACTGGACCTATTCCTCCACTTCCCCATTAACTGCTTTACGAAAGTGAACACACAAGTAATACCAAGTCTAACTTACAACTGTAGTGTTTGACAGTGTTGAACGATCCCAAGAAACTTTCCAGGATAATGGACCCTAGACTTGAAGGGCAATATTCAGAATATGAGGCAAGAAAGGCAGCTACATTGGCCTACCAATGCCTTAGTCACAGGCCAAAGCAAAGACCAACAATTAGCACTGTGGTCAATACCCTCGAGCCTCTCAAGGACTATGTTGACATCCCTATTGGACCCTTTGTGTACACAATTCCAACTGAATCAAGCATTGATTTGTGAAATGAGGAGTCAAAGGAATCTGAACCCAGAAAAGAATAGCACTCTAAAGTCTAAAGTTCTGATCCTCAATACATTTAATTTTGTTTATAATTGATTGAATAGGAAAAAAAATATAATAGATTTGAGAGTTACCATTCAACAAGAAATCAGAATTAAGTTTGTTCTGATTTCTAAGTAATCTTTACAAACTTAATTGACATTTTGAAAAAAAAAACCCTAAATTTATATATTTTAAACCTAAAATTGAAACTTGAGAGCTATAAATGACTTACCTAAGTAAGAGTATAGAGTCTTACTTTCCAAGTGAGAGAAAGACAAAGTGTGAGAGAAACCAAGAGAGCTTGCTGCCTGTGGATTCACGCAGAGAGCGCAGAGAGGCGGAGAAGAACGAATTTAGGAATCAGAGGACGCGATTTGGCCTCAGGTAGAACTTAAGTTAAGGGGCTTTCCAATACTATGTCGTTTTGGTTAAATGGATTGATTTCATTTAACTCAAAATGACATCGTTTTGAGGAGCAGAGGTCAAAAAAAAATATTACTCCCAGAACCAAAAGGCGAACGCCCAGGGGTAGATTCGCCCCAACAATCACGCCTTCGTCAGTTTTTTGTCGATTTTACCTCGGGGCGCGCCCCAAGAACATTTTTAAAAACATTAGTATGACTAACCCATTCGACTGGAGACATACTGTCTCATATACCAGTCGACTGGTATATGTACCCAGTCGATTGGGTTGTCTTCCAACTCAGTTTTTCTGTTTTAATTTAAAACATTTGTTTTAAAATGATTGGTTTAGAAAACTTTTTTGGTGTTTGAGCCATTGAACAAGCTATTACAATGTATAAGTGAGACTTACATTGATTCTAATTCTTTAGACCTATACTAGTTCTTCAGTCTTCACTTGATAGTTTGATTCGGTTTGAGTTCTTGCACTTTGATCCTTGGTTGAATGCTTTTGTTATTTACTACACTTAGTTTGAACTGTCAGAATAATAGCAGTTGCGTTTAATCATCATTAAAATACGGGTGAGGGTCAACAATCTCCCCCTTTTTGATGATGACAAAACTAATAATGTGAAAACAGTTTAAAAAAACTTAGTGTTTGGATTTTGAGAAAATTTGGACAGAGTCTCATCTGTTTTTCGAGTAAAACCACCTTGTAAACAAGCAAACGCAGTTTATATAAATATTTCAACCAACCACAATCAACTCAACCAATCAATGAATCATTTTTAATAAGCTTTGGAACAGTGCTCCCCCTAAATCTATGCATTGGTTTATGCTTACTTAGTTTTTCTTGTTTTTCTCATTTTTCTCCTCCGTTTTGACAACAACAACCAAGGGGGTCAAAAATCAAAAAATAAGATATCTAGCCACTATAGTATACTTAAACAAACCTGTATGTGAAAATGTGGCTTCATTCGGAGTTCAGAAGCCTTCCCGGGAAGAATCGGAAGTTTCCATACAAGCATAATCAGTTTTAGAACATTTTCGTGAATAAAAGTAGTTTGAAACTATGCAAACATATCACAAATGATGTAAATAGATGTACGAAATATGAATAAAGTAAAACCAACATCATATATAAAAAGTCAGTACACGAACGGGCTTCATAGAACCATATATAAGACAAAAATACATAAATAGATGTCCGTACTACATGCTAAGAGCTAGAAAATGCTATGTATATCAAAATAACATGGAAAATGACTTAAAGAGTGGGAGAATCTGAGCTGTCATGAATAAGATCATGTATCTCAGCTAATGAACCCTCTGTACGTTCTCTGTGTAGCTCGAAGTCGTCACGTAGATGATCGATGTAGGAGCTCAATCCCTGGTACTCTGACTGCATAGTCTGGAACCCGGACTGCATCGTCATCTGGAGGCTTGAGATAGCATGAAGTATATCACCGTATCCAGTCTGACCAGTACTCGAGTCACCAATCGGAGGTGCTCGGGTATCTGTGTCCATATCAGCAGCAGCATCTGCAGCAGCCTCCTCATCCTCATCATCATCGCTCTCATCCTCTCGGATCCGTAGGCGCTTCCCGGCCTTCGGATAGAGGAAGCCGTCATGAACCGCGCATCCCATCTTTTTCAGTGATGAGACATTGATGATGTCCGTCGGTCCAATATCCTGAGCCTCGGAGGCAGACAGATGCACCTGAAAGTGCTAGAGTATGAGCGTAATGAGCATCCCGTAAGGAAGACACCCGGAGTCACTCGCTTCGCCATTTATCATATTGGTAAGCAGCAGAGGATATATATTGAAGTGGTGCCCTGTTTTAAGGCACCAAATCAATACTATATCTATCTTAGATAGATACCCTTGACTCTCGAGTCTCAAGTGGATGGTCCAACTGAATATCAGCTGAAACATCTTCGAGTCAAGGGGCATATCACTACATGTATGAAATATAGTGGGTCTGTACGCATAGTTAGGGTCTCCCCTGACTATTTGACAGGCCGCCTCGACATCAAAGTTGTCTGGCCATCCATCCAGACTCCATTGGATCCTCCTTATAGGGATCCTCAGTAAGCTCATGAGCAGGTCAGTGTTGACCTCAAACTCCACACCCTGGACACTGGTTCTGAATCTCAGAGCCAGTGGACTGGGTTTCACCAAGTTCGTATAGAACTGGTGAATCAGTCTCGGGTAGTACTTATTATATACTCTGACCAGTGGGGTCTGATTTATTGCCTCAAAGGCTGGCAAAATATCAAAGTTGCCATGATGAATAGAGTCGAAATCGACAACTCTACCCATCATGATCTTATTATGATAGATAATTGAATCATACCTTGCCTTGGCAGCAGGACTGGAAAACAGAGCTTCATCAAGCTCTGTTATGGGCTTTTTGCTTGAAGAGCCCGCTACTCCCTTTCCCTATGTATCCGGATCCTTAGTTTTTGTGGACCTTGGCCTTGTAGGCGCATTTGGTCCCCCGGTAGTGTATTTGATACGGATTTTATCGATCATTTTTTGAAAAATAGGGCTTTTGGGAAAAAGAGATTTTAGTGAAAATAAGAGATTTTAACCGTAGAAAGTTAAAAATCTCGTCATGGATAAGTAGATCGGTGTGTTTAGATGAAGTTTGGATGGTTTTTGGATCAAAAAGGTGAAATTTTTTAGAGAGAGAAAGCTAGGGTGCTTGAAAATGGCGTAAAAATTCAGAAAAAAATGAACAGTCCTTTTATAGAGTCACGATACCAGTCGACTGGGTCGTGATACCAGTCGGCTGGGTCCTTTTGAAAAGATGAACAATTTTTATACTAGTCGACTGGGTAAATGTACCAGCCGACTGGGTAAACTGGTAGTAAGATACCAGTCGACTGGGCAAATTGTACCAGTCGCCTGGATGAAAACTGATTTTCAAAAACTTGGCTCCAAACAGGGTCTAGATGTACCAGTTGACTGGATAAGACTTACCAGTCGACTGGACAATTTGGTAGTGACTTACCAATCGACTGGGTCACATTTACCAGTCGATTGGATAAAAGGGCAGTGACTTATCAGTCGACTGGGATAGTGTTACCAGTCAACTGGACCCTTAAGAAAATTTTCAGTCTTGAATTTGTAGCACAAAATTTGTTTATCTATGACATCTTGAGTGGGGGAGATATTTAAACAAGAATTAATACTCTTTCACTAGATGTCAAATTATGCAGATGATGAATTATAAAGCAATCAGACATTCAGTTTATCATAATCCAGCAATCCCATTAACATTCTTATCTTACAGAAACTAGCTTCACCTAGAGGTTTTGTAAGAATGTCAGCTATTTAATCTTCTAAAGGTATGATTCTAATCTTATGTCACCTTTTTTAGCATGGTCTCTTAGGAAATGATGTCTTATTTCTATGTGCTCTGTTCTAGAGTGCTGAATAGGGTTCTTTGTTAGGTTGATAGCACTAATATCATCACAAAATATTGGGATTTTTTTAGGTTCATGCCATAGTTTTCTAGTTATTGTTTCATCCATAATACTTGGGCACAACAACTTCCGGCTGCAATGTATTCCGCTTCAGCGGTTGATAGTGCAACGGAATTTTGTTTCTTGGAAAACCAAGAAGTTAACATTGTTCCTAAGAATTGGCATGTTCCACTTGTGCTTTTTTTATCTAACCTACATCCAGCAAAATCAGCATCTGAATATCTTACTAGCTCAAAAGATGAATCTCTAGAGTACCATAATCCTATGGTTTGGGTTCCTTGTAGATATCTAAGGATTCTTTTTACTGCAACTACATGTGATTCCTTAGGATTAGCCTGAAATCTAGCACACATGCATACACTGAACATAATATCAGGTCTACTTGCAGTCAAATAAAGTAAAGCACCTATGGTGCTTCTATAATTTTTAGTATCTACAGTCTTACCTCCTTCATCAATATCAAGTTTAGTGGTTGTGCTCATAGGAGTTCCAAGTGGCTTTGAGCTTTCTATCCCGAACCTCTTTAGTAGGTCCTTAATGCACTTCGATTGATTAATGAAGATTCCTCCTCTTAGTTGCTTGATTTGAAGTCCAAGGAAGTACGTAAATTCTCCCATCATGCTTATTTCAAATTTACCTTGCATGCACTTTGCAAACTCTTGACACATAGATTCATTAGTAGCACCAAATATAATATTATCAACATATATTTGGACTATAAGAGTGTCGTTTTTGTGAGTTTTTATGCAGAGAATTGTGTCTATTCTACCTCTTACAAAATCATTGTCAATCAAAAATTTACTTAGTCTTTCATACCATGCCCTTGGAGCTTGCTTCAACCCATATAGAGCTTTAGAAAGCTTGTAGACATGATTTGGAAGACTAGGATTTTCAAATCCAAGAGGTTGCTCAATATAAACTTCTTCTTCTATAAAGCCATTTAAAAAGGCACTTTTTACGTCCATTTGAAATAACTTGAATTTATTAAAGCATGCAAAGGCTAATAACATTCGAATAGCTTCTAATCTAGCTACGGGAGCATAGGCCTCATCAAAGTCTATTCCTTCTTCTTGATTATATCCCTTAGCAACTAGTCTAGCCTTGTTTCTAGTTACTACTCCATTTTCGTCCATCTTATTTCTATATACCCATTTAGTTCCAATTATTGAATGATTTTTAGGTCTTGGAACTAGTTTCCAAACACTGTTTCTCTCAAATTGATTTATTTCTTCTTGCATTGGAATTATCCAATCATTATCTTTTTCAGCTTCTATAAATGTCTTAGGTTCTACTTGAGACAAATAAGCTACAAAATTGCAAATATTTCTAATAGAAGAGCGAGTTCTTACCCCTTGTGAAGGATCACTAATCACTTGATCAATCGGGTGATAATTTACATACCTCCAATCTTTGGGTAGAATTTCCTCTTGTTGGCTTGAGGATGGTTGGTCCAAATTAGGAGTTTCCATCTCTTCATTTGCTTGAGGTGGACTCTCCTTTGGGTCAACAATGGGAGTAGGACTTTCCATTCTTAGAATAAAATATGCATCATCTTTAAAGGAAACTTCTCTACTACTAATTGGATTAGACTCATCAAGAATTACATGTACAGATTCTTTTACCACTAGAGTTCTCTTATTGAAAACTCTATAAGCCTTACTCGATGTAGAATATCCTAAAAATATCCCTTCATCGGTCTTAGAATCAAATTTACCCAAGTTAGTTTTATTGTTATTTAAGATGAAGCATTTACAACCAAATGCATGAAAATAGAAGATATTAGGCTTTCTTCCTTTCCATAGTTCGTATGGAGTTTTATCAAGCAGAGGCCTAATTAAAATTCTATTTAAGATATAGAAAGAAGTGTTCACGGCTTCAGCCCAAAAGTATTTTGGTAAATTATTTTCACAAAGTATAGTTCTTGAAAATTCTTCTAGAACTCTATTTTTCCTTTCAACAACTCCATTTTGTTGAGGAGTTCTAGGAGCTGAAAAGTTGTGATTAATTCCATTTTTATCACAAAATTTTGAAACGCTTTGATTTTTAAATTCTTTGCCATGATCACTTCTTATGCTAGAAATACAAATTCCTTTTTCATTTTGTACCTTTTTGCAAAACTTTTCAAATCTTTTGAAAGCTTCATCCTTGTAAGCAATAAAAATAACAAAGGTATATCTTGAATAGTCATCAACAATAACAAGAGCATATTGATGGCCACCTAGACTAATGGTACTAATTGGACCAAATAAGTCCATATGCAGAAGTTCCAAAGGTCTAGTAGTTGAGACTACATTTTTTGCTTTAAATGAAATCCTAGTTTGTTTTCCCATTTGACAAGCATCACATACTTTGTCTTTTTCAAAATTGATTTTAGGAAGTCCAATGACTAAATCTTTTCTTAAGACGATTTTTAGCAAGTTCATGTTCACATGACCAAGTCTTCTATGCCATAGCCATGGATTTTCACTAAAAGCAGGAAAATATTTTTCATTTTCAGAATGCAAGGATTTCAAATCAACTATGTAGACATTTTCATGTCTATGGCCAATAAATTTGATCTTGTTGCTCTTGATGTCTATAACTAGACAATGAGAGGTCTCAAATGTGACTTTGTAGCCTTTGTCACATAGTTGACTAATGCTAAGTAAATTTAGCTTGAGGCCTTGTACTAGCAATACATTATCTAAGGTTGAGAAATCATTACCGACTTTTCCATGCCCGATGATCTTTATTTTTGTATTGTCTCCAATGGTGACATATCGACCATCTCCTAAAGTTAGCTCCTTGAATACATTTTTATCACCGGTCATGTGCTTTGAGCATCCACTATCAAGGTACCAACAGTTACCTTTCTCCTTGGTGTGGAGACATATCTACATCACACACGGATATACGATAGCACTTTTAGGTACCCAAAATTTCTTGGGTCCTTTGGGGTTAGTCCTAGAAAACACAGTTCTTTTTGGAACCCATACTTTCTTAACAGTACATGGTGATCTATGGACATATTGATGATGAACAATCCTAGGATGGTAGTTCTTGAAATTTCTAGGATATCTTAGATGTGCATGCCTATAATCCTTAGGATAATAGTTCCTAGGATACGTGTTTCTATGGTGAGGAATATGAAAATGCATGTCATTTCCAGAAAATATATGATGATGCATTCTAGGATACATGCTAGCATTATTATGTGTATGCAAATTATTTCTAGGATAACCATGATAGTAATTCCTAGAATGAGCATGAGCAGAGTGCATATGTTGATTATACATATTGTTCCTAGAAAGAACATGTTGGTTATTTCTAGGATGTGTATAAGCATTTCTAGAGTGTGCATACATATAAACATGTGTATTTCTAGAGTTCTTCATTTTTGTATGAACATTTGTATTCCTAGAATTTCTAGCATTTAATGAGGGAGTGCTTTTAATCTTGCTAGGGTTTTTTGAAGTAAAGGCTTCATTCACACATGTGGCTTTCATGAATAAGCTCTATTTTGATTTTTGCTTTCCCAAAGGAAAGTATCCTACACCAGATTTTCCTCCACTTAATCTTTGGGAAGAAAGCACTTCATCAAGCTTTTCTTTCCAAGCATAAGTCTAAATTTAGTGTTATTCAATTCTGAAATTTTATTTTTTAAATTCTCATTTTCATCTTTGAGAAAATCTTGAGAAGAATCATACAGTAAAGACGATAATTTTTCTTTTTCTTCTCTAAGACTTATCATCTCTTTAGAGAGAGATGACATCTCTTTTTTAAGAATTGAATTTCTAGAATCAAATTTCTTTAATTCATCATGCATTTCATTTATTACTTATAGCAGTTCTTCACTACTACTCACAATATTATTCTTAGAAGAAGGAGAAGATGTTACCTCACTTTCATCGTCGATTGCCATCAAACAAAGGTTGGCAATTTCCTTGTATCCGATTTCTTTGTCCGATGACTCATCTTCTTCTTCGTCATCGCTCCAAGTAGTTGCTATCATGGCTTTCTTCTTCTTGTATGGTTTGTTTGAAACCGTACAATCAGCCCTAATGTGACCGGGCTTCTTGCAGCCATAACACGTAAGTGGTTCCCTTTTCCAAGTGAGATCCTTTGTATAAGGTTTCTTGCTTTTCTTCAAGAACCTATGGAATCGTTTTGGTGATTAATACCATTTCACCATCTTCCTCGCTGCTCTCCGCTTCTTTTTTCGATTCCATTTCTTTGTTGTTAATAGAAGTTTTGAGAGCAATTACCTTTTTCTTCTTCTCATCATCATTGACAATGGGAGTCATTTCTTCCATCTCATATGTCATCAATGATCCAAGTAGTGTCTCAACATCAAGTTTGTCAAGATCTTTGGCCTCCTGAATGACTGTCTTCTTTGGTTTCCATGAAGGTAGCAGAGATCTCAAGATTTTTCTAGTTAGTTCAAATGCCTCAATATTCCTACCAAGCAGCTACACCATTTATAATAGTTGTGAACCATGAGTGTATTTCAGAAATTGTTTCGTTATGAGACATTTTAAATGACTCATTCAGAAACTAGCATATAGATTTTTGACTTTTTTTACCTCACTAGTTCCTTCATATGTAATTTGCAGTTTGTCCCAAATCTCTTTAGCTGAAACACATGCAGATATTTTATTATATTCAGAAATATCTAAAGCATAATGTAACATTCTTGTTACTCTGCTATTGAGAGACATCATTCTACAATCCTCATCAGTGCACTCAGTTTTGAGTTTAGGCATTGTATGATGGGTCTCTCCAATAGTTATTTCTTTTGAAGGAATTCTAGGACCTTCTCCAGTGACTCTCCACAGATTATAATCTTGTCATTCGACAAAGATTTTCATTCTGTTTTTCCAATAGTTATAATTGGAGCCATTGAACAAAGGTGATCTAGTATAAGAGTGTCCCTCAGAGTAGCTATTTGTTGCCATTGGATCAACTCAAGGATTTTAAGCCTAAAAATGAGAATGAAGCTCTGATACCAATTGTAGATCGAGGTTTCAACCTAAGAGGGGGGGTGAATTGGGTTTTTAAAACTTTTTTGCGGAATTAATACAAGTTTATAAAAATGTATAAGCAGCAAACAGTTAAGACAAGTAATATGCTGTAAATAAGGAGTTTAAGAGTAGAGGATGCAAACTCAGATTATAGTGGTTCGGCAATATCGGATTCATTCTGACCCTACATCCACTCTCTTCAAGGAACCTCCTTGAAGTAATCCACTAAGTAACTTAGTCGTACAACTTTCCCGGTGTTGTACAAACCTTACAATCCCTTCCTCTCGGAAGCTATCCCTTTCCTCTCGGAAGTAATCCCCTTTCTCTCGGAAGTAATCCCTTTACAAAAGATGCTGTAAAGTAAATGGTAGAGAGACAACAAGTGAAAGCTTATACAACTGAATAATGTCTCTCTTTCAAAGTAAAGCTTGAAGAATGGCTCAGCAAGAATATTTCAAAGCTTTTTGTGTTTTAAAGAGTACAATAACTTGATTGTGTAAGATCAACTCTTTTTGAATATGTGCAGCTGTCTATTGAAAGCTCAATAGAATGGGTTTATATAGTCATCAAATAATATGGCCATTTTAACTTTAATTTGAAAAATATTTGCTTTTAAAACGTTCAGATTTGGTGTCCAACGGTCATAGTTTTGAACTACCAGTCGACTGGGTCGTGATACCAGTCGACTAGGTTCTCTTGAAAAATCTTGTTTTCAAAGCTTCTGGGTTACTAGTCGACTGGTATTTTTCATTCGGTCGACTGGGGACTTACTGTCCATTTTACCAGTCGACTGGTATGACTGACCCAGTCGACTGGAGACATACTGTCTCATATACCAGTCGACTGGTATATGTACCCAGTCGACTGGGTTGTCTTCCAACCCAGTTTTTCTGTTTTAATTTAAAATGTTTGTTTTAAAATGATCGGTTTAGAAAACCTTTTTGTGTTCGAGCCATTGAACAAGCTATTACAATGTATAAGTGAGACTTACATTGATTCTAATTCTTTAGACCTATACTAGTTCTTCAATCTTCACTTGATAGTTTAATTCGGTTTGAGTTCTTACACTTTGATCCTTGGTTGAATGCTTTTGTTGTTTACTACACTTAATTTGAACTGTTAGAATAATAACAGTTGTGTTTTCTCATCATTAAAATACAGGTGAGGGTCAACAGATGCATAAATGTGGACAAGGTAGCCACGGAGGAAAATCTTGCAGATTTAGGCACCAAGGTTCTACCTCTAAGTAAGTTCAATCATTGCCTTGGACTACTTAGGATTGGAGTCGGTTGATTAATGACTCAAGATGAGTTTGGATACTGAGTTCTCTACACAATGGGTTAGGGTTTAATCGCTTAGGCAAAGGTAGAGATTGTTGGAGTTTGTCAAAAGATTAAACGGGAAATGGAAGAATGAAGTTCAGCATGTGTGCACACCAGTGTGCGCATCAGGTCAGACCGCTACCCTCCCTAGTCTAGGTCACGGTACCCAGAAAGGAGGAGGGCTGGAGGAAGGGCCAGGCTGCGGCACCCCCTCCCCAAGGTCACGGCGCCTAGAACCTTGCTGAAGAGGTGCTTTGCCTTGAGCCGCGGCACCCCCTGTTTCAGGCCTCACCTTTAAGGCACACTGAAGCACACATGATTCACCCTTTCAAGTGGTTCGTGAGGGATGTTAAAAATGCATGGCTTAACTTAGGATTGATCAAAGGCCAAGGTTAATTGGTCATCAAGATCTAAGGGTGGAGATTGACCCTCAAGATTGGACAAGAAGTTGGTGCACTATATAAAGGGTCACCTAACTTCATTCTCAACAACAATTGTGGCAAAGCAATACAAGAGATTAATGTGATCATTATACAAGAGATACAAGAGAGAATTGTGTGAGAGTACAAAGACACAAAACACAAGAGGGACTCATTGTAGAGAGTAGTATAGATTAGATAGAGAGCATTGTAATAGTTCTTATCTTCTTCCTTTCTTCTCTTTTTTGTTTCTTCAAGAAGTGGGCTTCCTGGAGAGGGTTGCTGTGATTGTAAAAGAACCATTGATTTAGTGCAGAGAGTTCAGAGGAACTCACGGGGACGTAGGCTATTGTCAAACGTCGATAACAAATCGTTTGTCTTCTTTCTTTCTTTGATTTCTGTTCCTGTTTCTAATTCCTAATCTTTACAAGTCATTCTAGACTTGGGTGTTTGGAAGATCACCACCTGGACATCTTGTCAAGGTGATTTCCAACAAAAACCAAATGGATCATATCCCAAAATAGAGCATTGAAGGCCAAGTTATACCCTTATGAAGTTTTGCTCATGTTAATCGAATTCTCTCCATTTTTCCTACAATTTGTAATGCAATTTTTTCTTATTTTTTTTTATGGTTGATGGCCTTGAAAGTTGAATTTAACATGAGCTAAGTGAAATACACTTTGTTCAAACTAAAAAATGAAATGTTCAAGAAAAATCAAATTTCGCAAGAAACTAACAATTTTCGAATGTTATAGCTCACGTTTTTTTTGTACTTTAGCTAAAATAGTTACGAAGATCATTTTCTTTGAAAAATCTATACAAACTAATTTTCAAAAACTTACATCAAAACCAAATGGATAATTTCCAAAAACGGAGCCGTGAAGGCTAAATTATACCTTCCATAAGTTTTGCTCATATTAATCAAATTCTCTCCATCTTTCTTGATATTTGTAATGCACTTTTATCCTATTTTTTGAGGACTGGTGACTTCAAAAGTGGAATTTAATATGATATAAGTGAAAAACACTTTGGTCCATTTAAAAAATAGGATAGTCAAGAAAAATTAAATTTTTTGAAGAAACTGTAGCTTGCATTTTTATGCATTTTGCTAAAATAATAACAATGGTCATCTCCTTTAAAAATTTGCCAAGAACTATATTTCAAAAGGTTACATTAAAACCAAATGGATCGTTTCCCTAAACGTAACCCTAAAGGCCTAATTATACCATCCATAAGTTTTGCTTGTGTTAATCGAATTCTCTTATATTTCCTACAATTTGTAAGGCATTTTTATCGTATTTTTTATTTGATGATGACCTTGAGAGTAGAATTTAGCATGATCTAAGTGAAATATGATTTGGTCCAAGTAAAAAATAGGATGGTAAAGAAAAATTAAATTTTGGAAGAAACTGACCAATTTCGAAGGTTTCACGTTTTTTTATTCATTTTTGCTAAAATAGTTACGATGGTAGTTTCCTTTGAAAATTTCCCCCAAAACAGATTTCAAAAAGTTACATCAAAACCGAACTGATCATTTCCAAAAAAAAAACAAAGCCCTAAAGGCAAAATTATACTCTCTAGAAGTTTTCCTTACGTTAATCGAATTTTCTCCCTCTTTCCTACAATTTATAATACACTTCTATCTTTTGTTTTTATGTCTGGTGACCATGAAAGTAGAATTTAAGTGAAATAAGCTTTGGTCCAAGTGAAAAATGGGATGGTCAAGAAAAATTAAATTTTGGAAGAAATTCACCATTTTCGAAAGTTATACCCTCATGTTTTTTGTGCATTTTTGCTAAAATAGTTACGATGGTCATTTCTGTTGAAAAGTTTACATGAACTAGGTTTAAAAATTTTACATCAAAATAAAAAATGATCATTTCCCAAAACAGAACTTTGAAGATCAAATTATAACCTCAAATAGTTTTGCTCGTTTTAATTGAATTCTCTTCCACTTTCCTACAATTTGTAATGCGCTTTTATTCTATTTTTTGATAGCGGGTGAACTCAAAAGTTGAATTTAACATGTTCTAAGTGATATACGCTTTGGTCCAAATTAAAAATGGGATGGTCAAGAAAAATAAAATTTTGGATAAAACTAGCTATTTTCAAAGAGCTCACGTTTTTTTGAGTGTTTTCGAAAAAATGGTAATGATAGTTATTTTACTTGAAAATTTGAAATGAACTAGGTTTCAAAAAGTTACATCAAAACCAAACGTTCATTTTCCAAAAAAAGAGCCCTAAAACCCAAATTATACCCAAGGAATTTTACTTGTACTAATTGAATTCTCTCCCTCTTTCCTACAATTTGTAATGAATTTTTTTTATCCTTTTTTAAGGCTAGTGAAATCGAAAGTGGGATTCAACATGATCTAAGTGATATATGGTTTGGCTCAAGTGAAAAATGGGATGGTCAAGAAAAATCAATTTTTTGAAGAAACTGACAAAGGTTTAGCTCACGTTTTTTGTGCATTTTCGCTAAAATAGTTACGATGGTCATTTTCTTTGAAAATTTGCCATGAACTAGGTTTTCAAAAGTTATATCAAAACCAAACGAATCATTTCCCAAAACAGGCCCCTGAAAGCCAAGTTATACCCTCCAGAAATTTTGCTCATGTTAATCGAATTCTCCCCATTTTTCATAAAATTTATAATGAACCTTTATCCTTTTTTTTTATTGTTGGGGACCTAAAAAGTTGAATTTAACATGATCTAAGTGAAATACGCTCTGTTCTATGTGAAAAATGAGATGGTCAAGAAAAATCAAGTTTTAGAAGAAAAATAAAAAAAAAAATGAGATGTTTCAAGAAAAACACACTCACGTTTTTTTGTGCATTTTCGCTAAAATATTTATGATGGCCATTTCCAATGAAAATTTGCATGAATTAGATTTCAAAAAGTTACAACAAAATCGAATGGATCATTTCCTAAAACAGAGCCCTGAAGGCCAAATTATACCCTCCATAAGTTTTGCTTGTATTAACTCAATTCTCTCCCACTTTCCTACAATTTGTAATGCACTTATATCCTATCTTTTTATGGCTTGTGACCTAAAAAAAAGGAATTTAACATTATCTTAGTGAAATACGCTTCAGTCCAGGTGAGAAATTGGATGGTTACGAAAAATCAAATTTTGGAAGAAACTTGCCATTTTCGAAGGTATAGCTCACGTTTTTTTGTGCATTTTCACTAAAATAGTTACGATGGTTATTTTCTTTGAAAATTTGTCACGAACTAGGTTTCAGAAAGCTAAATTAAAACCAAATGGATCATTTCCAAATCAAAGCCTTGAAGGGAAAATTATATCTTCTAGAAGTTTTGCTCATGTTAATCGAATTCTCTCCGTAATTCCTACAATTTGTAATGTACTTTTATCCTATTTTTTGATTGCTAGTGACCTTGAAAGTAGAATTTAACATGATCTAAGCAAAATACACTTTGGTCCAAGTAAAAATTGTGATGGTCAAGAAAAATCAAATTTAGGAAGAAAATGACCATTTTCAAAGGTTATTGCTCACGTTTTTTTGTGCATTTTTGCTAAAATAGTTACGATGGTCATCACCTTTGAAAATTTGCCACAAACCAGGTTTCAAAAAGTTATATCAAAACCAAAGCGATTATTTCCGAAAAAATAGAGCCCTGAAGGTGAAATTATACCATCTAGAAGTTGTTCTCGTGTTATCCGAATTTTCTCCCTCTTTCCTACAATGTGTAATGCACTTTTACCCTATTTTTTTTTTATGGTTGGTGACCTCGAAAGTGAAATTAACATGATCTTAGTGAAACAAGATTTGATCCAAGTAAAAAATGGGATGGTCAAGAAAAATAAAATTTTGGAAGAAACTCACCATTTTTGGAAATTATAGCTCACTTTTTTGTGCATTTTCGCTAAAATGGTTACGATAGTTATTTCCTTTGAAAATTTACCACGAATTAGGTTTCAAAAATTTACATCAAAACAAAAATGATCATTTTAATAAACAGAGCCTTGAAGATCAAATTTATCCTCCAGAAGTTTTGCTTGTTTTAATCTAATTCTCTCCCTCTTTCCTACAATTTGTAATGCATTTTTATTCTATTTTTTGATAGTTGGTAACCTCGAAAGTAAAATTTAACATGTTCTAAGTGATAAAAGATTTGATCCAACTTAAAAATGGGATGGTCAAGAAAAACAAAATTTTGGAATAAACTAACCATTTTCGAAGGTTTTAGCTCACGTTTTTTGAGCATTTTTGCTAAAATAGTAATGATGGTCATTTCCTTTGAAAATTTGCAATGAAATAGGTTTCAAAAAGTTACCTCGAAACCAAATGGATCATTTTCCAAAAAAAAAAAAAAAAGAGCACTAAAGGCTAAATTATACCTTCAGATTTTCTGTTCATGTTAATCGAATTCTCTCCCACTTTCCTACAATTTATTATGCATTTTTATCCTATATTTTTTTTTATGGCTAGTGGAATTCAACGTGATCTAAGTGAAATATAGTTTTGTCCAAGTGAAAAATGGAATGGTTAAGAAAAATCAATTTTTGAAGAAATTTGCCATTTTCAATGGTTAACTAATGTTTTTTGTGCATTTTCGCTAAAATAGTTATGACGATCATTTTCTTTGAAAATTTGTCACAAACTAGGTTTCAAAAAGTTACATCAAAACCAAATGAATCATTTCCCAAAACAGAGGCCTGAAGGCCATGTCATACCCTCAAGAAGTTTCTGTTTTCCTAAAATTTGTAATGCAATTTTATCATACCTTTTTATGGCTAATGACCTCAAAAGTTTATTTTAACATGATCTAAGTGAAATACACTTTTTTCTAAGTGAAAAATGAGATTGTCAAGAAAAATCAAATTTTGGAAGAAACTGGCAGTTTTAGAAGGTTATAGCTCACGTTTTTGTGCATGTTCGCTAAAATAGTTATGATGGTCATTTCTATTAAAAATTTGATACGAACTAGATTTCAAAAAGTTACATCAAAACTAAATGGATCATTTTCGAAAATGGAGCCATCAAGGCCAAATTATGCCCTCCATAAATTTTGCTCGTGTTAATTAAATTCTCTCCCACTTCCGTACAATTTGTAATGCAATTTTATCCTATTTTTTGATAGTTGGTGACCTTGAAAGTGGAATTTAACATGATCATAGTGAAATATGTTTTAGTCTATGTGAAAAATTGGATGGTCATGAAAAATTAAATTTTGGAAGAAACTAGTCATTTTCAAAGGTTAAAGTTCATGTTTTTGTGCGTTTTCACTAAAATAGTTTTGATAGTTATTTCCTTTGAAAATTTGCAACGAACTAGGTTTCAAAAAGTTACATCAAAATCAAACGGATCATTTCCTAAAACAGAGCCCTGGATGCCAAATTATACCCTCCAAATGTTTTGCTAATGTTAATCGAATTCTCTCTTTCTTTCTTACAATTTATAATGCATTTTTATCCCATTTTTGATGGCTGGTGACCTTGCTATTGGAATTTAACATGATCTAAGTGAGATATATTGTGGTCTAAGAATTCATCTAGTTAATTGATGTTTGCCTTTCATCCAATTTGAGATTGTTAATTTGGAGAGGGACTTGAAAGTGGCTTTTCGAGATACCACGAAGTCTAACTTGTCTTTTTGACTAGACATGTCAGTTGGTTACCAATTGGTATTGATGTGATAAAAATTAATACAAACGGTAGCCAAGACCAACAATCAGGTCCTGCTTCTTGGGTGGTCTACTTAGAGATCACATTTGTAGGTGGTTGGAGGGCTTCGCTTTGGGGCTAGGGCAGTGTGATATTCTACGAGCCGAGTTGCTGGGCATTCGGCAAGGTTTATTGATTGGTCAGGTGAAAGGGCTGGATAAGATTATTCTTGAATCGGACTCAGCAGTTGCGGTTCAGTTGATCAGTTATGGTGATTCTTAATTCCATTTGTTGGGTGTGATTATTGAAGATCATCGGGTTTTGGTGAGTCAGTCTCACTCATGTGTTGTATTTCACACTTTATGCGAAGGAAATAAATGTGCTGATTTCCTGGCAAGCTTGGGATACAACCAGGAAGGTCTTTGGTAATCATCCTTTGGGTTTAGGGAAGTTGTTGATTGATAATGCTTTACATATTGCTTTCCCCAAAAGCTAGCTCCTCTGTTTGGTTGTCTTTCTTATAAAAAAAACCATAATTTTAGGCTAAAATACATGCATAACCCAATGGTTTGGTTCATTTTTATAATAAAAAAAACCTGAGTTTTTTTCTATTACATAACAAACTATGTGGTTTGCACTATTAACACAAAGTAGACTTTCGTTAACTCCACCGTTTATTTTTACCCATTTGAGCGTGAGATTAACCTATTTTGATGCCCAATAAATTCTATAAACTATTTGAAGATCATCCAATAATTTTTAAGAATTTTAAGTCACATATTATTTTTTTGTGGTTGTTCAATCTTTAATAGAAAAAAGTAAGAAAATATTTTCAGTTATCAAAAAATTCTTATATTTTTTGTCATGGTAGATTGCATTTATCTTTGCATGTACACAAAAAATCATGATTGAATTTCTCGTGTTGTTAAGTTTTGTCACGGTATTTTTTCAGCTAGATCATCCAACAATTTTTAATAATTTTAAGTCACATGATTTTTTTGTGGTTTTTCAATCTTTAATAGAAAAAAGTAAGAAAATATTTTCTGTTGTCAAAAAATTCATATATTTTTTGTAATTGTAGATTACATTTATCTTTGCATGTATACACAAAATCACGATCGAATTTCTCATGTTGTTAAGTTTTTAAGACAATTACATTTATAAATAATGCTTAAAAGGGTTACAATATTGCAACTAATTGAAACTACATGGTTTGTTATGTACCAAAGAAAAAAAAGCTTAGGATTATGCATGTATTTTAGCCCAAATTTATAAGCACAATTGACAACAATCGATCACTACAATAGCCTACAGATGCCCACATAGTGAAAGAAATAGTAAACATATTAGTTGAAGAAATAAATCCCATTTAAAATCAGTGCAAATCAAATCTATTATTTTATAGTTTCAAAGCCTCAACCTTAATCACTAGACTAAGACTTTCATAACATCTTAATTAAATTTGGTGTAATATAATTTGAGCTCCATTTTGTGGTTGGTGTAATGCGCATAAGAGGGTTGACACTGCAAGGAGTATGAGCATAAAAGGGTGAGAGCTCGAACGAAAAATGTTGAAGAATCATAGTTAGTACTACCATCTTTGCTTCAATCATAGCAAAATTTTGGCATAGACAAAATTCTTGGGCCCAACCAAAAGTATATACAGCGTTATTTGGCTAAAAAACTTAAAATTTTATTCACTTCTCTATCAAAAAACCTACAGTAAAGTTTTTGGCTTAATTTCTCTAACCCAAAGGCAATGTTTAGGATCTCCATTGCTTTTAGTACAACAGTGAGAGATATCAAAATTTCTGTCAAGAAGCAGAGTTCAAAATCCTCCACCCCTACTAAAAAAAATCTTTAAAAAAATAGACAATGAATGAATTAAAGACAATCTCAAACATCCTCTTAATAGAAAGTGCATTGATCTTTTTTATGCTATGGAAACTCCATCATCAAATTTTTTTGACTTAAATTCTTGAATTGAATTTGATCTCATATATTTTGTACAACAAAAAATAATTTTAGTAACTAAATTAGTTGGCATTCACCATAAAGTTGCGAGATTAAAATTGAATGTAACCATCAATTGAAACACGCATCAACAAAAAAAAAATCAAATATTTATTATTTTTTACTACTTCGCACTTCGCAGCAATGCAAGGCCCAACTAAGGTGATGGTTGATTCTTATGTTTAAAATGTTTATAATAAATAAATTAAAAAATTCAAAAGAAAAGAGAGAGGTAGGTATTTATGGGTAGAATTGAGTCGAATAGCTTAGGTTGCTTGAGAGATTCGGCTCGAAAAACTCTGCTTGAAACTCGATTAAATTGAACTTGAGCTCGAGCTTTGATTTTGGTTCGGTTAGCTTATTGAGCCGAGCTTGAGTAATGTCAAACTCGGCTTAGTAAGCTTGCGATACAGCTCGATTTAATTAATAAATTAAATAAATATTATAAATACAATATTTATTTTATATATTATAAAAATTATTTATTTATTTAAAAAATATAAATACCAAATTTATTTATTTTATTTTGAAACAATATATTTATTATTTTATTTCAAAATGTTCGGTTCGAGCTCAAGCTTGCATTTCACCTTACGAGTTGAGTTTAAATTCAATTTTTTTAACTCGAACTCCACTCAACTCGAATCCAACCATAGGTAAAGAAAAAAAAAAGAGGCAAAAAGAAAATAATAAATAAAATAATTTTAATCAACATAGCATTTTACTCAATTTCATAATAAATTTATTTCAAAATAAATTTTATAATATATTTTTTTTCTAAACATAACAATTATAAAATTATAAAACTCATTTATTCTGAACATTAAAAAAAAAAAAAAAAAAAAAAAACCATTTGGGCCAGAAACAAAGCATCTTTAGTCCCAAAACTTCCCTGACAAGCTTAACTCATATTAGTTTGGCGCCCCCGGGCCACCTGAACTCTTTTGAAAGCATCATTTCCCTCCATCCTCTCTCTCTCTCTCTCTCTCTCCTTTCTGTGTGAAACCCTCTCTATATCTCTCTTTTGAGACACAACAGATCTTTTGGTGATCGGCGATAATGGAGCAGCAAAGGAACCAGAAGATAGCCCAACAACAAGAAGAAATGGAAGAGATACAACATGGCCCTTTCCCTGTAGAGCAGCTTCAGGTACCATGTCTTCAAGATTTTGTTTCTTTGATTACGTTTCAAATTTTTTTTTTCTTTTGGTCGGTTATTCGGATCAAAATAGAGCGTGCCCAAATGGGTTCTTTTTCAGTTTGCTGAAAAAGGAGATATTTTTCAGCTTTCTTGATTTGTTTTTGCATTGGAAAGGGTTTTTGTTTGGATCACTTTTAATTCTTGCTCAAGATTCTGGAATTGAAACGGGTTTTTATTTTTATTTTTTCTTTAAATAGCCCCCGTATAATGTTGTTCATGAATGGTTTTGTCAATCTTGGGTTTTTCTTTACCCGATCTAGAACGAAGAGTGAATTAGGGTTGTCCAAATATTCTGCAAAGGTTTTTTAGGCTTTATTGCCGTAAAGGGTTTATTCGTTCGAATCACTGGAAAAAAAAATTATCTTATCAAGGTTCTCTAATTGAAGTGGATTTAAAATATCTTCTATTTTTAACTTTGATGTTACTCTAGCATGGGTTTTCACAATCTTAGGATGCTTTTCCATTTAATGTGGAGCAAATTAAGGTACACAACAGAGGGGTGTTTCTACAAATAAGAGTTGTTTTGGTTCTTTTAATTTTTCGACGTGTGCCCAGAAGTGTTGTTTCAAATCTAATGCAAAAGGGGCTCGCTTTATCAGCTTTCTTGGTCGGTTCAGTATGTTTAATAGTGTTTGTTTGCTGAAATCCTCATATTTGTTTATCAAGGTTCTATGATTCATATGGGTTCTGCATTTTTATTTCTTTTTGTTTGGTTAAGAATGGTGTCATTTTTAATTTTCTCAATTTGCTTCAAAAAAAAGATTTTTATTAGTTTTTTTTTCTTTAATCAGTTGAGTACGTTTTGTTTGTGTACTGAAAAGTATAATTAATTTACTCGAATCTTCTAAATTATTTATCAAGATTCTCTAATTGAAATGTGTTGCCATGGTATAACAAATCAAAACTATGTTTGGCAACAATTTTTGGTTGTTTGATTACTTGTTCAGTATCAGTGTGTCATCATTTAATCTTCAATTGTAGGCATCAGGAATTGCTTCCATTGACGTAAAGAAGCTCAAGGATGCAGGTCTCTGCACCGTTGAATCTGTTGCTTACTCTCCCAGGAAAGAACTTCTGCAAATCAAAGGAATTAGTGAAGCTAAAGTTGACAAGATCATAGAAGCAGGCATGTCACCCAAAAGTCTTAGTTTTGTTTTCGTTACTGCGTTTGCTATCATTTGCAACGAAATTTGAAATAAAGATATTTTGTTTTCCTCGGGCTGGCAGCTTCGAAACTGATTCCTTTGGGTTTCACCAGTGCTAGCCAACTCCATGCCCAGAGGCTTGAGATAATTCAGATAACATCTGGGTCAAGAGAACTTGACAAAATTTTGGAAGGTAAGTTTCTGTGGATGTGTCCAAATTTTAGCTCAACACTTTAAGCTGTATTGTTACGATCTTACTTTGTTGGCTTCTGACAGGGGGAATTGAGACAGGATCTATTACTGAGATATATGGTGAGTTCCGCTCTGGAAAGACCCAGTTGTGTCATACACTGTGCGTTGCTTGCCAAGTAAGAGCTTTTCTTTCTCATTGGAGATATATTTATACTATCTTGACAAAATGAAGCAAGAATACAACCGTGCTTAGTATTACTGAGTATTCAGAATAGCTATACGGCCAATAAGATGCTTTCTGTATTGGTTTTCTTTTTTCATAACTCGTGAAATTTATATTGCGTTGAATTTTGAATTTTCTGCTTTGCTTGATGGCGAGGCAGAGCAGTCTTATCAATTTATTGATTGCCATCATCAGCCAGTTACTTGGTGAGTCAATTCATTGAAGGCACATTCTAATGCACTATGATATTTCAGCTTCCACTGGATCAAGGAGGTGGTGAGGGAAAAGCAATGTACATCGATGCTGAGGGCACATTCAGGCCACAGAGACTCCTACAGATAGCCGACAGGTCTTACGCTACCTCCTTGAGACGAACATGATGATCTGCCCTGTGTGGTATGATCTCACTAATTAATGGTGTTGGATGATTCAGGTTTGGACTTAATGGTGCTGATGTGTTAGAGAATGTGGCCTATGCTAGAGCATATAACACTGATCATCAGTCAAGGCTTTTGCTTGAAGCAGCTTCAATGATGGTTGAAACAAGGTGTAGTTGTTTTCCATAGTCCTCGTGTTTCTCTTGGTCAACCTTGTCACCATTAACCAAGGTTTCTAATGGATTTTGGTTTTATAGGTTTGCTCTTATGATAGTAGACAGTGCCACTGCTCTGTACAGAACGGATTACTCTGGAAGGGGAGAACTGTCAGTGCGCCAAATGCATCTTGCGAAGTTCCTTAGGAGCCTTCAGAAGTTAGCAGATGAGGTAGACTTTTTAGTAGTGTTTTAAGTTGTTGGTCTGAGAATCCTAGTTGGTTTGAAAACATCAAGGTAGCTAAAGTAGTGATAAATCCTGTTAGTAAAATGGGTCCTATAGAAAGTCCATCTATTCTCAATCTCCAGTAAAAAAAATTGATCCATTTATAATCTTCGGTCAGCTGAATTAATGGATCATGCAATTGGAAATGATTACAGAATGCATAGTTCATTAGGAGTTATAAGAGACATCCGTATTGTATACCATCTAGTTACCTTATTTCCTAGATACGTTTGGACCAAAAAACCCGTACTAAAAAAATCATATTCTATTTATATTTTTCCGAGTACAGGTTTCCTAGATAGATTTTTTGTTTTCAAACCCACCCCCAATGGAACAGAAAAGAAAAAAGAATTCAGGTTACATGCCATCATATGCACATGTTATATCTGTCCAATACATGGACCTTTTGTACATTCTTAATTTCTTATACATCAAATCTTCCTTTATGTGCCTACTTATGCATATGTTATTGTAGCATCTACCTTTTGTATATCATTCTTATTCATCGAAATTTTCTTCAATTTCCTGTGATTATAGTTTGGTGTGGCTGTTGTAATAACAAATCAAGTAGTTGCACAAGTTGATGGTTCTGCCATCTTTGCTGGACCTCAAATCAAGCCTATTGGTGGTAACATTATGGCTCATGCTTCGACAACAAGGTCTGTGATAATATCTTGCTACCTTCTGCCTAAACTTGAAAAGTTCCCTCTGATGGTTACTAACTACATATATTCTATACTTAGGCTTGCGCTGCGGAAGGGGAGAGGAGATGAACGTATCTGTAAAGTAATAAGTTCTCCTTGTCTGGCTGAAGCTGAAGCTCGATTTCAGGTTTCTGCAGATGGTGTTACTGATGTCAAAGACTGATCTTCTTGCGAGGTCCTTTTGTTCGTCAACATATTTTCTTACTTGTACCTATCACTAGATCTGCAAGCAATATGTTACTACTTTGTAATTTTTTTTGTCTACAATTAAGCGTGTTCAAATTTATGAAGAGCTGTTACAGGCTTTGCTGTACTTTCTTTGGCTGCCGTTGGGAAAATTTCTTCTTCTTTGTTGTCTTTTTTATCCTGTTTTCCTTTTTAGTTCTTTGTAGTTTTGCATGTGATCCAAATGTAATTATTGCAAGAAAGTGTTGGGTTTTCTTAAGATGTGAATCAGATTGTCAATGATTCACAAGCCCAGAGACGGAGCCATTATTTGCATATTGAAAAGCAATGTGAGAGTTAAAACTGATTTTAAACTTAAGCATGAGAGGCCATAGAAGGACAGGTGAATTTTTAATCCCAAAAAATATTTTTCAAATACAAGGGAGATTATAACATTTGTTTTAAGACATTGGGCTTGAGAAGGACGAATTGGATGCACATACTCGAACCAATAATTGCGTTGATATTAGGTTTATTATTTATAGTTTATTTGGGATTAATCCATTAGAGTTTATTAACTTAATTGGTGTCTAATATGTGTTATTAGAATAAAGATGAAACACCTAGTGATTATATCAAAGTTATAAATTTTGTATTGGACAACGTTTCAGTTTAGTTAATTAAATTGAATTTTTTGATTTTTGTCTGTTTCAGATTTGATGGTATTTTTGAATAGAATTCGTCAAATCACATATATTTCAAAAAAATATATAATTATAGATATAAATAATAAAAAATTAATCATCATTCAAATATACTGATTAATTTATCCAAAATTTTTGATTTAAAATTAATTATAAATTTTTTTAATAAATTTAAATTAAAACTGTTTTATTATCAAATTACATATCATTTAATGTTTAAATAAATAATTATTTAAACATTAAATGATAAAAAAAAAATACGTCACTTTGCATACTCCAATTTGAAAGATTGATCACTATTGATCGTAGGTATCGTAGCTTGCATTCGAGGATGTGATCCATGTGATTTTTTTTTTAAATTTATCAGGAGGCAACAATTTCTTCAATAAAAAGGTCACAATATCTAATTAGGTGAAGTAATATGGCGCCGTTTAGAAGGATCAAACGCACCGTTCTGTATATGTGCCTGCAATAAGTGGGCCCCGTCAACTGTGGTCGTTTAAGAATAGGAGGCCAAGCTCCAGGAGGAGCAGGAGACAGCTCTCTCGTATATCTCTGCAAATCAAATAAAAAAACCAAAACCTAAGAAATGGCAACAAAATCAACACCACCTTCAAACGTCCCTAAATTTGGAGCCATCTCTAAAGGCTACAACTTCACTTCCACTTGGGAACAGGTTTTCATTTTCATTTTCTATTTCTGTTTTCACTTCTAATCACCTATTTACACTTTAACTGTAAGCATACGTTCTTCTTCGGTTCGATAATTTTGAAGATCCATATATTGAATAAGTGAGAATCAGAAATGAAAATCTAGATCTGGCTTAGATATTTCACGAACTCACGCTTCAATCTAAAATTGTTTTAAGTCAATATAATTTTGAGCGCACCTTTCCGTATTACCGTTTGAGATTGGGATTTCTCAAAAACAAATTGGATCTGCGAAATATGAACCATAATTTCTTGCATTTATTAGTAAAACTGCGTGTTTTATGCCATTGTAATAGAAAACACTAATCGTGGAGGTTAATTAGAAGGATTTTTTTATTGACTTCTTTATTCTTGTCGATTTTGCTGTGCAGAATGCTCCATTGACAGAGCAGCAGCAGGCCGCTATTGTATCACTGTCTCATGCAGTTGCTGAGCGGCCGCTCCCTGTCAATCTTGTGAGTTTGAAACCAATCCTGATAGTAGATGAATTGTTTTAAGTGTACAATGCGGTACTTTTGCTGTCAAATTGACTGTAGTTAGTGTTATTGTAGGCCGAAGAGCATGTCTCCAGGCAAGAAAATTGCTTGTCTGTTGCCACCAAGGACAGCGCTCTGGGAGATTCCCAGGCTATTGAAGCTGTTTTGGTCAATACGAATCAGGTGATCTATTGGATCCATAACCTGATCTTGTAATTGTAGATGCTATTGTGCTTTTTAGTCAATTGTGATGACTTTCATAGGATAGGCGATATAATTTCCTCCTATATTTGTAAAGGTAAATGATCTACAATAGAAATGTTTGCATGTGTTGACTAACAGTTTTATCTCTTTTTACTTGGCAAGTTAGGTTCTGAATTCTTTAATGAATCAGGAGCATTTGTTTTTATGAGTCAAATAACTCTGTTCTACATGGAGAACTCTTTTACAATTGTGTAACTGAGTCTAGAATGTTCCTTTACCATGTTAAGCTTCTTCCAAACAAGTATATCTTTCCCATTAGTCTGAAATTTGGCTAGAGTAGAAATGACATTGATAGAAGTATTGTAGTCATTGAACATGGCATAGCTCATGTAGCAAGAGTATTTTAGGTTCATTTGTTATGGTATATAGGATTCAGATGATTGCTTCTGGGGGTGTGCTGCTCCAGCACCACCTAGTGTGCCAACCGCTTTCCATGCACCTCGCCATAGGTCATTGCTGAAGAATTGCTTGCCTTCCTGGAGGTGGTGATCATCAGCATGATGAATAATGTATACGGTTCAAAGTAGCACCCTGGGGTTTAAGCCTGGACATGCTTTATGAGGGGTTCAATAATTTGCAATCTTTTTTAGTGGCAGAATAAAGTCTACTGCTCATGAAGGCACTCGGATAAGGTTTATGACACTACCAGGACAAGAGAAGGGCATACTGCATACGAGTTGAGATATTGAGAAGATATTTAGGGCCTGAAGAAATCAACTCATCACTTATTAGTATTAGATTATAATTTGGTGCTTAAAATTATTTTTAGAAATAAGTTATTTAGTGTTTGGATATCTTTCTTCAAGTTTTAAATAAGTTGTGGAGTTGTTTGATAAAAAAATGCTGAAATCAACTTAAAACTGTTAAAATGACCAAATTATAATCTGAAATAGTGTTTTAAATTATGGGAAAATAAGGATTTTTGAGAAAGCCCAAGGGTAAAAGGGATATTGATCAAAGTCAAACCAGATTATAATCTGGAACTGATTTGAGAAACTGGGTTACCCGGCTTTTCAAAATTCACTTATTTTATTCCTAAATTATAGTCTCCGTAGGATATAAGTTGTACCAAACAGAGAAGTGGAGTGAGATATTAGCTTATAAGCTAGTTTGACCAGCTTATAAAATGACCAAACAGGCTTAAAATAGAATACAAACTAATGAAGGATGTCATCATAACTTATGTACTTTCTTTAATAGTTTGGCAACTGAGTTGAGTTTATGATGCATACGCTTTCTGTCGGTATCTAATGCTTTTGTCTCGCTGTTTTTGTTCTCTTTGATGCAGTTTTATAAATGGTTTACAGATCTTGAATCAGCTATGAAGTCTGAGGTCTGTTAAATTTATTGTTGCAGCATATCACATATGTGGTCGTAGAGTGGCTTTTGAAATATATTTAATAAGCACTTCATTGTTCTCTTTCTGTAGACAGAGGAGAAGTATCGGCACTATGTCAACGCTTTAACTGAGCGCATAGAGACATGTGATGATATACTTCATCAAGTATGTTCGTATTATATTTCATGCATTGCTGCACTTCTAATTCTTCAATGAATGCTTGTGCAATAGTTTATTTGTTACTTAGATTCTTCTTGATTTAAGATAGTTTGGTATCCTTATATGCAGGTGGATGAAACCCTTGACTTATTTCATGAGCTACAGCTGCAGCACCAAGCAGTAGCAACAAAGACTAAAACTCTTCATGATGCATGTGACCGACTGGTGTGGTTTTCTCTCTTTTTTAACTGGCATTTGATGTTTTGCTTACCTAGACTATTGGCTGGAAAAAAACATCTGGAACATTAACTACAAAAATGCTGAACAAGATTTTGGCATAGAGCTTGCTTGATATGACAGAATATGAATATGGAGCAAACAGATTATGAAAGAACTGCTTTTCTCAAGACCTAGAAGGTTTAAAGAATATATATTGATTGATTGGATAATTATTGTACTCCTTTGTCCTCTTGAGATTTGTGTGATAAGAATGAACAACTTGATACTTTTTTATAGGATACTTTGTTTGTGTAGCATGTGATGTAGGTTTGTGATTTGTGTTTAAGGTCATTTAACTTGAATTCTGCCTTTTAGTTTGATTACCTTACTACTGTTCCAAATGGTAATGTGTAGTTTGAATTCGTTGATATGGTTGCCTCATATTCTTGTTCTCATTGCAGTTGATGGAGAAGCAAAGACTGATAGAGTTTGCAGAAGCACTTCGCAGTAAGCTCAGCTATTTTGATGAATTGGAGAATGTAAGGTTTGAATGCTATCTTATCTAGAGATTTAGTATATTTCAAATGCTGTATTAGCCTGGTATCCTATTTGGAATATAAGCACTTGGCCATCATTGTCTATTTGATTATCACATTACCATTTTGAGTTCAATGTCTGTAATTCTCACCCTTGCCCTTGGGCATGAGCTCAATTAGTAAAGGCGGACTGGGTAGATCATAGATTCAAATCTTACCAATCTAACTGTCCTTCTCACCCTTATGTTCATCTTTCCTGTAGTGTTGAAGAGTGGATTGTTTGTTTAGAAGCATAAAACTGATCTGCATATTATAGTTAGAACCATTATACGAGTACTTTACTTGTTACAGTCTTGCTTTATCAAGATAATAAGGCTTATATTTATATTTTTCGTTTCTTTTTATTTTTTCACAAAAGTAGACATGATACAAAGTTTGTGGTGCGTTTTTATTATAAATAGCTTTATTTATTAACTTCAGATTGTCTAATTTTATATCTTTTTGCAGATTTCTACCAATTTTTATTCTCCAAACACGAATGTTGGAAATGCAAACTTTCTTCCACTGCTCAAGCGACTTGATGAGTGCATATCGTGAGTGAATAATTTTTTTTTGGATAAGTTATTGTACAAAATTGCACTTGTGACCTCACTCTGGTTAAACCGTGAGTTCATGAACAGTACTGGAAACCATCTTTTTTGCAAGTATATTATAATTGTTATTTTCATTATTGTTGTTATTATTTTTATTATCTTTCTTGTCATTATTGTAGTTATGTTGAAAGCAATCCTCAGTATGCAGAATCCAGTGTTTATTTGCTCAAATTTCGGCAGCTCCAGGTAAAGTGATCTTAGCAATTTGTGAAGTGGTTCATCGGGTGAATAAATATTAGCAGTTGTTTCTCTTTCTATCTCTCTTTCACACTCTGGATAAAAAAGGTTTGCTATCTGCTAGCCTCAATTATAAGTTAAAAAGTCTAAAATTTTTGTGTTTTGACAGTCTCGAGCCCTGGGTATGATCCGTTCTTATGTACTTTCTGTTCTCAAAAATGCTTCTTCTCAGGTTAGGTGCCTTTTTGAGATGGGATTTTTTTTGTAAACATATATATGTGTGTGTGCGTGCGATATAATGCTCCATGATAAACTCGTTCACTTCATCAGGTCCAAGCAGCTATCTGGAGCAGTGGTGGTAGCAAAGCATCTGTTTCAGAAGGTGTAGAGGCATCTATAATTTATGTTCGCTTCAAGGCTGCCGCAAGTGAGGTAATGATTTCCTCTCTCTGTACTTTTTTGGTGTGAAAGTGGTAGAAATATATGATTAAGATTACCTTTTACAACCGGTAGTAGATTGAGGCATGAAAATGGGATCAAATTTGGGTAATTTTTTGACAAATTCTCTTGCATGTAGGAAATGGGATAGTCTGCTGAAATTATATCCTCTTTAGCAGAGATATCTAACAATAAGTGTTTTCAGCTTAAACCAGTGTTGGAGGAAATTGAAATCAGATCATCGAGGAAAGAATATGTTCAGATCCTTGCAGAATGCCACAAATTGTACTGTGAACAACGGCTTTCTTTGGTGAGTTTATGATATTTTTCTTTTTCATTTTTTTATATTCTCTTGTTTTAATCGCTCTTTGGTGGTATTTTCTTTTCGATAAGTTTTTGGCGGTAGTTATATGCTCCTTTTGTTATACCCTTTCTAGGTGAAAGGCATAGTGCACCAGCGTATATCTGAATTTGCCAAGAAAGAGGCCTTGCCATCATTGACTAGATCAGGATGTGCATATTTAATGCAGGTATCGTTGACTTACTACAGTAGTATGAAGTGGATGTAGATGGTTGTTAGTTTGGACCTCTTGTTGGATTGAAGCACACTCAAGGGTTTCGTTATTTCAGCCATAAATTATTTCGTTGGTTGATTTATTTTGTGATGTCTAAAGGCCTTTAAAGTTTCTCACCCAAAATAGTTTGCGTTACATGAAAGATAGGATTTTTATGACTTTTGTTTAACGTTACTATAACTTGCAGGTCTGTCAACTTGAGCATCAACTCTTTGATCATTTTTTCCCATCGTCTTCTGAGGATATATCAAGTTTGGCTCCATTAATAGATCCTCTGTAAGTTCTCTTATAGCCTGATATGCAGGGCTTTTCTTTACACATTCACTCTTTTTCTTTTGAGGTTAACACATTGATTATAGCATAGCTTGATGGCTTAATGATGCTGAATGGAAATCAATTAATATAATTCCACGTTCTAGCATGAGTAAAAATTCTAATTTGACCATATTTGTTCCAATAATAGAATATTTTCCAACCTGATCACATATTGTAAACTTGGGTTTTCTCTTGTTTGAGACGTTTTGTTTCTCACTGTCTATGCTTCAGAACAGGATAAAATTTCTGGAAACTTTTTCTCAACATGCAGTGATGTGTAAAGTGAAATTTTGTATATTTAATTTGTCACCTTTGGCTTTTCTATTGTACCTTCTCTCACGTATATTTGACATACTCTTGAGATATAAAAGGGTGTAGAGTGTATACCCATCTTTCCTGAGCGTTAATACACAAACATGTGTGCATACCTACATTCATACATGTCCTGGCTCCTCCTTTCTTTATGCTGAACATCTTTTGATGACCTTCATTTGCATTTTTCTGTAGGTCTACGTACTTGTATGATACACTGCGGCCAAAACTCATTCATGAAACAAATGTTGATCTTCTTTGTGAACTTATTCATATCCTTAATGTTGAAGTCTTGGGAGAGCAACTCAGTAGACAGACTGAATCACTGGCTGGGCTGCGTCCTACACTACAAAGAATTCTGGAGGACGTTCACGAGCGGTTGACTTTTCGTGCTCGAACACATATTCGTGACGAGGTGTGTTTATTATACTCAGTTGGGAAAATTACATGTCTTAGTGGAAGGGTCAGAATTTTTCTATGCATTTTCCTTTTTAAATGTCCATTGATGTTTTCAACTTCATGAATTTCTGGTCAGTTGCCCAAATGACCAAGATTTTGCATGATAAGTTTATTGCCTGTAGGAGTTGAAAGAATCCACATAATCAAATTATCAATCATCTGTAGTTTGGGATTCAAAAAGAGATCAGGATACAACCAAAATTTATCTACTAAAATACCATTTCTTGGAGCAATAGATTCCATCTAGTTTTCTCCTGTTTTACATGGAAGCTACAGTTTCTTCCACTTACCTTGGCTTTATCTTGAATCTTCCTCTTCGTTTCTTTTGCAGATTGCAAATTATATTCCTTTTGATGAAGACTTGGATTACCCAGCCAAGCTGGAGCGATCTTCTGAGATGAAATCGGAAACTACATCTGTAAAGTGTCTCACACTTATACTTTTTCCGTGGCTTGTTTAACTAATCATGTGCATTCTAGATGTTTATGCTGTTTTGTAAACATCCTTTTGGATAGCTCCCAAACTATAGGCTAATTATCCACTGTCCCTTTTCATGTCCTTGAGAAAAATGAAGAACATTCATGCTGTAAAACAAACATGTATGAGAGTATTTGAGGTGTCTTATGGTGAGAGAATAGTATCTGTTCATTTGTTCTTTCGCTCGACAAGCTTGATGGGTATGGATCCCACGAGGTGTTTCACACATTTACTCCATGCATATTCTGTGCATCATGTACCAATATATGCTTTTGCATGTAACTTTGGTTTTGCCATATGTCTTGCTGTTGGCTGATGTTTTAACTTTTTCTTGACTTTCAGGCTGGTGAAAACTCAGATGTATTCAAGACTTGGTATCCACCCCTGGAGAAAACTCTCTCTTGTCTTTCGAAGTTGTATCGTTGTTTAGAACCGGGAGTCTTCACTGGCCTAGCACAGGTGAATTGAGTCTTTGGATGTTCACAAATTGCTGAAATTTCCATTTTAAAGAACATATTACCTTTCTGTTCTTATTTTGTTAAGCAAGTGAACTTTTGGTATTTTTACCAGGAAGCAGTGGAAGTTTGCTCCATGTCGATCCAAGTAAGCAAGCTAACCAACAATTATCTAATTGGAACTTTTATTGTGCATTGATAGCATATGCATACAATACGTGATGCTCTCACTTTATGAGTTTGTATTTGGTTCTTCACGATATAATGTTATCGATCTTAATGGGTAAGTTGGGATCTAGGCTGTGGCCTGTAAGAGCTAGGTTCTTATTGGTCGGTCTCTAGCATGTTATCAAACTTACATGCAATTTCTATGTTTGTGTTAATTGGTGTTTCCTTTTTCTCCCATTCCAATTTTGGTGCAGAAAGCAAGTAAACTTATTGCAAAGAGATCAACTGCCATGGATGGGCAGCTCTTCCTTATCAAGCATCTTCTACTCCTGAGGGAACAGGTTATTCCGTATATTCTTCTCCTTTGTTTTTGTTTGTGGTTATTCATTCAAGTTATATATTATGGTTTTTAACTCGTAATTTTTGACTTTCCAGATTGCTCCATTTGATATTGAATTTTCAGTCACGCACAAAGAACTTGACTTCTCCCATTTGCTGGTTAGTTTCTCCTAAGCTAAAGCTGTGCTAGAGTTGTGCTTTATTTGATACTTGTTGTTTTGCTTCAGCTGGGTTGGACGTCAAAATAGTTTTTTCTTAAGATTTGTTTTATTTTCTTTGGCTTGTGAAACTTTCCAATCACTCCACCCCTCCTTTTTACTTTTTTTTTAGGTTTTTTGTTTGTAATCTTTTACTGGAAGCAGTCTTATTCATATAAAAATTGTTATGGCCAGGAGCATCTGAGACGGATACTTAGAGGTCAAACTTCACTATTTGATTGGTCCAGATCAACTTCGTTGGCAAGAACCTTATCGCCCCGAGTTTTAGAAAGTCAGATAGATGCCAAGAAGGTTTGTGACTTTTACCTTCCATTAATGTTTTCAAATTCTTCCATGTTAAATTGGTGATTTTAACCATTTGAATTCAGTTACAATGGAGAAAAAGCAATGAATAGTGTCAGCCATTATAGATTTTAACATTTTTATTGTGATGGTAATGAAAGGTCACCATAGTCCACAAATTATTCTCTCAGTTGAATAATATCAAGGCCCATAGAATCGCGGTCATATCCAACGGATAAAGTTCTATAAAAAGAAATCAAATTGATAATTTATATAAAATTTAGAGATAGTTTAACTTTGCATGTTCTAGTCAGTATGATCACTGATGAGAGAGAAAATGAGAAGGTATAGTTTCATATATTGAGATAATAACTAAGTACTTACAAATATGCACAACATGCGGTGGACATGATACGTCGAGCACAAGATCTTAATATCATAGACATTCACAATGCATCTTTAGATATTTTGAGGTTCAAGTGATATTAAAACATTTTTATATTATCACATCTTTTTAAAAACTTATCATGAGATATTTATCATTTTTCATTGATTTATTACAGATATCTCAAGTATTTCGAGTTCCGGGTGATAATAAAAACATATTTATGTTATCATATATTTTTTTATAAGAATATTATCATATGTTTTTAAAAACTTATCGTGAGATATTAACCTTTATCGTCAATTTAGCACGGAAATCTCGATATTTCGAGACATTTTACAATTATTTAGTATGTGACCCACCTGAGAGAAAGGATTCAGCCAGCACATGCAACTACCACTACTTTCCCTCTCTGTTGAAGAATTTTCAATTGTTGGAGGGCTGGGAAGTTGAAAACTAAACTAAGCACCATTTAAGTACATGCATTTACTAAATAAATGTACTGTGATTTTTTTTTTAATTATTACAAATATATATGTGACCATTTGATGTATTTTAACTATTAAGATTTTTATGTATAAGAGCATGTTTAAGTTAGTTTTATGGATCTTGTAATATTTAATGTTGTGTATTTATATTTGAACACGTATGTATTATAATGGTTTTCTTTCTGTTGTGATATCAATTTATAACAGAACAACTTAGTAGTACTTTGTACATTACATTGTGTTATTGTGTACATTATATTTCTAATGTTATAATACTAAAAGATAGATCAATGCATGAATCAATATTATATAAAGTTTCATTGAAAATTTCCAAAGTGTACTATAAATTTTCATCAATTTTGCAGAATTGAAATCAAAAGTTTTTAACCATCGAGATTTCCATTGAAGTTTCTGTAATTTCTGGTTTTGATATCTTTTCACTATCGAAATTAGAAACATTGGTCGAACATGCGTTATACTGAGTTTGTGCATGGATATACTTTGAACAATTCAAAGCAAAAGACATGGATAATCATAGATTCATATTATAGGTATAATGCAAACATTATGAAGCTCATGCTTTCCTTTGTTTTTTAGTTTTTGATAGTATATTGTTTATCAAAAAAAGTTTTTATAGTATATTGATATGCATGGATACCATTTTTAACATCGAGTTCAAATGTAATTATGTGCACCTTGTTTTCATGAAGTCACTCATGAATCATGGCAATGTGCCTTAAAACTAGGACAAATTTCCAAAAAAAAGAAAGAGATGCTGTCGATGACTTCTCTTCGGTAAATTTTGAAAGAACTGGTTGGTACACCTGGAGGAACCATTTTTACGTACTCCGCTGTTGTCAATAGGTAATTTGGTATGCTTTGGAGTTGATTATTACATTCCAAACCCCAAAATGCGCCATTGATGTTAACTCTGCACCTCTTTTCATATTCAAATGGAGATGTCGTTTGCGGCAATCACTAAATTAGAATAGGTTTTTGGATGATAGCTTTGTAGGTAGCGTGTTTATTACATTTAGTCAAGTTTGACAATACTTCTATATTAAGCAGAACTAGTTTGACGCTTTTCTCTCCTGTTGGCACTGTGACATGTGGGTGCATTCATGTACTTGCAGGAATTGGAGAAAAACCTAAAAACCACTTGTGAGGAGTTCATTATGGCAGTCACTAAGCTAGTTGTGGATCCTATGCTTTCATTTGTGACCAAGGTTCTTCTTTTTCCTCATTTTTTTTTCTGGACAACATACTATTCTTATATCTGTATGGGCCAAACTTTCTTTGCAAGCAAATGAGATTAGAACCCTCCATCTAAGGATGAAGGCTGTTAGCTTAAGGAAGTCTCTGATTATACAGAGATAAATGTGATTCTCATTTTACCTATTTCTACATTAAAGATGAGAAAGACACGTTCCCACACCATGGCAGTGGTTCTCTCACTTTGCTTCTCTACTGAATATGACCTTTGTTTGATTGTTATAATCAAACACAGCTGTTAGTTCCAGATTTGCATTGCTTAGTATAACTGGTTAATATAAGTTGCCAAATAGTAGTAACTAAAGGAGTGGCATATATTTATCTAATTGTCGGTATCAAAATACAAATTTTTTGGGTCATGGAAAAATTTTCCCCGTAAAAGTTTTAAATTTCTTCTGTAGGTAACAGCTGTGAAAGTTGCATTGTCCTCTGGTAGTCAGAATAAAAAAGTAGACTCAGTTATGGCCAAACCGCTCAAGGATCAAGCTTTTGCTACTCCAGATAAGGTGGCTGAACTTGTTCAGAAGGTATGGCGTATAACTAATTACTTGTTTGCTGGAGTTTCTCAGAGAATGCAACCTCTGCAACTTTTCATGGTCTTTTAAGAAAATTTTCTTATTCCGGTCAAAATTCCCAAGTAAATAGTTGGTTTCTGTTCTTATTGAAAAGACAAGACAAAGGCTCTCGACAATTTATGATAAAATTAATAAGGAAAAGAAAGTGGATACAAAGATAACTCTCAGCTACAAGAAAACAATCAAAAGCAAGCCATGTTAATGGTTCTCAACTCTTAATCAATTTCAAGAAGAGAATGGTCCAGTGATGTGGAGGACTCCAAATGACTGGCCCATTGGCCCAACTCGTACTTGTTAGTTAGAGGACTGAGGGTGCAAGTCAAATTCCCATCTTGAATTATATGCAGGATGGGAGTATATTTTACTATTTGAACCATGGAACAGGGAGTGAGGATTTATTTCCCTAGGGCTGCAAAGATTATTACCCAAAAGGAAAGAAAAAGGATTATATTGATTACCAATGACAAGGGAGAGCAGTCAAGGTGGCAGTCATTTGGCTTTATTTGCAGCTTCCATATTGTGCAGGCTCGTAAGCTTACATATAGCATAAAAAGGGCTACCTCATTTGATTTTATTCCAAACAATTCTTGCTGGTATTGAAGGATTGGATCAACAAGTTTAATTGACATAAGCATTGTTCTGTCCGAAATTTACATAATTTAGATTTAACTTAGAGAAATACGATTGTAAATATTAAGGATTAACTTAAACTAATTTGTTATTTAATGTTTCTGGAACAGGTAAATGCTGCCATCCAGCAAGAGTTACCAGTGGTGATGGCAAAACTGAAACTCTATCTACAGAACCCATCAACACGGACGATACTTTTCAAACCAATAAAGTAAGTCCAATGTCCCATTTTTAGTAATTTTTATGGTCATCAGATGAATAGCTGCAAATATGACCTTATTTCATGTCTCATTATTCCGTTTTTTGGGTCATTAGAAACAGTGGCCAATCTTGACAAAGTCTTAGCTATCAAGAGATAGTACAATCTTCTACCATTACTTTGCTTTGAACTAAGTTTTAACCATAATTTATTAGTAGATCATTACCCGAGTATGGTCTTCTTGTGAGCACATGTTCACGTTCATGAACCAAAATATTTCTTGACAGAATTATGATAAACCATATGCTCAATCCCCTCTCAGGTGCTTGAAAACCAGCTTCATCCTTATGGCAACACCATTCCCACCAAACCAAAGATATCGGGAGAAGTGAAATAAAATAAAAAAAGATAATTCTTTAATCTATATTTTGTACATCAAAGACTTTTCCAAGATCTCTCTCTCCTTTTGTGTAGGCGTGTGGACTTATGAATTGTGTGTTCATGTGTACTTGCACACGTGACAGTGGCCTCATCATGCTGTATTCTACCACTGATTTTTATCGTTCCAGTAATTATGTGTGATTTATATATTTTTGCAGGACAAATATTGTGGAAGCTCATATTCAAGTTCAGCCCCTTCTTAAAGCAGAGTACTCCCCAGAAGAACAAAGTATCATTAATATGGTTTCCATACAAGATCTGCAAGCACAACTTGACAATCTCCTGTAGGTGTGTCAAGCTCATTAAATTCCTTCATCTCAACATTTCCAAGTCTTTCAGTATTTTGACCACACATAGGATGGTTTAGCTCTTTAGTAGAAGTTTTGAAATCTATAACGTATTGATAGATCAGTAGAGGAAAATGAGGAGCCATTGTGAAGAAGACAGTCCATAAGTAGTAATTCCATTTGTTTACAATCAATATCAATTCATATTATACTAGTGCATATTTGTATTGTACATTCTCTAATAATAATCATATTTTGTGTTGCATGAGATTTTTATACTTGCGTGGGATGAAAATTTATATTGAAGGACTGCTCTGGTTTTGGATGCTCTTGATGACTGGTCCATTGTTCCGCTATGGGCAATTGAGAATGTAATCGTTGTTGATTCAGGAATCATGATGTCTTCTTTTGTCATTTGAACAGCGTTTTCTGTTCAGAGATCCATCGATTTGAGATCCATGAATTTGGTGGCCTATAATGCCGCAAAGTGAGCAGCCCGTTCAAACTTCACTGGGCCCATCCCTGACCACCCAGTTCGGGCCATTTTTAAACAGGGATAAGTGCTCCTGTTCCATTTATTGATGATTTTGTTTTCTGAAATGAGAAATAAAATTATTTCAAAACAAAATCTCATCATTCATATCCCCTCGTTGATGAAATTGATTCAGAAAAATGGAAAAAAAAATCACTGTACTTATCAGCTAAGTATGTTAATAACAAAGATTTTAATTTCGATAAGCCAAAAATACTTGAGTTTCGAATATTATCTAAATTTCTGATTGCTTTAGAGTGTTGGTATGAACAAGGATTCGAGGCGTTTTTGAGTTTTAACAAAAAAAGAAATATGAATTATATACAGTACAATTTATAGAATATTAATCGATGCATTTGTCAATTTGTTTTAGCAATATAACATTGTAAATACAATATATACAGCGATGTGAAATAACGTACAAAATATCTACGAAATTACGTCCAGTCTATTACGTAATGTGATAGTGCTTAGGTGGAATTACCTTTAGAAGACTGCATGCCCTACGTAGTGGAAATTCTTTGGGTGGAAGGTTCTGCAAAATGGATTGATGATTAATTATGCTCGGTTCCACAGTGGTCTGGTGGCTGACCCTCTCTGTCCTAGGTGTGGGCTGGCCATTGAGGATGGTGTGCATATGCTCAGGGACTGCCCTAGTTCCCGAGCTGTTTGGGATTCACTCCAAGCTACCAGGTACTGCCCTGCTTTCTTCTCCCTTTCTCTTGCAGACTGGATTTTGATTGACTGTAAGAAAGCTTAGTTTGGGTAAATTTCAGCTCTCTTGGGCCACGGTTTTTATGCATTTTATGGTATCTGTTGTGTTGACGTAACAACAAAATCTTTTATCTATTTTTCGTATGGCCGAGGCAGCCTAGGAGGTTTATTGTTGCTTTTGGATCCTTTAAATTCAAAGCGTGAGCTTCTTATGGGGTGGAAACGACCTAAACAAGGTGGTATTAAGCTTAATGTTGACGGTCAGCTCTGTGGGGAATCCGGGTCCTTCGGGGGCTGGGGGGGCTTTTGTGGCTTGGGATGTGCAGGTCTTATCTTATTGTATTTTTTCCTTTTGTAGATGGTCCAATGTTAAGATTTTCGCAGGAAGCTTTCCAAACAAAAAAAAAAAAAACTCACTTTCCTTAACTTAAGATTTCCAAATGGTTTTTCAAGAGAAATTTAAAAAAAAAAAAACCTTAAGAATGGAACTTGAACGAATGGACCACATTGCAAACAATTCCAAGCATTAGATCAGTAATCTTGAGTGTTTAAAGGTTGGCGACCAAATTGAAAATGGCCCCAAACATTGAGGAAGAGATTTGTAATTTATCCCAAAAATTCAATAAACTCTGTAAGTTCTTCATTTACACAAAAGCACCCATTAAACTAAAAAAAAATAAGAGTGCAACCATCAATCCTTGATGGTCCCAATATACTTCTTCCCATCAAAAGCCTGTCTATTGAGAGGGGAGCCAGAACAAATTACTTTCATTTTATATTCGTGTTTGAATATCCTGCCAAGCTCACAACCTATATAGCCATCTCCCACAATTTTGTAGTCCAAGAATATCTAAACAAAAGATGATGAACAGACTCAGCCTCCTTTTTAAAAACAATACTATACAAAACCATAAATTATACAAAATCAGAAATAAAACGTTTTTCACGGCCTCCTCTTCAATGATCCCACAATTTTACCAAGTATATTTTACGGACACTTCTTGAAGAAGTAGATATTATACAAAATCGGAAATAAGAAAAAATTGAATTTAGTTTTTTAAATTAGAAAAAGAAAAACAGAAATAAGGCTGACAAAAATTGAATTAAAATACTAGGAAACTTGAAACCTCTTAGCCCAGCTCGTTGTATATATGAAAAACCAAATAAATTTAAATGAAATGGCCTTCAAGACCACTTATAGAAACACAATATCCTTTTTTTTTATAAGTAACAAACACAATATCCTAATAAGAAAAATCATCCAATAAAGAATATTTTTCTATTCTTTAACGTAATTTTTTTCATCTTCGATTTTCTTGAGTTGCGTTGTCCACGCATCTATACTGTCAGAGATTCCTGAAGAACATAATCTTGGTCAATACATGAGACCATATATTAATTTTTCATCACCCAAAATTCCTGAAAGCAGTTCAAGGCTCACCTTTGATGTGCTGTGTTGCATCTTCAACAAAAAAGTTCGCATCCTCAAGTTTCTGCCTCTTCAATTCAGCTTCACCAGGCAAGATGTCAGCCTCTACAGAAGATACTATTGCCTCCACCTCTTGCTTCCGCCTCTTATGGTTAGTTGTTAAATTAGTCTCAAGCTCCACTCTCTCGTTTCAGTCTATCGATAAGAAATATACGTATGTGAGCACACAAATGTACATGCAAGTTGCAACGAAAGGTTTATATATCACTAACCTCAATGCTATCTGTTCTGCAGGCAATGAGCTGCTTTTTAAAGCTATGATTGGTAGATAGAAAAAGTGAGAGAAAGAAAGAAGAAGAGGAGAGGGAGCACTTTTCTATCGTTTGATAGGGAAGAAAAGTGAGAGATGGTAGAGAAAAAAAGTGAGAGGAAAGAAGAGTGGGATGATTGATATTTTCTTCCCACATGAACAAACCACAATTCTCCCAAATTAGGATAATTGATGAGTGAAAGTTAAAATAAACTATTTTTTGTCATTTTCTTCTTTCCTCTCACTTTTCCATCGTCGTTACCACACACATGATGAAAAACATTAATGTTCTCATTTTCCATCCTCTCCCTCTTCTTTCCTTCCACTTTTCTTCTCTACCAATCAAACCGTAAGATCTTTTATTTAAGGGTTCAATCGTGACAACATATCTTTTTCCTTTGGTGTTAAATGACCAATGAGCTTTGTCCCCTTTTCAGCCCGCTTCATGGTCCTACTAGCTCTAAGCTGATTAATTTGAGTTTGAACATATGCAAGTGATTTTTCCTGCATACAAGTTGTTGATTAACGCAATCCAAGAGAGGTGAATTGGGTTTAAAAACTTTTTCCATTAATTGAAAATTTAAATACAATCAAGCAAGCTATCAAATTTAAAGCAAGTAAATCATAAACAACAAATATAAACTTGCAGAAATTAAAGAGAGTAAGGGAAGAGACCTTGCAAACGGATTTATAGTGGTTCTATTACAGGTCTGGGTTAGGATCGTGTTTGAGGGCGGTGAACCAATAAGGAAGCAGGATCACGCTTCCTTTGGTTACTTATGGTGATAGTTTCTAGGGTTATTTGAGGTACCCTGGGCCTCCCAAAATAAATGTGAGTTTGCTGAATAATTGTTTTTTTTAACCCTTATCTAATTTTAATAATGACAAAACAATACTCTAATTGTACTAACAGTTTTATCTAAGTGTTTAAACGGTAAAAGCTTTCAGCAAAGAATCAAGATGCAAGAACTCAACCAGTATCAGACGCTAAGACAAGACAGAAGATATAGAATATGCATTAAGGTATTGAAACAAACTATAAATATCTTATGTTCAAGTAAGTAGCTTGTCTTATGGCTCTTTTTACAAAAGAATTTTGACAAAACTATTAATTCAAACACTTCCAAGACAAAAACAATTTTATTACATGAAAAACTGGGTTAAAGGGCAACACAGTCGACTAGAGTATGGGACAGAATGGTCCCAGTCGACTGGTGTAGAGCACCCAGTCGATTGACATCTGGGACAGTGAAATAAGGAAGCAGGATCATGTTTCCTTTGGTTACCTATGGTGATAGTTTCTAGGGTTATTCGAGGTACCATGGGCCTCCCAAAACAAACGTGAGTTTGCTGAATAATTGTTTCCTTTATTCATTGGACTTGCCTAGCTTTATAGCTTTACAACTTACGTAGAGATATAGATGAATCCTTCTTAAAACAAGATAGGATCAATAACAAGAAGATAGAAATAAATCCTAAGATAAAGACTGCGCTGAAATAAATCTGCAACAAACTACCTACAAGGATAAGAATTCCTCCTATATATAATAAGTTAAATTAATGGGATAATACCCAAATTAATTCCTCCTGCTAATGCGAGACCTTATTAGGTTCGATCACTCTTTTTGCTTAGTTCGCTTCTCAAGAGACATTTTTTAGATTTCCTTTCACTAATCCAAGCAAATAACACAATTAAGAAACTTCAAGGTGTTATCTAAACCCTTACAAGAAAAATTTCTCTCGTAAGAAGTATGCCACCCTAAACGCTCAAACAAATTTTACCAAGAGTTACATCAACTCTTTTACAACTTAGAGAATAGAAGATTGTTTTTAGTACAACAAGAGAGATCACAATAAATGATTACAACTAATATTTTTCTTTATAACAAGCTCTTGGCACAAGAATGACTCTTTCAGATTCTGAAAGCTTAAATGAATAAATTAACAAGCTCAATGATATTCAAGAGTGTTGTTGAATCTCATTAAGGTTGGGTATTTATAATTTTAACTCTTACTAGCGGTTTCAGACATTAGATGTCCGTTTGGTGTATTAAATACTTTGACTCGCACCTCAAATTTTAAAAACTAGTCGTTATTCGCGACAGTACAGTCGATTTTTACTTTGAATTTTAAAACATAAAGGCACTGAAAACGGGCAGACAATCAACTAATGAAATGGCTAGTCTACTATCAAATGTTTTTGCCACTTTTGCAAGTCGATATCCAAATATCCTCATTCGACTGTCAATCAGGTAGAAAACTATACCTGATTGCCATTAAGCTGTCAATGGACTGTCTTATTTCCATAGTCGACTGTCACCTTAATAAATCAAAATTTTTACTTAAAAACTTTTAGCAAGATGAAATCTATTAATCGATTTTAAGTAAGTCTTTTTAGAGAAACAGATGAGTCATACTAGAGCTAAGAATTTGAAAGACAGTACAATATACTTATCTAAAAATTAATCTTCGATTTCTCTAGATTACTTCAATTTCTTCTTTGAATGAACTTCAAGGGTCCATGGATTTTCATGTTGGTGCCCTGCTTCTTGCGTGTGTGCTTTGGGCCTTGTCACTTAGAGATAAGTAGACAAGAGAGAATTAACATAATAACATGATTTGTCATTATTAAAATCAATATAGGGTCAAACATAAGTGACAAGAAGCTTAGCATGCAGAACTAGGGGAGAAAAACAGCTGCAAACAATGAAAGCTGCATAAGAAGTAAAATAAGAGTAATATGGTCTTTAAATACCTTCTTTTGAAGAGCTTTGGTAATAAAGTGTTTCTGCTTGTTAGCAATGTCCTGCTTAAGTTGTTCAAGTTCTGATCTGTCATGAACAGGTTCGGTCTCAAGTTTCTGCTGCTCAGCGACATATTCCATAATTTTCTGGTTTAAATGTCAGATCAATTAAGTTGAAGCAATGCTTTGAACGGCGAATGGTTCAGGATCAGGAAGATCATGGATATTGCAGAAAGCTACATACAAGTAACTGGTTGTCTGGTTTTCCTTCAAAAAATCCTCAGAACTCTGTTTTAAACAATATGTTAAGAGTATGATGTCCAAAGAGAAAACTTCATGTCAAAATTTACCTAAACTACGACAACAAAACAGTTACTCAGTAGTAATATCAAAAGGGTTATGCAACTGTAAAATTCCAGACCAACAAACACTCAACGTGGAAAAAGTATAGTAGTACTAGATTGAATAAACTTCTTGATTTCCATCTTAACGAGAGTAAGCTAAAGAAGCCAAAAGGTCTGCTGGCCTGTTAGCTTGACGATATATATGGGAAACCAAAAAACCTTGAAGAAGAAAATTCAGGCAAATCTTTCATCACATAATAAATCTTCCATGGCCATGAAAGATGAGAAAAACAGTCCACCAAAACCTTAGAATCCCTTTCTATGTTCATAATACGCCGCCCTTTTCGCTCAGTGTTTTCAGCATGAATATAAAAACAACCCAAAATTTCTTATGTCTGCAAAGTAATTGAGCATGCTTGACTGTAATATCCAAATCAAGCTAATTTGTGGTAAACATTAATCTGATACATGAGATTAACATAATTTCGTTTGTTTCAATATGAACCAGCAATTATGTTCATTTGTCCTCTGCCCAAAAGCTTCTTTAGCTTTGTCTGGTTGTGCTCGTTCACTTTCAACAGAATCTCAAAATGTGTGTAAGAAAGCCAAGACTGGTTCAATGGAAGTAGCTTCTTAAACATGATTTTTTATGGCCTAACTATTCATTAAGTCCGTCAAGTGTAAGTTAACAAGTTTCTGTCACCAACTTCGTTTTCCTCTTTAGATCATTTTATTGAAAGAAATACTGTTAGGCCCTTTGACTTTTGTATAATATGCTATTATCAAAAGAAATTATAGTATATGTTAGGCCAGTGGTTGATGGCGATAGAAAACTCTCACGAAGTCAGTCTTTAACAATTAACAATAAAGTCTACTTAAATTAATCACATTATAATGAAGTAATGTTGAAAACCATAAAATCAATTTCAGTGTTAGATACTAAGATATAAGTTGAGGACAAAATTTACATGATTATGCAAATTGTTGGTATTTTGGCTCATGATGTTACTGTGGTCGGTAACGGTAACAACGAAAAATTTATATAAAAACCATGCTGCCAAGCAAAATGTGGGAATGTAATTTCCCCTGCCCATACGGGATTGATGACCATGAGTGTGCCATGAACAATATTTTCCTGCTTAAAGAGTGCAATCACGGGATCAGTGGAGGGGGGCATCATGACAGGGACTACCACAAGATCTTGGTATATATGTAAGGTTCAATGAACATTGATTAGTACTTTTGGGGAATGAACTTGTGGTGTTACAAATGCTACAGAGTAGACCAAGACTCACTACCATGTTGATGCATATCATAGCCAGAGCGTGATATAACAGGCTAACAGCCTATGAAGATGAGTCACTCAAATCTTTAACAATGCCTATGTTGCAATCGGCTACAAAAACTGAAATTAACAAAACATGAAGTACCAAGTAAAACTATGACGGAACCAAGTTCTTTTCAATGAAGTCTATTCCAAGTTGTTTTTTTTTTCCATCAAGTTGGTCTTTGTTTTTAATGTCTTAGTCGCTACATATGTATTGAATACCAGGAAAAAAAAACGGCCAAAGTTCATCATTGACTGCAGACCTCTCCTCTAATTAGTTCTCCTCTCTCAGAGGGAGAGGAGCTCTATATTAATAGCTAGACATGCTTAATTAACTGGGAAGATAGATAAGAAATATGTATGAATAATACCTAGCTAGTACTCCAAATAATGGTGACGCTTGGGCTAATGCCGTTTCTGTTGTTGGCTTCAGTAATAACAGCAACAACAAAATTTCAAATGGAACAAAACCAGGTTGCCAAGAAAAATGTGGGAATGTTAGTGTTCCTTACCCGTTTGGGATCGGTGAACCCAGCTGCGCCTTGAGTAAGTACTTCCTGCTAAATTGCACGCAGAATGCCGATGATGAGCCCAGTAAACTGATTTTGGGGGGAAATATTCCTGTTCTCAATATATCAGTAGAGGAAGGCACCCTAACGGTCAGCATCCATGCAGCATTCGACAGCTACAGTAATGAGTCTGTTCTGATGAACTCTTTTGGTCAGGAAATAACACTGGGAAGTGGCCCATTTAGATTTTCAGACACGCAAAACAAGCTGACTGTTTTTGATTGTGATACCTTGGCCTTCATGAGTGACGCTGAAGGGAGTTTGGGGAGTTGTTGTGTCTCTGTGCACTGAAAAATGTGAATATGACAGATTGCTCAGGCATTGGCTGCTGCCAGACCTCTGTACCCAAAGGTCTAAAGACATTGACTATCACTCTTCTCAGCCCAGGAAACCATAGTGACGTTTGGGAATTCAATCAGTGTTGATACGCATTTTTAGGCGATGAAAAGACCTTCAATGTTTCAGATTTCAGTCTCTCAGATGTAATTGATGAAACAGATGTTGTGATTGAATGGGTAGCTACAGAGGAAAAGTGTACGGAAGAGGCAGATGCATATGGCTGTGGGGATAATGCTTTTTGCACTTACTCTGATAATGGCAATGGATCTCGTTGCTTATGCAAGGAAGGATATATGGGAAACCCCTATCTCCCACAAGGATGTCAAGGTGATTAATCAAATTACTATTATTAAGGCCATAAAAAAAAAAAAAAAAAACTTTTTGTGCCCTCTTCTCTATGGTTTTTGAAAATTATATGAGATTATATATTTAGTGATTCAGTGCGGTTGACAGACATTGATGAACGCAAAGATCTAGAAAATTTCAAGTGTGAAGGTAGTTGCAAGAACACAGTTAGAAGTTAGGCATGCGAGTGTCCACTTGGGATGCCCGGTGATGGTAAAGTTGGCTGTCATAGGATTTCGTATAACAACAATTGCCACAGGTAACATATATAATCTTTCATATAATTGTCATGAATTTTGAATAAGCTGCCTCTACTTGATTTGATACCATGAATAAGATTGTCTAAGGGAGAAAGGTTTAGGGTCATTAATAGTAGTTGTCTTTGAATGTTTACGTTCTACAACATGGTATTTCTTTCTTGAGGTCCTTAAATGAAAGTTTTGGCATGCTAGTGTCATATCAGCATGAATAGAGTTGTAATTTGATATATTTAGCCATTTCTTCAGCTGTTATATCAGCATGAATAAAGCTACAAATTGATATTTTAGCCATTTGTTTAGGACAGACACATACATGATAGACTCTTCTCACTCTAACTATAATATATATTGTTTCATATTAATCTTTGCCGTTTTCTTCTTTGAATGCAGCTAGTGGAGCAATCATCTTCACTGTGATTATCAGTCTCTTGACTTTCATTGTATGTAAGAGGCAAAGAAGGGAGAAAAACTTTTTAAAAAACGGAGGAATGTTGTTAAAGCACCAAACAGTCAAGATTTTTATTGAGGCAGAAAAGCAACCAATAACTATGACCACTGTAATTTTCTTGGTGAAGGAGGTTTTGGTTTTGTTTACAAAGGAGCTGTAGCCGACAATATCCAAGTTGCAGTGAAGAAACCTAAAGGGGTGGACAAAAATCAGATGAATAAGGAATTTCAACATGAAATTGGTATAATCTCACAGGTCAACCACAAGAATGTGGTCAAGATCTTGGGCCTGTGCATAGAGACTAAAGTGCCATTGTTGGTTTATGAATTCATTTCGAATGGAAAACTCTCCACGACCATATTCATGACAAGAAGTCACGGATATTAAGAAGCTGGAAAAATCGTCTTAGAATTGCTGCAGAGACTGCACTTGCACTTGATTATTTGCACTCTTTAGCAGACCCTCCAATTATCCAGAGACATCAAGTCAGCAAACATACTCTTAGACGACAACTATATAGTGAAGGTATCTGACTTTGATGCTTCAGTGTTGATTTCACCAGATCTAACCGGTATAGCCACAAAAGTACAAGGGACTTTTGGATACCTTGATCCCGAATATCTAATGACAGGTGATTTAACAGAGAAGAGTGATGTGTACAGCTTTGGCGTTGTTCTTGTGGAGCTCTTAACAGGAGAGAAGCCTACCTCAGTTGTGACGTCTGGAGAGAAGAAAAACATCATTCAATATTTCATCTCGTCAATAGAAGACAACACTCTCTCAGATTCTGGGATTTAAGGTAGCTGACGAAGGTGAAATAGAGGAAATAGAAGCTGTTGGCGAGCTTGCAAAGCAATGCTTACATGGTAGCGGTATAAAAGGCCAGCAATGAAAGAAGTGGCAGAGAAGCTAGCCAAGTTGAAAAAGCTACATGAGAATTTATGGGCTCAACAACACAGTGAAGAGACAGAGCACCTATTAGGTGAATCTTCATACTACTCCCCTGAGAATGCAACTGCTCAACACAATACTCATACGGTGATTTCATTACATATTGAAGTTACAGTGACAGCATTTGACACCAGGACACCTGCATAAGGAGTTGTAACTATCCTAGCCGTGTGTATTATAATGCCTATGAGCAGGCCATATATATTAAGTTGTAGTTGTTTATATGTACCAAAAACTATATCTATTGGTTTGAGTCTTGTGGTCTCTGATGAAGGCGAATTAATGAATGAGTTAGAAGCTGTTTGTGATCTTGCAAAGCAATGTAAGTAGTAGCAGCATAAAAATGCCAATCATGAGGGATGTGGCTGAGGAGCTAACCAGGCTGAATGTGTGCTTAACAACACAGTCAAGAGACATACCATGAATCCATGATATCATTGGAGATTGAGAATTGCAGTGACAACATATGACATTTGGACATACAAGGAGTTGCAATTATCCTAGTTTTTTTTTTTTTGATATCGTGTATGTGAATTCCATCAGAATGCCTATGAAGTATGAACTATGAACCTCCCATAGTTATGAAGTTCAACTGTTTATATGTAGCGGATTTATGTAAGGTTAACTCTTTTTCTTTTTCTAAGATGAAACTTGGAAGCATATCATTGAATCAAACGAGATGAATCATTTACAAGAGCTAAAGCCAATATAGCTCGTGGCTCCTGCAAGAAAATCAGCCAAATTCAAAGCAAACTGAGCTGCATTGTGGGCAGGGATAGTTCCTATTCTAGAAATAGAGCTAAAAGAGCAGGGACATTTCCTACTAACGGGAGTTCTCTTCTCAGGAAATCAAGAAGTACTGCATAAGGGTTCCCAAGCCCTCAACAGTTCCAATTCAAGAGAATAATAATTAATTTTCGACGCACTGGACGCCAGTGCTCGCATCGATTGTGTACTTGAAACATACTCCGACCCTTCTGCAAACCCAACCCTCTTGAGTCTCTTCTGGAAACCAACACAATCAGTGTGATCCTCAATGTTTCTATCTGAATCTTCGCTTACCTCAACTGATGATATTTTCGTTCTCTTTTCCTTTATCATTTTCCATTCAACAAGTACCATTAATCTTTTATTTTCCCTGTAATTTTGACTTCCCCATTTGAAACTTGAAGCAGAACCAAAACACATTCAAACATTCTACTCGTGTATAACTAAGCCACATTGCTTTTTAATGGACCTAGTGGTGCAAAGTATTGATCGTATAATCCCAAAGCATCATGATTCCACAGCCCATCATACAATATATTTATGTCACACAGCAGAATTAAATAAGACCATTATCTGCATAAGCTTATTCACTTTCATTTCTCATTAATTCTCAAAATTTGACAAATAACAAGAGAAACATTTTAGCAAAACCAAGGACTACCGGACCCAACCAAGCAAAGAAGTCGAGCACTAAAAAACAGCAAATTACATCTAGGATCACACACTCAGTGTTGTAGTATGTGGCTCATATTGGGTGGAACATATTTAAAGAGAAATTAAGGCTGATGCTGGAGTAGAGTGAGGGGAGCATAGCGTACTGAGTAGAACAGAGCGGAACGACGGCATCAGCCCTTTTGGGCTTGGAATTTATTGTTTTATTGGCAGGGATGGTTAATAGGTTTGGGGTGCGGGGGTCAATGACCCCGCGGTACGGTATAGGGGTATTTGATGAATTTTCTAATACCTCTATACGGCTAGGGTTAGTATAAATACATATGATGTAACCCTACTTTGACATAGTGAAATTTAGCGGCTGCTCACTCCCGTGGATGTAAGTATATTGCCGAACCACGTTATATCTGTGTGTTTAATTGTTTTCTCTATCTCTTTGTTTTTCGTATTATTCATCATAATTGTTGCACGTTTCACAACAATTGGTATCAGAGCCCAGGTCACGATGTCTAGGATTTCTTTTGCGAAATTCAACATGGTTAAGTTTGACGGATCTGGAAATTTCGGATTATGGCAGAGAAGGGTCAAGGATTTGTTAGTGCAGCAGGGTATGGTGAAGGCGTTATACGGAAAGAAGCCGGAAGGTATGGACGACATAGATTGGATGGAACTGGAAGCGAGGGTTGTGGCAACTATCAAGCTTTGCCTGGTTGATGATGTGATGTATCACGTCATGGATAAGGAATCATCGGCGGCAGTTTGGTTGAAACTGGAAAGTCGGTATATGTCCAAGTTGTTGACGAACAAGCTCTATCTTAAGCAGAAACTGTATGGTCTTAAGATGTCAGAGGGCTCAGATATGAACCAGCATATCAACGTGTTCAACCAGATTATCAGTGATTTGAAGCGAGTTGATGTGAAGTTCGAAGATAAAGACAAGGCGTTGATGTTACTGAATTCCCTACCAGCTTCTCCTACGTACGAAAATTTGATCACAACTCTGATGTAGGGGAAAGAAACTCTCCAATTGGAGGAGATCACAGGTGCTCTATTAGGTTTTCATCAGAGGAAGAAAGCCAGTGATGAGAATTTACAAGGTGAAGGGCTTGTGGTGAGAGGTAACCTGTAACGTGGGAGAAACAAGTCCCGGAGCGGATCGAGTAACAATAAATCTCGATCTAAATCCAGAAAGAGGAAGGACATACAATGTTTTAAGTGCGAAAAAAAGGGGCACATGAAACGAGATTGTCCAGATTTAAGGAATGGGAATATAGAGAATAAAGAGGATCTATTAAAGTCTGCGAATGTAGTGGAAGAAGAAGACTCAGAGAACGGTGATGGGGATATGCTTTCTGTTTTATCCAGTTCAGATCGTCTCACAGATTCTTAGATTCTGGATTCAGCATGCTCATATCACATGACACCAAATAAAGATTGGTTTAACACCTACAGGTTAGTAAATTTTGGTTCTGTTCTGATGGGCAATGATGCATCATGCAAAGTTGTTGGAATAGGGAATATCATAATTAAAATGTTTGATGGTGTTGTTAGAACGTTGTATGATGTTAGACATATACCAGATTTAAGGAAGAATCTGATTTCATTGGGCACTTTAGATTTTAATGGGTTTAATTACAAGTCTGTAAGTGGAGTAATGAAGGTGAGTAAAGGTGTCTTAACAGTGATGAAGGGACAGAAACTAGCAAGAAATATTTATACACTACTAGGTACCATAGTTGTAGGTAGAGTTACAGCTGCAGAGTCTGAGTTAGATAGACCAATCTTGTGGCATATGAGGTTAGGTCATATGAGTGAGCATCATAAGAGAAATCTATTGAAGGGTGTCAGAACATGCAAGCTTGATTTCTGCATGTATTGTGTTCTTGGGAAACAGAATAGGGTGCAGTTCAAGATAGCCACACACAAGACAAAGAGAATTCTTGACTATGTTCATACAGATGTTTGGGGGCCACTAAGGATAGCATCACAGGGAGGACATATGTATTTCGTGAGTTTTATTGATGACTACTCACGAAAGGTTTGGGTGTACTTCATGCGGCACAAGTCAGAAACGTTTGCCAAGTTCAAGTTGTGGAAAGCTGAAGTAGAAAACTAGACAGGGAGAAAGATCAAATGCCTCAGGTCCAACAATGGTACTGAGTACACAGATTCAAAGTTCATGGAGTTGTGTGAGCAGCATGGGATTAAGAGACACTTCACAGTATGCAAGACACCACAACAGAACGGTGTAGCAGAAAGGATGAACAGAACAATAGCTGAAAGAACTCGGCGTCTCAGGTTGACTGCAGGGCTTGCAAAGAACTTCTAGGTAGAAGTAGTGAATATGGCATGTTTCTTGATTAACAAGCCACCTAGGGCAGCACTAGATGGGAAAGTAGCAAAGGAGGTGTGGACAGTCAACGCAGTAGACTACTCTAGTTTGAGAGTGTTTAGATGTCCAGCCTACGTGCATGTTCCTAATAAAGAAAGATCAAAGCTTGATGCGAAGTCTAGACAGTGTATCTTTCTGGGTTATTAGAGAGGGGTGAAAGGCTTCAAGCTCTAGGATCTGAAGGCAAACAAAATGGTGATCAGTAGAGATGTGGTTTTTGATGAGAAAGCTATGTTGCAGTGTACTCAGGAAGAAGAGAAACAGGTGCCAGAAAATTGCAGCAGAAATGAGCATGTGGTGCAGGTAGAGCTAGAAACCCATGGTAAGGAAGACAGTGCTCAGAATGCAGGGAGCTTTAGTTCAGAAGATCAACAGCATCACAGTATAGCTATAGACAGGCCCAGACGCACTATTAGGCCACCCACCAGGTATGGTTTTGAAGAATTTTCTTATGCACTCATTACTAGTAGCGGGGATCCTATTACTTTTCAGGAAGCAGTACATAGCCAAGATAATAGTAGATAGATGGGTGCTATGGTGGAGGAGATGGAGTCTCTACATAAGAACCAGACATGGGACTTGGTGGAGCTTCTAGAGGGGAAGAGAGTGATAGGATGCAAATAGGTGTATAAGAAGAAAGAAACAATATCAGAAAAAGAAGGAGAAAAGTTCAAGGCTCGTCTTGTAGCAAAGGGTTACTCACAGAGAGAAAGGGGTTGACTATGATGAGATCTTCTCCCCTGTGGTCGGACACACTTCCATTAAGGCAGTGTTGGGTTTGGTAGCACATTTCGATATGCAGTTAGAGCAGATGGATGTAAAGATAGCTTTTCTTCTTGGTGATTTGGAGGAACTGATATACATGGCACAGCCAGAAGGGTTCAGTCAGCCTGGACAAGAACACTTGGTTTGTAAATTGAGAAAATCACTTTATGGGCTGAAGCAGTCTCCGAGGCAGTGGTAAAAGCGATTTGACTCTTACATGATCCAGATTGGCTACAAGAGATGTGAGTATGATTGTTGTGTTTATATGAAGAGCCTTAATGATGGTTCATTTATTTTTATGTTACTTTATGAGGATGATATGTTGATTGTTGCGAAGAGTATGAGTGAGGTCAATAAGTTGAAGACTTCGTTGAGCAAAGAATTTGATATGAAGGATTTGGGTGTGGCCAAGAAGATTCTTGGGATGGAGATTCACAGAGACAGAACTTCCAAGAGATTATGGTTATCTCAGCGTAGCTATGTTGAGAGGGTGTTGGAGAGGTTCAGTATGGATAATGCAAAACCAATGAGTACACCTTTGGTGAATCACTTTAGACTGTCTACCACTCAGTGCCCGAAGACAAATGATGAAGTTCAAGACATGTCAAAGGCTCCATATGCCAGTGTAGTGGGGTGCTTGATGTATGTTATGGTTTGTACAAGACCGAATTTGGCACAAGCCATCAGTGTGGTGAGCAAGTTTCTATCAAGTCCGGGACGACAGCATTGGGATGCAGTCAAGTGGATTTTCATATACTTGAGGGGTACTACAGATTATGGCATAATGTTTGGCAGACAACATGGTGATCCTTCAGTTATGGGCTATGTGGATGCAGACTATGCAAGGGATTTGGATGATAGGAGGTCTACCACAAGTTATGTATTCATCCTTGTGGTTGGGGGGGAGGGGGAGGGGGGGCCTACTTGTTGGAGGTCCATGGTTCAACCTCTAGTTGCACTATCTACTACTGAGTCAGAGTATATGGCAGTGGCTGAAACTGCCAAGGAAGCTTTGTGGCTTACAGGGTTGGTCAAGGAGCTAGGTATTCAGCAAGGTGGAGTTCAGTTGCATTGTGATAGTTAGAGTGTCATTTATTTGGCAAAGAACCAGGTGTATCATTCGAGAACCAAGCACATAGATGTGAGGTTTCATAGGATCAGGGAATTGGTTTCTTCTGGTGAACTATTGCTTGAAAAAGTTCATACTTCTGAGAATGTAGCAGCCATGTTGACAAAGCCTGTTACCATAGATAAGTTCAAGCATTGCTTGGACTTGATTAATGTCTCTAAGTGCTAGATGGGAGGCGTCCCAACCTAATGTCCCAGGTGGAGTTTCCAGGTTATGTTTTTTCTCCTAAGGGGTGGATATTCACCAAGATGGAGATTGTTGCAGTATGTGACTCATATTGAGTGGAACATATTTATAGAGAAATTAAGACTGATGCCGGAGTGAAGCGGAGTGGAGCGTAGTGTACCGAGTGGAACAAAGCGGAAAAAGTATTTTGTCCCACTTTTGTCCCCAAACCAAACAATCTCTAAATATTCTTGAGCTTGGATTAATCTATTATTTATTTTTGGGGGGAGAAGCATTTTTGACATTAGTTTTTTGTTTTACCTTTAAATTGGTCACATGTAAAGAAGAAGGAAGAGAAGATGAAGATTCTGTCCCACCCCGACCCTAGGACAGAAAATGTGGGATTATTGATCATATGGGATCAATGAAATCCCATCCTATATGTCTACCAAATGTCAAAAGTGGTATTGGGTTTGTCTAATTCTATTTAATTTCACTTTTATCTTCAACCAAATAAATTTTAAATACTTTGGATTTTTCTATTATTTATTTTAATGAAAAAAATCATTTTTGACTCTAGTTTTTTTTTTTTTAAATCAACACTATCTTGATCAAAGTTTTTAAATGCTCCTGAAATTTTAAAATGCATTTGCTACCTTATGGTTTCAATTTGATTTCAATGTTAACTTTCTCTCATATTATCCAGGCACAAATTATTTATATTTTACAATTAGCGATGAGGTTGCCTAGAAGATAGAGTAATGTCTTTCTCACGTGCACAAGTTTCGCAAACTCAGCCCCAACAAAGGACAAAATTGGAATTTAGCAAGAACATTTTCTCTCTTGTTATCATTTTCTTTACTTTTCCACGGTTTTTCATTTTTTTTTATATTTTTCATTATATTTTTTATTTTTTTCACTCACACTAACCACCGATCGTCTAAGTATAGTTTTACACGGACAAAGGCATCCTCATCCTGGGAGCTGAATCCCCCTAAAAAATGTCATACCTTGAGAAAGACTCAGAGAATGCCACTTGGTGCATTTTCTATATGGCAGCACCAATAATGTAAACGATACTGTTATATTTTCAGCTAAAAGAAGACAAGCATTTTTCTCTCAAAAATTAACATATTCGATTGAGATTATTAATAAAATTTATAAAAATTATCAGTCAAGTTTTAAACCGATGCAAACACCCAACGCCACCAAGATTTTTTCCTCAAGTAATCTGTTTTAGATTTATTTGGGGCAGAGCTTTACAAAGTTAGATGCCACCAACCTCTTGAGTCTTGCGTTAACTACTTTCCGAAAAGAAAAGTATAGAACCCATCAATAAATGATATATTCCATTAAGTACGGGACCTTGAACTAAAAAAAGAAAACAGTATAAATACTAGATTGCAAGGGCAATATTAGCAGAGGAAAGGATGTATATAAAGAATAGGACATTTTATACAAAACACCGTGCTCCTGAAGGGGAAAAAATCCTGGCATTCAGAGAGCCTTTTCCCTCTCATGAAAAAAAAATTGAAAGAATAAAGAGGGTGAGAGGGGTGGGGTGGGGTGGGGTGGTAGAGAAGAAAAAGACAACTACAGAAGAAAGGGAAACGCAATGCTATGCAACTTGCATATTGAATTTACAGGAAAAAGGTTTCGCATCATCAATCAAAAGAAGTACCACCTTGGGTGTTTTCTTCATAGATGTCTGACTGGGATCCGCTGGGAATAATCGTTGAAGGGGACCACTGATCTGGAACCATAAGAAAATAAGCAGTCATAGCTTTCCTGAACCGCTTTTTGTATTGCTGGGGTGAGATCACAGTTGGAGACGTGTTCTTAGGTCCCCCGAGGATGCCTGATGTCTTCACCCAGGTTTCAAGATGCTTGTCCCACGTATATTGCCTCATAAAATCAATGATCCCAAGAACCAGCTCATGCTTTTCCTTGTCCACGCCAACCAGTAATGAGTAGTCCATCACATCAATTAACTGCAGCAACAGACATAATGACAGAAAAAATGTTAAGCAAGAGAAGGATGCTCTAATTATGAGAGAGAAAATGGGGGGCTCAGTCCTGCAGCTGGGGGGTAGCAGGCCAGCAGCAGCACAACTTATAATTAAGCATAAGAACAATGATACAGCAGTAGACTGATAACATTTCCCTTGCCCGTAACCCATGACCTAAAAGGAACATCCACCACCAAGATCTCATCAAATTTCCTTCTCAGGGCTGAAGAAGTACGTAAAATAGTGACTTCTAAAATTCCCCAATCAAGTGTGTTCATAAAATCAGAATGGCCAATCAATTTCAACTTACAGCAAGAAATGAGGTATCGTTCCAGACAGCTCTCTCCAGCAACCGCTTTGCCTTGTTTCCCACAAATATTGGAGAAGTTGGCATTGCTTCAATCAAATTCTGATCCAGCAGAACTTTATTGCTCCCACTTGTATCTGGATTATACCGTGACCGAGAAGAACCTTTAAGGTCATAAAGCCTTGTAACATTACGCCTAAAGAGAAGATTCTCCATTACCAAAACATCCATTTTCGATTCCTTCCCTCCTTTAAGGTGCTTCGACGAAACCTTCAACAAATATATAAACCAAACTACTAATTAATAATAGATGTGTTTCCAAACAATAAGAGGTGGCATGGTTTGAAACTCATATGCTCTGAAACTATATTGTAATGAAGTAGCAAAACACTTTTTTTTTTTATAAATGTAGTAGAAAAACACAATCTTTTCAATTAGTGCACTACAGTTTATAACCTCACAGCATTGTTTAACATGTGAGTAAGCATATAATATCATTTAAAAAAAATTATACATGGCAAACCTGACCCATAAATAAGTGAAAGACTTTAAGCTCCAAGTGCGCTTCTAATAGTGGGAAATATAGCTAAATCATTTGGTAATAGTGTTGCCTCGGAAACATAATGTGGAACATTTTTTTTAGACTAATTGTCAAGTATCAGATCATTATGAAGTCCAATCATTAAATGCAGGGAATGACAATGTAAGCTCTGTAATAATTGCAAAAGTAACAAATACCTGATAAATACCCAGGATCTTTGCCAGGCAAGTTGGGCTTTTAGTATTAATTGATTCAGACAAATACTTAAAATAAGCTGGTCCAAACTTGATGAATGACTCCAACTCTGTCTTTGTAACTTGTTTGATGATAAATCGATCATCCAAGGTTTTTGCAAAGAAGGCATTGCTCTTGCCACCCTGGGCCCCCCATTTCTTACAACGACTAAGAGATCGTATGAAATCTAACTCAAAAGGGCAACAAATCCTCCTTAAGGCCTCAAACCGCTTTGCATAGTAACAAGTCACAGTGTACTTCACCTTCCCAAGAGGGCCATCATCTGTAAAAGAAACTCTTGCATGCAAATCTTTTGTAGACAAGAGCGGGTCTGAAGACTGGGAGCCCCGGGGCCCAGACATAGATAAGATGCTTTCATCATTAGAACCAAGACTTCTATACGTATCAAAAGATGCATCATCAAAAGAACTAAGTGAGACTAGATTCATTGATTCAAGAAGTGATAATGAAGCTACAGAATCTGCAACATCTTTCGGCTTCTCTGAATCAGACATCTGGACATGATAATCTGATGAGACAAGTGCATATGCAATAATACTAGTGGCTTCATCATCATAAACTGGCACAACAGTGTCATTAACACCAACGGGCAAAAGGAGCCTTGCACCACTTTGTCTTTCCAACTCCCTAAATGACGAAACATAAACAGGATTGTTCTCGCTAATACCTAGCTTTTGAGCATTCAATGAAGAAATCTTGTTGAATGAAGTGTAAAAATTTGGAAAAGGCATCCCCACCCTCATCGAGTTTTCCATATTGTCAGGCCCCTTGTTAGGTAAAACAGAGGCAGGAGAACGAGCCACCTCAACCCCACCTTGGTCAATAGTACAACTTCCCAAGTCTGGATTTGCTTCAACAGAATTTACATCCAACATTGTTGAATCAGGAAGAGAATAGCCATTATCCCTAGGAGTTAAGCTTGCTGGATGACTTTCACCAGTCCATGCTGCATCAAGGGTATCAGATAAATTTGACATAATTGGAAACTCACCCTCCGAGAGAGCCCTTCGTACGCTCGTTCCATATTCCAGAAGATCAGATTTATCATTGATATTTGTAGCAGAAGAAAGACAAAACTCAGCCTCCTTCCCATGATTCTGGTCCTGGTCTGTGCCCTTTTCCTTGAGAATTCTGCCTGACTCACTAATGTCACCAGCATTTCTTCCTTGAATAAGTTTTGAATCAGGTTTTGCCTCCTGAAGAAAGGAGTCACAACTACTAAAACCTTTACTTGACTTGGATGTGACATTCATATCAACAAGCTTCTCTACAGAACTGACAGGCCCCCTTAGTTTTGGGATGGAATTGCTCAAACCTCCCTGGAGACTGTTGTTAATTAAACTGGCTGTGTGTATTAGGTGTTGATCCCAAACATAAGAATGGAAGATTATCTGTCTCCGCAGCTTATTTATCTCAAGGATATCAATTGTGTATTGCCCAACCTTCACCTCTCTATTTAACACTTGTCGTAAAGATTCCTAAATAATCCCATAGTATCAATCAGTAACCAGAAAATACAATAGTAAACCTTCTCTAATGAAGAGTGGATTTTATGCCTCTTTGGTTCTAAGCTACATGATAGGCCTACTTCTACATTGATAGGAGAATCATACGGTAGAACGTTGCACAAACAAAGATGAATGGAAAGCATATTGACTGGAAAAGAATACCATTCATAATAGCTACATATGACAGAACAAGCAATAATCTCCCTATATTGGAAGAATAACTAAAGTTAGCCAACTGCAAGCTAGAACTAGCCTCTATCCAAAAGTTTGGTCAAAGAAAGAATCAACATATTTATTGATGCACCACACATTATGTATCACATATAAAAACAAAATTACTTATATTCTTGCACAAATGTGGTTTGAGTTATTCTTTCTTGTCAGGGTGGCAGGGTGGCTGGGTGTGGGTGTGTTTCCTTTTTTTGGGGCGGCAGGGTGTGGGGGAGGAGGGGGCTTTGGGTTGGAATGATTCAAACTACCTACCTCAAATTCTTCTTTATCCTTTTGTAGGACCCTTTCCAGTTCTGCAATATGAAGTCTTACTTCTGCTGCTTTTGTGTCACTGTCCTGTGACCCTGCACCCAATGCTTTCTCTGAAATCTGATGAAGAGCATTGACCACTTCAGTAAATAGGATTTCTGCTCTGTAACGGACCTATTAGATAAAATCAATGATTTCATCAGCATCAATAAATTAAAAAAAGATTACTGAAATGGAACAAGGATTTGTAATCATTGCACCTCATTTGCTTCTTTCTGTATCCATTCCTGATTATCATAGTTAAATTCAAGTTTTGACAGTGGAAGATAAACAGAATGAACATCAATTGAAGCATACCGGAAGCAAGCAACCATTCTCCCAAAACTGCACGTGACAAGAATAATGTAAGAAGACAATTGGGACTAGGTTGTTTTACGCAGGGTTTCTAAGAACTTTGGGACTTAAAATAAGTCGCTGCTTGGGTGCTGAAATACTTGACCAAGTCGCTTCCCAGATGGCACTCTCCCGTGCAAGGAAGATATGAAGTGATACTAATACTATAAGCACTTTTCAACTGGTAACACATACACATGCACAACACAGAACTTAACACCATTATCCAATCAAAGAGACTGTCTATGCCAATATATGGAGGATAAAGAACATCCAACATCAAAAGATCACCATCTGAGCACCTAATATTCCAATCACATGCTCCAGCTCATCTAATCATTCCATTATCGTTTTAGATGCATAAGTGATTTCATTCCAAAGAAAAGCACAACTGTCCATGCATACAAGATACAAACTTTACAATGCAAAAACAAAGGAACTAGAAGTTACATCAAACTTCTCATCAGCACGAAGCAAACAAAGACAGGCTAATAAAGCCTAACAACCAAGGCAACATAACAAGAAGGCTTATCCTGCAAAATAGAAGTAGGCAACAACCAATTCAATCAAAGAACTTAATTCCTGAAAGTAGACTTGAAGCCTGTACATGCTGATAATTTGTTTCTGACTGCAAACACTATATTATCAACAATACCATCCACTGACATGGTATTCTGATTAGCAATTTTTACTCTGTCAAATATAATAGATAAAAGCATTCCCAGCAACCTTCAGATTTGTTGCAAATAAAGCATTCCCAGGTAAGCATTTGATCCCAATTATTTGGTCTCCAATAAATCAAGAAAAAGTATAGTTACCGGGATCCCTATAACCCCCTTGGAACCGCGATCTGGATCCTACGTTCCGATTCGTGGTGCATTCGAGAACGGGATCCCTAAAATTGGCGATCCAAATTTTTATTAAGACTTTTAGCTAAAAATTAATTTAAAAAAAATATTATAGACACAAGAAAGAATTTAAGAGAATGCGCATTTTTTATTTTTTAAATTATGTTTTCTAATATTATGCTTGTTGACTTTTCTATTTTCTCAAAACTCTAATATCTTTTAAACTATTATCATGCACACAGCTCTACTTATATTGTACTCATAAATATATTTAATATCTTAATTTTTTACATGATATAAATCATTTAAGTCTACCCCCAACATACCGCATACGAAGTGGATAACGTACCACGTTTCAATACCCGTACCACGAACTAGGGCGTACCGAGTTCTTGGTAACTATGACCTATCACCTTTTAAAGAACTCTTTTACCAAAGCTGCATTCACAAAGCAGATGCTCCCTAGTCTCAAGTTGTGCAAAACTATGAAGACAGACCAAATTACCTGTACAACCCCAACCTATCATCCTCTATTTAGTAGATAATCTGTTATGAATTGCAGGCCAACCAAAGAAACTGTGTTTAGGAATACTTTGAGTGAACCAAATCAGATGAAATCAATTAACAGGAGAATGTTTAATCCTAAGAAATTCCTAAGTATCTAGTTTTTCTTAAAATAAAAATAAAAAAAAAAGTTTAAAAGGGCTGCAAGTGACAGAATCAACAACATCATTACGAGGATAAAGAACACCAAGAATGGCAACTTGAATCCACTTGAGCATCAGACCTAGCAGGGAGCCAAAGCGAAGGAGTTGCCATCAATCACATAAGAAACTTTGGTATTAAGAGGAATACCTGACTAATGAACAATCTGCTTTCTATGGCCTTCTAATAGACCCTTGGGATACCAATTACCAAACCAGGATAAAGTAGAGTAATCCACCAAATGTATGCTTCACTAAACGTCTAATTATTCCATTGTTGCAACTATGGTTCGTAAAAAATGATCCACCACTCGTGTCTACAATTTAGTGTAAAACTAATTAATAGATATTAGCATTCAGTCTTCAGACAATTAGATCGCATTATGTAAAAAATAAATTCATTCACATATGAGCAATGACATATATGAACTTAGCAAGTAGAAGTCCACCTAAGCAAACATGGTACACAAAGTCAAAATGATCTTATTTTATTTTATTTTTATTTCATTTCATCCTTTATTCAGCATTACATCATATATTCTCTTTTTAAGAGAAGATTTCACTTGATCAAACTGGCCTTCAAATTTCCCTTTTTGGTCTATTATCAATGTGATCACACCCATGCTTCTTTGTTTTTCTTCTTTCTACCAAGATGAAACCCCTACATTCTTTAAGAATCACATGAAAGAGTAAGACACAAGAAAAGAATTGATATATATATATATACACACACACACACGTACATATACATAGGTGGCTAGATAGGAACTGCTTTAGGGTTCCACACCAGAAAACAGGCATGGTCTACACTCAAAATGGTCTTACCATCTCAATCATGCTTCCTTCACTATCTCTATTGTACTTTCTAATAACTAACAAACGATCAAGCGAATAATTCATGTTCTCAGTCCTAATCTTGTTTTTTTTCTCTTTTTTGATAATCTTAACGGTCATTGTTCAATGTAAATACATGTTATATCACCATCTGCTTGGAGACAGTCATGACTTATTTAAACCAATGAGAAATCAAACACATGAATCCTCCTTGTGTGTCACGGTAGCAAGTAATTGATCCCATACTAGACGGTACCGTTCTAACATACTTCATCTAAACTACAGTCCCATAGAAAAAAAAAATTAGAGGAAAAGCATACCCATAGAAACGGAGACAATCTCTGTGAAGGGAATGACCACAACTAGCGACTCTGCTCGCAGCTGCATGATTAGAAAAGCTCAGCTCCAAAAATTTCCCAAAAGATAAACCCCAGGCAGCATCAGACATTACAACTCTCCGAGTCGCTGGAGGAAACCCATTGGTTCGAGGACATCGTAGGCACCTATGCCACATCCAAATTTTTCCTTCCCGTTCCCCTGGTAAGAGGAATTCAGGGAGTTTCTTAACAGATATCGTAAGGCTGCCCTGTCGATGAGTATAACAATGAACATGTGCTTCTGATGGCATCTCACATGAACAACAGCGATAGCTCTGGAAAGAAGACAAGCATACTCAATCTAAACAGTGGTCCTGTGAAACAATATATTTCATTTAATAAAAAAGGAAAAATATATTATGAAACTGAAAGAAAAAACACCTGATCAAATAGATGATCTCGTAAAAACCGCCCTAAAGGTTTATCAAAGCTCCCATAGTATTTGATTCGAAAGAGATGGGCCCGTTCACACACAGTTCCCTTCCATACACAGCGTGTTGATAAGGACACCAAAATGCTCTGATGATCTGAAGGTGAGGGAGGAAACTCTTCCTTTGAAGATCGCATCTCCTCATTTTTATTATTGTTTTCTTGTTTCACAGATCCTAAGCCAAGTTTATCCACATGAAATGCAGCCAATGCATTTTCATCAGCACGACTACTATCAATTCCTTGTCCTGATGCCTCTGAGGTACCAAAACGACGATTATGCAGTATAGCTTCTCTAGTATTAGCTGTTGTGACCGGAACAGATTCTTTAGGAGCCACTTTAGCGTCCTCCACAGAGACATCATTTACCAAAGGTTCATATAAGATATCCTGGCCTGAATGAGACAAGGGAATGAACGAAGTAGTAGGTTTAGTGGAGCTTGGGACAGGTTCTGTGCACATAGTTTGAAAGTAAGGACCTTCAGATAAGCAAGTTGAACTGGTCCCATCCAATTTGTGAGTGGAGTCAATGTTGGTAGATGAGGGTCTCTCAGAGATAAGGTCCTTATCGGATTTCTGTGGTTCACTGATTGATTGCGGACCCGAAGGCTTTCCAGCAGCAGGAGCAGGAACAGTAAAACCGGGTATAGTGGAAATGGACCTGTCAATACTTGATGGTTTATCAGGTAATGCTACAGTTATCGGGGATTTCAAAGGAAGTTCCGGAAGTGAGGCACCTTCATCAGCTAGAAACGATGTCTCCAGAGCCAAATGATAAGCTGCAAAAATTCCATACTGCACCACATGTTTCACCTTCTTCAACTCATCCCCACTCGCACCCTTGAGCAAAATCTGAAACAAAGTAAAGCAATATATCCATCTCAATTTGTTTTCTATTTAATTCTTTTCAAATGACTTTTTATCTTGTAAATTACAGCCTCAAAAGTAGCTAAAAAGGAATAACTAAGCTACTCCAGAAGTAAACTGCGAGATTGTACCAGTGATGGCATAATAAGACACTAAGAGCACATGCAGGCACTGGAGGCCCCACATACCACTATGTCACCAATTACCTCAATGATTAACCTGGTTGTAAACTACTTCCCTAATCTCTGTTACATTATTTTTTAAGTTCATACATAAATTAATTTTAGTTTTAACCTAAGTGGAAGCACAAACAATAGTAGCCTGCGCTTACATCAACAGGTGTTTAACAAAAATGCACTACTTAGCACAGCCAATGACCCTGACTTGCAAATAACCCTACAACTTCCACCGTCTGTCCGTGAACATGAGTATATATATTGCAGGACTTACAGTACAACCCAAAGGCTTTGGACAACCCTCGAAGAACATTAGAGTCTTCATCAATTTCTTTCCACCTTGCCCTGCACTGCCATGCTCTTCAACAAATTTCTCCACATGGAACATGTCACAGTACCCCAGTTTTGGTGTTGTGAGATGATCAATGGAAGAGACTATTTGTGCACCAGTGCAGCGAGCTATACGCTCAAGAAGGGGCCTCTTAATATTCAAAACAAGTGATATGTCTTTTTCAAGAAGGTATTCTTGAGCATATCGTGATACCGACTTTTCTACCAAAAGAACATTAGGGTGATGAGCATCAATCTTTGCAACCGCCATCTTCAAATGGTCCATTTCCTGCAAAATAGAATAAAGCCAATAAAAACAGGTAACAACCTTAACCGCTTGATGGTGAGTGATATCTCCTGGGCTTGATCCCTTATTTACAACCTACACACTCCAGGTTTAACTTCACAGACCTTAATAAAAGGAAAAGGAAAAAATTAAACCTGCTGCAACAAAGTATCGAAACTCGACAAGAGGTTAGAGACGCGCTGATACTCCAAAGCTCCTCCAAGGATTAGAAAACGCGGTTTATATATTTTTGATGTCATTCGTCGATGAGCCACGTTTTTCTTACAAACAACTCCTCTAACCACCGTACTATAAAAAATTGCATCAGAGTCCCATCAGTATAATAAAAATTAATAGTTATCAGCAAGAACATAAAGCTTCATAAAATTTTCTCAATTTATAAGGAGCTGATTGAGATGATGACCATTCTGCTCTACCTAGGTTCTATAATATTAAAGATAAGCTTACGAGTTACAACGGCCCAAAATACCACAAAAAAAACTCAGTGCATTCTCTATCTGGATCCCTCAGATTACACATAAAAAAGTCACCATGTCAGCATTCCAGATTCTGAAGTTTTTTCTTTAATAAATAAAGGAAACTCTGTGTATTTCGTAGGCACCAAGAGGGTGCCACCCATTTACAAAAAATATCTACATGATAGTATCTCAATGAAGTCTTCATCATTTACTAAAAAATTCCCATAAACCAAAACCTAAACCCAGAAGTATGTAATCTCCCATCTAGGCTAAGGGTCTTTCTTTGCCATCAAAAGCTCTCATATTTTTTTCATGCCAAATAACCCAAAAAAAGTAGAGAGGGGAATCAAGCAATAAGCCTTTCTCGTTCGTTTTGAAGCTCTCAACCTGCTTCGTTCCAGATTCTGAGTATTATGCAACAAGCATATTAAGATCACACGTAATAGCTGATCAAATATGTGAAGGTGAAAAATGACACTAGAAAGCATTTCAAGCCTCATTCCAGACATAACCACTTCTACCGAAATATAATTAACTCCCAATGTCAACAGAGACTATAAACATTCATTCAACTTTGACATATGAACACTGCAAAAATTGAATATTAAAGAACTGATAATTAACAGTTAATTACTTCTGTAATCTAGTATCCCAAAAATCCACTAAATCCTCTTAAGCTAATTACAGAACTAAATACTGACTAGGCACTAAAGGTCTAAAGCCCAATCAGTACAATAGAAAATTAGGAATATAGCAAATGTCAGATGCTACAAGCTCAAAATTATGGATCATTCCGAACCTGGTGCATAATCTACAAAATAAGTGAGCTATCCAATGAAATTAATTTTTTTATCAGTTAAATCACAAGGGGTGCGGGGATTCAAACCATGCCCTTTGATGCAGGGAGGTGTCCAACCACTGCGCCAAAGTGCCGGGGACCTGATGAAATTAAAATTATTATCAAATATTTGAATATGGTCCAACAATATTACCTCTCACTACGACGCCCACAAGCTATGCATTTGACTTTCACATATCCTCCAGGATCCATTCCTCCACCCTTGCTCGTATCTGGCTTAAGAAGGGTGGCAGCTTCCCAAGACAAAAAAGTAATGATGTCCAACCAACTCCCTCTGTCATCTTCATCACCCACAGGTAGATTTTCAACTTGCAAAAGTTGAGCTACCAAAGCTCTAAAATGCCCTTCCACCACATTCTTCATGGCCTTCCTGTGCTCCTCAATCGACTTATCCCTACTACGGTACTCCCCACTGCCAAAGCTGTTCGAAGAGCGTAGATATCCCCACTCACCTGTAGCACCCTCATCGTCATCATCATCATCAAATAGGACAGCTTCTCTTTCATCCTCCTCGTCTTCTGGCTCTGGAGGGAGCCAGAGAAGTCCATTGTTCTCAAAATCCACTGGTTCAGCATCTGTACACTCCACGTCATAAGGAGAGGATTCACACTCATCACCATTGTCATGATCATCTGCTTCTTCCCCAAGTTTTTCAATTCTGCCCACACTCTGTGCATCAAAATTCTGACGTGGTGGTGAGCAACTTAAAATCTTTGAGTTGATATCATCTCCATCAGCACGCCCTTCGTGCGGTCCATAAACATGGTCAATTTCATTGATATTGACCGCACCATAGTAGTCATTGGCCTGAGAGTAATGCCTTGCTCTGGAATCTAAATGATAAACACCATAGTCATCATCCTCGTCATCACTCCTGTCAACAGTGTATAAAAAGGAAATAAATGACAGACTAAAGATAGAAAAGCATCAAAGTCACAGAATATGATGTTTAGGGATCATGCAACATATGACAGTCAAGACAGATCATCTAATATGAAAATGCATCCTCAAGGTAAGATAAGCATTCGGTAAAAGAACAATATATCAGTTAGACACATCCAAATAAGATCTCCCTAGAAGTAGAAGCCATTTATGACTTCCTTATCTTATGTCTTTCCTATTCAAAATGATAGAACTCAGACAAATATAAATGTGTAACTATGAAGGTTAGATACCTGTTCATGCAAAAGCCAAATTGGTTTAGAGAAGAATCCAACACAGCTCCACTTGGATTTGTGCTCCTCTGAGATGTTAAATTGTCTTGCTCAACTGTTGCAGGATCCATTTTGGAAGATTGATGAGGGCTAAGAACAGAAGTATACGGCACACGCTGGTAAGGCCCAGTTGCGTAAGGAGTTGAACCAACTGTGCTGCTGCTACTGTTACAAGTGCAGCTGGACTTCATGCTGGCCAAGCTTGTAGCAGATGGTGATGGACTGAGACCAGGACTCGGCACAGTGGTCCCATTATCAACTGGTGTTATCCCCTGCTCCCATTGCTTGAAGCAATAATTACATACTCTGATCCTCTCCCACTCTTCCCGGCCAGTTCTTGGTTCATCAGATGGGGCAGGAATGGAATTTGCAGTACACTTTGCACAAAAAACTCGGCCACAAAGTCGACAATGATGCCTACGGTTAAAAACTGTGAACTGGGAGTCACACTCGTAGCATACCCGACAGCTCTGATCGGGCATCCAAAAAGCCCTCGACAGATTCACTGGCTCACTCCTCCGAGGGATCCAGGACTTCACTATGTCAACGAACTCAGATAGTTTGTTGTCAGGGGTGCCCATCGACAACTATCCCACCCAAGCCCACTCATTATGAGACACTCATTTGCCACTGTCACAAAGTTTACCACAATCCAGTACCCTATTTCCTGGTGAGAATCAAATTCCAACTAATCATAAACATTTGAAACACAACAAAAATCGGCAGTCATAATACACAGCTAAGTAATCTAAAATCTGAATACCACTTGATTGCTATGTATGGTTAAAGACATGGTCATAATTAATAAACAGCCACACAAAACATGGTTAAATTATATTATCAACGGTTAACAATGTTCAAGAAAAGAAATGGAAATTAAATGTAAAACTCGAAGCACTGTTTCATATTTGAGCAACCAATTGACAATTAAGCAGAGCATACGATCGAATAATACACTTGAAACAAAAACTGATTCATAAAAAGGAAAATTACCTGGAATTCGATATCCTCTTCAACACCCTATAGTGATAACTGACAGTGTTCCATATCTTCAGTGCTTCAATTAAAACCAATCCGAATAACACTCAAATCCCAAATTCCCAGACTCAAAATACACTGCCTGATCCCATAAACCACAAATCCCTCGAATAACAACAATCAAAACCGATAATGCAACATGCAAAAGCAACCCGTTATCACACAATTCTCACTGGAACCCTACAAAAGAAAAAGAAAATGAAAACGCAATTTCGCCAAACAACCCTACAGAATAAAAAGAAAATGAAAACACAATTTCGCCAAACGCTTAAATTAAATGGAAACCGCAATCAAATCTTATTGCAACAGATATCTATTCAACACCTGAAGCAATTTCTAGGTTGTAATTACAAATCTTGGTAAAAACAATAAACAAAAAATTAGAGGAACTGAAAAGAAACACCGAAAGCAATGTTGTTAACAAGCATATGTAATTCTTCGTTCTTTTTTTTCTTTCTCGCACCGGCAAATGTTAATTGAACAAAAAAAATAGAAATTTGAGATACAAATATATTCGATAATCGTAATATAACTGAACAGAAATTCTACCTTCTTCTTTCTTTCTTTGCTTTTGTTTCTGTTAGGTTTTTTTTTTTTTGTTGGTATCTCTCTCTCTTTAATCTGCTTCTTGCTGTTTCTTTCTCGTTTGTTCTGCTGGCTTTTCTTTCCTTTCTTTCTTTCTATTTTTTTTTCTGCGCATAAAAGGTCTCTCTCAACTCGAACCGCGTGTGTAATGTTAAATTATTTTTACGACAAAATATATTTAGGGTGACGTTTGGTTGGGTCCTCTTCAAGCCAAAAAACCTTGAAGAGGAATTATGCTCAACAAAACGACTCCTTAATAGATCTTTCTTACCATAAAAATAAAAACAATAATGCTAATGGATAATGTACATGTTTCCATTTTCCACCTATATTAATGTTTAAAAACTTTATCTTAAAGTATATTTTTTAATTGCTCAGTATAAAAATAAAATAAATACTATTTTTTTGTTAATGTTATAGGATAGAAATCAAAATATTAATTTTATATGAAGAAAATTTTAATTATTAAACTAAGATCCTGACCGCCACACATAAATGAATTATTATATCTTATAGACAAATAAATAAATTATTTAAATGAAATGGGATTTTTCAGGTTTTTTTTTTGATTTAATGCTATTTTCTAAAATTAAAAATGTAAGTTAAGACTTATTATTTCTTTTTTAAAAAAAATTGACGGTATTACTATAATACAAATTGTTGAGTTCAATTTTTCTTCAAAAAAAATTGTGAAGTAAAATTTATACTGTTTTTACATATAAATTTAAAATTTTTTAAATTTTAAAACATGATCAAATTAAAAATCACCATATAATCAAAATTTATGTATACAATAAGTTTTATAAACAATTTTTTACTGCGAGGTTTTGATCCCCAAATTGTCAGGAGGATAACTGATTTTTTATATAGACAAAGTTACCCTTACTTATCCCATTGAATTTATAAAAACCTAATCACTCATCTTTATATCTATCAAAAACTTATGAGACCATAACTACAATAGTGTTGTTTCGTCTTTCACCAACCATTTCTAATCTAATTCTTGCCTAAATCTGCGTATCAGAAGAAAAAGGAGACAAGAGGAACATATCAGACAAAAACACGTACACATTATTAGAATCTTGAAAACATGAAAATCACAAGACAACAAAGGGAGAAAAAGTAGAAACAGATCACGGAAGAAGAGAGGTGGTAGATGAAAAAGGACCACAATCACACTGCAGTCAGGAAAGGAAGGTATTAGCAGCAGCAGCAGCAGCTGCCATTACCCACAGTACTTTGGCCTCCTTAGATGTGGACGCCTGCACTTGATCAATTTAGAGAGAGAGATCAATCATTAATAAAGAAAAAAGGGAGTGACTTTCTATAGATTGACATTTTAAGTTTATATAATTCCTTCTTCTTTTTTTTGTGATTGGGGGAAGGGAAGACAATTTTTTTTTGGCTCAGTGACAATTTAGACTTTAGAGAGAGATCGATACTTTGTGGTAGGAAGAAATATTCATTTGATTTTCTCTTTGCAACGATAGAGAGAGAAAAAAAAAGAGAGGAGTTTTCTGAAATGATATAAATTTTTTTTTAGTATATCCATATGCAAGTATCTCACGTCAAAATAAATAAAAAAAATAAGAGTGGGTTGTACTTATGGTTTTGGTTCAAAACTAAAAACGATTCGAGATATATCAATTACACAAATAATGAAAATAAACAGAAAGAAAATAATAAAACAAGATACACTTAGATTTACCTTAAAATAGATTTACGGCATGCAAAAAGTTTCACTATAATCAGTCTCTCAAATCTCTTGTATGTATTTGCACTCAGTACATAGAGAAGAGTTATAAACAAATTAAGAAACTCTAACTAAGGTTCTCGCCCTGTTGCTAACCGCACTATTCATGGACTCAAACTCAAACCACTAAGAAGAAAACTCATGCCTAAAACGTTACGTGGTAATCGGGAGGTCTACAGTTCTGGACTCATGAAGTATGCGTCAACTCTAACACATCTATGTATATCAAGCCCATATTCGTGTGATCTCTCACTGTGTGAAGTACTCCCGATCTTAACAAGTGGTATGAGAGTTTAGTTCGAGTTGGTCATAATCATTTGACTCTCACAATGTTGTCCCAACCTTAACAAGTAGTATAAAAAGCTTGGTTCGAGTTAGTTATAATCGTGTGACTCTCACGATACTATCATGTTACGATTATCTGTCCCTTGAGAACTCTCCTATGGTGACTCACTCATGGTTTGATTCATGCTTAGATCAATAGTTGCTAATTATTTGGGGGTGATATGGCTGTAAATTCTCTTCTTATCAATAAAATTATCATCCCTTTTGAACGAACTTAAGTTTTATGTGATTACAAGTGAGTCAAGTGACATGGAGATCAAAGTTGTGTTGTCATGTGTAAACTATAAAACATTCACCTATTAATTTCTTCACAATTAACTATTTGCATGAACAATATAGATTTTATTCAATTTACATGAAAAAGAAAAAAAATGGAATAAGGAAGTTACTTGAATTTTGATGAAGAAAATGTGGCATCTATTGTGGCAAAGATATAACAAAGAAATATATATCAAAACTACGGAAAATAAGTTTAAATAGTTATTGGGATTCTTATTTTCTCTCCATCCTTTAAAACTGTGATCTAAATTTTATGATCCGATTCATGTTGTATTCGTAAAGCAAAATGATAATGAATTTATAACAAGGACCACAGATACCAAATAATGCAGACAATAATTGGAGTAGCAAAAGCTTAATTAATTTGTTGATGTTTTAATTCACGTTTGCATCCAGCGGTAGAGCCAAACTTTATTCAGTAGGGGCAATCACTAGCACCCAAATAGCTGGAATTTATCATTATCTATTTTTTTTTATCTTATCTCAAAATAAATAAAACAATATTTTTTTCAAAGAGTCTTGTTTGCATGGATCCACGAAATAGATGAGTTTTATTGATAATCACGAGAATTATAGTAGTAATTAAATATTTAAATGTTTTATTTTTATTCAATTACTACTGTAATTCTTTATAATTATTAATAAAGTTTTTCGATTCCGTGGTAACTCCTACAATAATACTATATATAGCCTACTTAGGTCATGTTTAATACCTTGATTTAAGCGAAGTTTGATTTAAATTTTGCAATAGAATTGATACATCTTATTTTAAAATTGATTAAATCAATCTTGAATTTAAATCAAATTTAACTTAAATCAAAATATCAAACATAGCCTTAGTAATTGACCTGTTCCTTTTCCCATAAAACAACTATCAGTGGTTGGTAGACTTATTTACTTGTGAATTGTTCACGTGCTTCACCAGTTCATGCAACACCCCTATAATACTCACATTGTTGAAGTCTGCCTCTGCGCCGTTTAAAACCTCTTAAAATTTACGTTTTAGTTTAACTATTTAAATAAAATATTTTAGTTTGTTTTGATATATTGTTTCGAGTTTGAATGTATTATCAAATATCATTTATTAAATTATATATATTTATATTAAAAATTAAAAAATTTATAAATATAAATCATAAAAAAATAATCAACATTTAAATATATACACAAATTAATCCTATTCAATTTTTTCTTTAAAATCAATTTTATTTTTTTAGTATAAATTTAAATTGAAACTTTATCCTAATATCAAATTACATATTTTTTAAATAAATATTATAATAAATCAATTCATTATTTAAACATCAAATGATAAAGATAATGCATCACTCATGTCATCCAAAATCTAAATACTAATATCAGCAACGTCAATCTAATAATTTATCATCCACATTATCTAAGATAGAGTTATTGTTTTTTTTTTTTTATTGAAGTATTCAATCGGATTTGATCAATCCCCAATTAAAGAGAAAAAGTAGAAATTCTTAAATTGCCCTCGTAAAATTCTCAAAAATATATAAAACATTAAAATTATAATATTTTGACTGAAATGTGATGTTTCAGTCGAAACAAACCAAAATAAGTTAAAATAAATCAAAATAAAAAACTAAATAAAATATTTAAAAATATTTTGTTTTGATTTAATATTGAAAAAACGAAAAATTTTGACCGTCTCGATTGAAACAAATCGAAACTTATAACATTGTGTTTTCCCCCTTCTTCAAGTTGCTTAAAAGTTTACAGTTGTTGATTTTCTTGTTGGCTACTTGTTACTCGAAGGCAACCAATGGTTATTGTACTATGGTCGGTGATACTCCAATTTTTTTGGAAGATTAAAAAGTAACATACTTTGTGTATTTTTTATTGGTCTATGATTTTTAGATTATATCATCAGTCACTGCATCTCAACACTTTGTTCGGTATGAATTCAATTATAAAATTTATTTCATTTTAAAATGAATTGAAATTAGAATTAATTCGTAAATGAATTCACAATTCATTTTCAAATGAAGTGAAACTAGAATTCATTTGTAAATAAATTTACATTTCATTTTCAAATGAATTAAAACTAAAATTCATTTGCAATTGAACTCAAATGAATTTTTATGTTTGGTGTTTGTAGAATTAAAATAAACTTTGTGTTTGGGATCAATTAAGAATTCAGTTTGTTTTTTTTTAATTTTACTTAATACCTTTAATTACACCATGTTTTAATTCATCTAACATATAAATTTTAATTTTATTGATATTATTCAACAAAATTAACACTATTTCTTTTTTTAATTCACAAGATAAATTTATAATTCAAAAATAAAATTTGAATTTTTTTTGCTGAATGAAATCTGGAAATTAAATATTAATTTAACCATTTTTATATAAAAAAAATTGTTAGTTTTACTTTAGTGTACAACAATTTGAATATAGTAATATATTCATTTTATTTTTATAACTTATTCTTCCATACATTTTTTTTATTTTATTCTAAAACACTAAGATAATCAAAAGTTTGGTGTTCCTAACTAAATATAGATTAAAGATGAAGACAAGGATAAATGATGAAAGACTGGGATAAAGGATGAGGAGAAATAGAAGAGAGAGGAGGTAGAGTAAAGAAGAGGAGTAATTTTATCTTTCTAATTTTATAAAAACTTATGTTTTGTAAATTTTATCAATTTTGATAGAATTTGTTCATAATTAATTCAATTCTACAAGAATTCATTTGAAAATGAGTTCTACATTTTTATTAACAAATTAAACATATGATCAATTCATTTGTAAATGAATTTAACGCTTTATTAACAAACCAAACACAATAAATTATAAAATTCATTTAAACCAAACTGAATGTAAGTGTTTTTGACTAAAAGAGTAATATTGTCTTTTTCGCTGAGGTAGTTCAGCATGAACCTTCAGAAGCAGTTTAGTCTGAAGATTTTAGCCGAGGTATTTGACATTAGTTTTTCCTTTACATGTTAGCCATTTTATCTCTGAAGTGATGAGTCTCAAAGTGATTTGTCCTCACATGACCATAATCAGATTTGGATTTAGAGATCGTGGGGCGTGTCCCAATCGGATGATATGCCATTCTTTGAACCGAGCGATATCTATTAGTGTTTGATCCCGGGGCTTGTCCCTCAAGTATCTGGGTATTTGGGCTATCTCTTGTCCAGGGTGGATGTGTTTCCTAAGCTGCAGGCAGACCTTGCAAGCAATTGCACGTTCTCTTAAACTTTTGTTTGGAAAGCTTTGCCAATATGCTTTCATTTATATTGATTCTGCCGTGGCCCGTGGCTCGTGGCTCTTGAAGTTCTATAGCACCAGTCCCAAGAGCAACTCCAGTCATCTTTTTTGTTGCCCACTGTTCTCAACATTCACTTGTTTAGCTGCATCTCTTATCAATAATACTTTTGACCAAAAAAAAATTAAAGTCAAATAGCTCCGGCAGTCAAACCTAAAACTTTTGTTTGGAAGTCAATTATCCTGACTGTATTGCATATTACTGCACTGTTGTAAGAGGTTAAGTGAATCAACTTTCATATTTCTCGCTATTCGTTTTTCTGCAGTAAAATTTGTAAAGCAAATCTTGCAGTATTTTGTTTTTACACATGGAGATATTAGTTAAGTTGAGAATGAGCCAATTTTGAATCGATTGTCAAACACAGGTCCACTATAAGTTGTTAAATCAGAAAAAATTCAATACTAAAGTGTATGCTTCTAAGAAAAAACAATTTTTTTAAGAAAATAAGGTGTGCCTCTAAAATAAAATTTACCAACTGGAGCAAAAATGTCAGCACCCTTTAAGCTACTTTCTTCCATGCATTTGGGATGAACTCGAAACTCCAAATTATAGGCTTGGATGCTTTTGATTGACATAATCAAGCGAAAATTTCATTCCATCTTCATGAATTACATTTAAAAAAAAATTATTGAAATAATTATTTCAAATTTTAGACAAAGATGAATATGATGTTATGTCAACGTAATTACTCAAGAGACATAAAGCAGAAGTCCTGTGATGCCTCATCAAATTAAGTATTATCCTCATCGGCTATTTTAAAAAGGAAATGATATTCTTTATAAAAAACATTATCCTTTTGGAAAAAAAAGATTCTTCATTAATTGAAATTATTCAAAAAGTGCATTAGTAATGTACACTTCAAGATTCCTCAAAATTATGCGGATTTCATATTCTCTCAAGTGCGACTTTTCCTTATCTATAAAAATAGAAGACTTCAAGCTTAAAAGGCAGAGCGAATTTTAGTGAAAAACTTGAAGAGATTTGTAAACACTTGTATTCAAAAAAACTTTATATCAAGTTTCAAGTTTAATTAATTAGGGTTATATATTTGTCATTTCATGTTATTTAAATCATTAATTCTCATACCTATTGCATTGCATCATCCATTTTTCTTTTATATTACTTTATTTATCTATCATATTATATACATTATTCATTGTTTCATATTTCTGTTCTTGATTTATTTTTATTTCATTTCTTTTGATCCTTATCTGTTGGTATCAGGGTCATTTTCAGATGTATTAAATTTATGATTTATTATAACCATAGGTTTTCTAATTTTATTAGGTTTTATATTTTTAAGTTTTATATATAAACTTGTATTCGTATTTCATAACACACAATAATATGAATTATTTTCAATCTCTTCGATTTTAACACTCTAAATAAAGGTGTTTTCATTGAATTTATTCTCTAGAGACGCTTCTCAATCAATATTAGAGATATTGCCACATCTAAGCATTCAACTTCATGGTTAATAGATTCTAAAAATTCATCCTTTAATATAACTATTCCATCCTAGTTAAAGAGGCGCTAAATTTGTACCATTTATTTTTAGACCAATATATATCAACTTGAATCACTTAAAGCTAGGCAACACACAAAAGTCTATCATCTCATGTCACCTACTCGATCTCAAATATTAATATATTATCTTTTGACTCTTGAATTCTTTGTCGAGAGTAAGTTAGAATTGAGTTGCTTTTACTTCTCAAGTTGATGATAACAGAAAAGAGGATTAACTAAAACTAACACAAAATGAAAATGAAGAAGGGAGTTAAATCCTGGTTTACTGGGACCACATTTAAAAGAAAGCCTTTCCTAAGTTCAATTGCTAAATCAAGAAAGATTTAACAAAGATTGTAAACAAAATTTAAACTTGTCTATATATTAAGACTTGAATACCATACCAAGATCAAGATCTCGTGATCATCGAAAAAATGGTCTTGATGAGGACCCAAAGAGAGGCAATTTTGGACGATGAAGATGGAACCCAGTCATGAATTATGGGATTTTGTGTCCAAATTAATGAAGATAGAACCCAGTCATGAACTATTGAATTTTGTGTCCAAATTCAAAACACAAACGCAAAGCAAAACAAAAGAAGAATAAGAAATCCAAACCAACAAATACCCATTTGAGAATCTTCTCAACTATTCTCATTTATTATTATTATTATTTTTGCACAGAAAACGAACAAAAAGACACATAAGCACAAAGCAGAAGAAAATTTTCAAACTTTAAAGCTACGAACTAGTAAAATCTTTCGGTGCACGCTTAACCTGTTATTGTTGGGTTTTAATGCAGTGAAAAGAAAAGTTATCGAATCAAACGTGAATGAGATTATTTAATTAATTGGTTTGTTTATTAGAGATATACAAGTGGTACTAATATCTTTTTGTGTGGGTTTCCTGATTTGTTTTGAGTTATTTCTGGTTTGTCAAAAAAGAAAGATCATGCGGTTCGTTGATTGTCTTTTGCTATATTTTTGTTTTGACCTGATTCGATATGAGAACTGTAGTTAAAGACCGACACTTTCCCATTAATCTTAAAAAGCCTGATTGATTTTTAACTCAATTTTTATTTATTTATTGCGTGACTTTGATTTTGTAGATGATTTGATTTTATTTTAGATTTTTTAGGGGGAGAGAGAGTGTAAAATGTAGAAAGAAAGCCACAACCTTTAGGCTTTTGTATTTGAGATTTCTTTTAAGTCTTACCTTAGCGTCCATTACATTAACTTTCTAGCGTCCATCCGAGATTTCTCCTCGATTGCTTATGTTCTTGGGATTTTTCTCTATTCCCTTGTCTTTTTAGTAATTTTGCCCATTCGTGTCGCTAGATTTATTTGTTCTTCTCATCTAGGTCTATGATGTTATTTAATCTCGAGTCTCCAAGCCTAGGTTTAGGGATTCTGAAGTGTTTGCATACATGAAGGTCGTGCGTTTTTGGGTTGCTTTATAATCCAGGGAGAGAGGGGTCTCTGGATTTGAGAGGTGAAATTTTCAGATTTCCCGGGAATTTTAGGGTTTTCATTTGATTTCACACTGATGTTTTAGGTTTTTTGGGGGGTTTTTCGTTGGTGCCCCAGACTCGGTGTCAAATTTGAGCTTTGATATTGGGGAAGTTTGTTCCTCTTAATTTCTATCAATCTCACTCGTTTTAGAACATATTTTTTGGGGGGGTTTGGCATGTGTGTATGATGTTTCATGCTCAAGGTTCTTCAAGGAATCATTGTACCCTTCTCGCAGTTCTCTGCGGAAAGAGCTCTGATATTAAGCAGAAGCAGGCAGTTCCTGATGATAAACCCAGATACCCCTTTCTGGAGCTTGCTTCTTCGGGCCGTCTTGAGGTGAATAAATCATGTTTATGAATCCTATTTGCATTTTGGATAACGGGTTTTGATATTTTTAGTTGACTTCTCTTTGCAAGGTTGTAATGTATCGTTTGTGTACCTCTTGGAATGCAGGTTCAGATTCTGAACAATCCAAGTACTGACGAGTTCCGGCAAGTTCTTGAATCATCAGAGCCAAATATTGTTTACTTGCAAGGAGAGCAATTTGTAGACGGTGAAGAAATTGGGTCTTTAGTGTGTGGAGATGTTGACTTGTCCACTCCTGACGCCTTATGTGGACTCTTCGGTTCCACATTGCCAACCACTGTGAGTAATTCATTATTTTGTGCTTTGCCAATTGTCATACTTGAGTTTTGTTATCATCTGTGGCTAGAGCTTCAATGATGCTCCTAAACTCTGTGAAATGCAGTAAATTTATTAATTACGTGCTAAAACGCAAAAGCTGTTGCCTGAACTTCTTGTTGATTGCATAAATGTGACCCTTTCCCTGGGGATGTTTTACTGCAACTCTTAGCATATGATGCAAATGCATTCCTTTTGTGTGTGGTAAAGTTTTGTATTCATCACAGTGTACATATAATCAGAGTTGTAGTTATCCGGGTTGGTTATTTTTGGAGGCAGATAGAATGGAAGTGTGTTTTTCGTTTGAGAATTTGAACAAGTTTCTGGTGGTGCTTGTTAGAGATTCTTAATAAGTGGAAATCAATAAGATTAGGATTTTTTTTACGATAGGTGAATAATAAATTCCTAAAATCACTTTCCTTTTTCATATCCTTGATTCTTTTCAGATCTGTAATGGGTATGGTTTTTTCATATTTTGCTGTAATAGTTCTGGTTATGATATTAATTTGTTAGTTATGGTATTTGATCTAACTACCCTCATATTTTTGTACAGGTTTATTTAGAGGCCCCAACTGGCGAAAAAATGGCAGAAGCACTTCACTCTAAGGTTATATATCAATTTTGGACAACTCTGTAACTTTGTTCTTTTTTTTTTTTCCCTTTAGCATACATACTTAGCTATAATGTTCAGAATTCTGGAAAAAGAAAGGTGGTGATTATAAATATCCAGTGAGATAGCGATTAACTTCAATGGACAGTTGGCATTTAGAAGTTAGAAACATTTCTTTAAATGGTTTGTGTACTCTTTTCTCAGAAAAAGAAGTTGCTGAACCAGGGTGCTTCTTTTTGGCAGGGGGTTCCATATGTTATCTATTGGAAATATGCATTTTCACGCTATGCAGCTTCTCATTTTCGTCAAGCGCTGTTGTCAGTGATACAAAGGTATAACATCTACTTTTTCATCAAAGTAACATGATACTTTTTTAATTTTTTATCATCCTGCTGTTATGGATAGGTTCTGTTAGTTCTATGCTTATGTATAAAGAACTAAAAAGAAAGAGAAGAAAAGGATGATTGCTGCAAGTGCTACTTTATATTCTTCGATTTGTTAATGAGTAAATTAGCGATGACATTTTGATAAGAATAATTTTCCTTTCGACTGTCAACTGGACATAAATGACCTTTACATGCAAATCCATTTTTATGTTGTAGAGAGGCATACATGTTTTTAGTTGGTGACAAAGATCATGATATTGGTTTTTTTGCGTTGCAGTTCATGTAGCCATACATGGGATGCATTCCAACTTGCAAGTGCTTCTTTTAGACTGTATTGTGTACGAAACAACACTGTGTTATCTTCTAATAGCCAGAGACTTAGTGGTAAACCGGGACCACGCTTGCTTGGGGACCCTCCCAAGATCGATATTGTTCTGCCCGAATTAGATGCACAAGAAGAAGAAAGCTCTCCAGGGTCTCTTCCTTCTATAAAAATATATGATGAAGATGTGAGCATGAGGTTTCTTGTTTGTGGATTTCCATGCACATTGGTAGGTTTGATTTAGTTTTTGTCTAGTTTGAATTTACTTATTGCTTGTTTGATAAAACAATTGTACATCTTTATGGTATATGTTGGTTACAAGCTGTATTGTTTTCAGGATGCCTTCTTATTGGGATCTTTGGAGGATGGGCTCAATGCTCTCTTGAGTATAGAAGTAAGTTTGAGACATTAAGTTCATTAATCTCATCTCATATGGTCGGTTTCATACTGCCTCTCTTGCTTATTGTCATTTATAGAGATACATGTTAAAAGGTTGTGTCTGAATATATATGTATATATAAAACACACTCGCACATATTAATGTACTCTTGAATCTGTTTCCCTCCTTGTCAATTAACATGTTCTAGTTTTCCTCCCTATGCTGTTCCTTCAGATACGAGGAAGTAAACTCCATAACCGGGCAAGGTACTGATTGAAACTGAGTTCAGCTCCATGTTATTGGCCCCTCGATTTTATGTTTATGAACTTAGTGTTATTTACTTCAACCCTGAAGCATTAAATTTTAAGAGTGCACCACCCCTTCCATATTCTATTTTATCTCCAAATTGCTGACGGCATTATACTTTGCAGTGCTCCACCACCGCCTCTTCAGGCTGGGACATTTTCTCGTGGTGTGGTAACCATGCGATGTGATTTCTCGACCTGCAGTTCTGCTCATATATCACTTTTAGTGTCTGGTAGTGCACAGACTTGTTTTAATGATCAGGCAAGCATAAATTATCTTTATAGGGTTTATATTTTCTGTGATCTTTTTTACTTTTTAGATGCACATGACACTTTTAGAACCTCTTTTCTTTGTCATCTCAGCTTTTGGAGAATCATATAAAAAATGAGCTTATTGAAAAGAGTCAGTTAGTCCATGCGTTGCCGAGCTCCGAGGAAAGCAAATTGCCTTCATCTGAGCCACGAAAGTCCACCTCAATAGCCTGTGGGGCAAGTGTGTTTGAAGTTTGTATGAAGGTTCCCACATGGGCTTCACAGGTTACATTCTCTTAACCTTTCAATTTCTCCTCTCTTTCTCTCTGTCTCTGTGTGTGTAGTGTGCATGTGTGTGCCCACCCTTTATGTATATTATATTGTTGTCTATTATCCCCTCTTTTTTTTTTTTTGTTAAAAGTCTGAAGCAGCATATATTTTACAGACATTAGAACTTTTTAATCCGTATGCAAATTTAGTTAAATTAAGCAATTATTGCTTTTTAATTGCATTTCTTGTGTGGATTATGGCCCCTTAAAGTAAGAATTTTATATTTCATTCCATGCTTTTACAAAATAGAACATGGTTGACTGATGCTTTGATGGCCAAGGAAAGAGTTGCTTAAGTTTCGCTTCCTCGTTCAATTGCTGTAGCTTTTTGCCGTCCTCCTTGTTACTAATAGTTAATTTTTGTTAGGTATGTTTGAGATTTAGATAACATAATAGTGCTTTTTGGAGAATCAATGATTATTTAACAGCAAACCTTTGGTTAGAGGAACTAATAATCAGTTTTAGTTGAGGTTTTCTCGAATTCTACTTTGAGAAACACTTTATAAACACATCAATGCTGTTGTCAGAACAGTTGTTCTTATGGCTGTGTTGTGGGATTCCTTAACAGGTTTTGAGGCAGCTGGCACCAGATGTATCCTACCGAAGCTTAGTTATGCTGGGAATTGCTAGCATTCAAGGGTTGTCTGTTTCTTCTTTTGAGAAAGATGATGCTGAACGCCTGCTTTTCTTTTGCACGAGACAGGACAAAGAACGTAATTCAAACAATTTTGTTCTTATGAGACCTCCTAGCTGGTTGATGCCTCCTGCACCTAGTCGTAAAAGATCTGGGCCATGCAGAGAAACTAAGCCCTCCATCAGTAGAGACCAGGAAGGTGAAAATGGAGGTCATGCTAGGCAGAAACTGAACGTTGCTGCAATGAGGCCAATCCCTCACACTCATCGTCATAAGATGCTACCCTTCTCTGGATTTTCTGAAGCTGAAAGATATGATGTTGACCAAGGAAAGACTAACTTGTTAGTGGTTCCTGCAAAGCATGGTGTTGTTGGCCCTACTCCTGTTACACATCGTAAAGCATTGTCAAGCTCTTACCAGGCTCAGCAGATCATCTCTTTAAATCCACTACCTCTGAAGAAACATGGTTGTGGCAGAGCCCCAATACAGGTTTGCGCAGAGGTTAGTCATTTTCCACTGCTCAGACAAACATGCTTCAAAAAGTCTGTATGTATGATATATGGTCTCATAGTTTCACAGGGCTAGATAAATCGTCAGTCTATTATAGAGTAAACTATCTAATTCTCTCTCTGACCCAGTAGTATTAACTGCAGTGCCTAGTTTTAAATAGTGATTAGATTGCAGCTATAAGATCATGTGATTAAATTAAATTATTTTTAAAAAAAAAATGAAAAAAGATCATATGACTCACCTAATGATGCTAAGTATCTTCCATGATGGACCCAAAGTTGGGCTCTGTCTTAAGACTTGATGCAGTATATATATATTCACTTAATAGTCTCTGTCAGGCTTTTCCTTGAACCTTTTCCAATGCTTTATTTTCTGGCAGGAGGAATTTTTGAGGGATGTGATGCAATTTCTGATTCTTCGCGGACATAGTCGTCTTGTTCCTCAAGGTGGACTAGCTGAGTTTCCTGATGCTATTCTCAATGCCAAACGCCTTGATCTTTTCAACTTGTATAGAGAGGTGAGCTCCTCAATGTGCCTAATACGGTTGTAAATCACCTAAGAAGTTGAATTGAACATTTGGGCCTTTCAGGTGGTTTCAAGGGGAGGTTTTCATGTAGGCAACGGCATTAATTGGAAAGGGCAAGTCTTCTCAAAGATGCGTAATCACACTCTGACTAATAGGATGACTGTATGGTTTCTGATTCTAATTTTATTACAGTTCCCTATTTGATTATCTTGATCTGTTTATACACAAATGTGTAATTCGAAAGATGGTTGCATATTTGGTGGGCTGGACTTTAATTATATATTGCATGAATATGTTATAAATAAGATATATGCTTTCTGGAGACACAATATTTTCGTGTAAGAAAATGGGAACTTTGGAAAATTGGTTATACTATGGATTTTTCTGATACTTTCAGTCCATTTTGAAAGTTGATCATTTGACTGAAACTCTAGTTGCTATTCCATCCTTCACTTATTATTCATAGTTCATATCATACTTAATGTTTTCGGGGTTGTCTTATTTTTGTTCCAATGCTGTGTCCCTGTACCCTAAACTGATTAGTTCTTTATAATGCACAAATGATTCCCAGATTTAGAAGCCATATGACTTGAAATAATGCTTGAAACCACAAAATGTATGCTTCTTGATCTGCATTCATTTTCCATGCAGGAAGTTTTGTGCCCATTTTAGTTTAGAACTTTGTATTATATTCTAGTTGAGAATGCTGTCACAGGGCGTTCTTCATTTTCAGTCTATATTTCCTGTTAATTTCTGAACTTGGTTGTTTTTGTGAGAACTAAACAACTTATTGGGTATTGATTGTGCACTATATGGTGTACTGGTTACAACTGTACTTCCAGTCAGCAACAAGAGAAATCTTTAAAGAAAGCACAGCTTTGTAATGTGGAAGGCAAATTTTGTTCAGCCAGTTAAACTGCTTTGATTTAGTGCCTTGTGTGGCCCCGATCAGTTTCTTTGTATTAAAAATGCTAACACATGTTTTGGTTCAGACGAATCCCCCTTTTTCCGCTTTTCACATTGCAGTTGGATCTTGGCTTTCATGTTTAGTCAGCCAATATTATATGTATCTGATGACTTGTTACCATATGTTCATGGGTTTGAGCTTTACTGCCTTTTTTACCCCTGGTTGGGGGTGTTTACGCTTGGTTTTAAAGTTCCGTCCTGGCAGTCATTTTGTTCGCAGTCAGCTCTATCTTATATTTTTGGATTGGGTTTATGCTTATATATTATTAGCTTGTTTGAACTTATAATTTGTGTGATTTTTGGAGAACTTATTGGTTATTTACCTTGGTTACCTAGGGTGTGGGCAATACGCTGAAAAGACATTATGAAACTTACCTTTTAGAATATGAATTGGCTCATGACGATGTAGATGGAGAATGCTGCTTGTTGTGTCACAGGTCTCTCTCTCATATCTCTCTGGTATGCATCCACATCTATTTCTTTGTGGTATTGACATAAGGTATTTGCATGCTTCAACAGTAGTGCAGCAGGTGATTGGGTGAACTGTGGAATATGCGGTGAGTGGGCTCATTTTGGCTGTGATAGGCGGCAGGGACTTGGTGCCTTTAAGGTATGTTGGCCTTCCTCAAATTTCCATTTCAATAAGAAAAATGTAGTTGATTAAATATGCATGTAAACTCGAGCTGGTTAACTTGTTAATGACTTGATAGATGCAGTTGTCTCTTGATACTGGGTTGTAATTGATTTTTGGTTGCTCTGTTCTTAACCTGAACTGTGCTGAACCTGGCATGTTAACTTTTGATGTCACATTGCCCATGTACCATTTAGGCTGGAATTTAGGAGCTACCTTATTCTGAGTTGTGACCAATTTATCAATCATGAAATAAGCAGTTTTGGAACTTTTAATTACCAAAACAGCAGCAGCAGACTGACATGTTGATGATGATGATATTCATCAGAATTATAGTGAAAAAGAAAATCATATTTTGCAATCTGTCTCCTAAACTGATCAGCTGTCTCACTATTTGCAACACGAGTTTTGTTCTGCTTTTTACATTTTTTTCCTCTTATTTATCCATTTTATTTGTATGCATTTAATTAATTAAAAATTGCTACTAGGCAGGGAAGAAAAGAAAGTATAAAAAAATTAAGTTTTGATGGCAAGCTGAATTAAATTTGTTATCTTGACATTTATGCGTTAACTGACAGGACTACGCGAAAACAGATGGGCTGGAGTACATCTGCCCGCACTGCAGCATCTCAAATTTCCAGAAGAAATCTCAGAAAACTGCGAATGGATACTGACGAGCATTAACCCACATTCTAGATTTTTCCTCTTCCCATCTCTAGAAAATCTCTTGTACATGCACTGTGCTCATTTGATTTTATATTTGTTTCATTGCTTACCCAGTGTGATGCACAAGAGAGGGCACGGGTTTAGGAATGTAAATCCCCATTGTTGTTTTTATATGTATTATGGCACTAAGAAAGGCCCCAATTTTCCCTTACATCATAGTAATTGTAGAATATCTCATTACTCATTAATTTTATGTGGTAGTTTTGTCAAAATAGGAATGGAAATAATCCTTTCGTATTTTTTCTTTTCAAATCGAATCATATTATTTTATCCATGTTGTAGTGGTATGATTCATTATAACAACAAAGGACACGCTACCTTTACATAGTTTCCAGTGTTGGGATGTTGCTAAATCTTCTCAACTATGAAATGTTTTTTGATGCTAGAGGTTGGGATTCGCTTGCATCTTTTCTTTCTAATTTTTGTTATCTTTCAAATCTCTCTCCAACTGTAGCGGCAATGGCTACGCCTTCCTCCAGTGGTGGTCAGCACAACAGTGAGCACAGCCACCAACCTTGTGAAGCTATCGTTGCTGCAGGTGGCAATGCAGCAGCTTCCTTCTTTTTCTGTCATTGGATGTTAAACATTAGACGTGGGTAGTGTAGTGATTGATGGTGAACCATTAACATTAAACGTGAATATTTGGTTATTCACATCTAATGAAAAATCCGACGAGGGAATGATTGCTACCATTTGATAGTTTATAGATGTTATACACCAACTTGAGCTCAATTCGAAAACTTTATAGAACTGGGTCGAGCTGCCACGAGTCCAGTTTCAAACTGCCCACGGGTGGCTCAACTCGTGGCAACCTGTACTTGGAAGGATTATGTTTCGACAACACAAAATTTTGATGATTTTTATCAGGTGATTAATTAACATCCCTAGATATAGGCAACCAATGCGATAGACGGTGGGCTAAAGTTGGGACTACAGCTTCAAGGGTAGTTGTAGCATTTTTTTAAGGGTGGGGGGTGGTGGTTGTATTCCTGTATCTTCTTATTGCCCAAGATGAGGTAGTTTCTCTGTTGCTGTAATGAATGTCTTAATCTTGAATTTAAAACAAAAATGAGGATATAGTCAACTTTATAATGGGATTAGAGACCCCATGGTCAGAGTGTGAAAAACCCATTTCAGTAAAGGATTGCAGACACAGACAAGACGACCTCCACCTTAAATAAGGCAAAACAAGGAACTTTCAGAACTCCCTAATGCCAATATCTGCGTTCTTACATATACTATTGTTGTTGTATGAGAATCAAACAAGCGTATGTACATATGCACCCTTGTACGAGGAATAACTTTCCTGGCATGACTTAATCTTCATGTTTCCTTTTATTATATATAAACATCAAAGCAGAACATAAAGAAGCATCTAATTGTAAGTAATCCAAAATCATAGACCTAGCTGCATCAATCATAGTTGAAAAATTGAGTCACAGCTCATTAGATTATATTTTGGGTTTCAGTTGTGGCAGTGCACAAAGTGTTCTTCACCTCATCTTGCTTAGCAGTCCAATCACAACCATTGGCGATGAGGCCTTCTTTGTTGAGCTTTCCATTCATAATATTGCTATCGGATGACATCTGATGAGTTAAAGGCCAGACAAATTTCTGTTGCTACTGCTGCTGCTATTGTTGTGAACAAGACTGTTAGTGAAACCAAATTTCTCCTCCTCCTTAGAAGCAGTACCCACTGATGATGCCTTTCCGCTGGATATGGCAGCAGCAAGGGTAATGGGCATGAGACACAGACCTTTGCTTTGAAGATACTGCATGGCCATGGTCACATTGGATTCCATCAGGTTCACTACTTCTTGTTCAAGGGCAATTTGATCAGCAGATGGTGAAACATCGACTCCTTGACCAGTGGATGGCAATAGTAACAAACCATTAGAGCCCTAACATAACAAAAGTCAGCATTAAAAAATCACTTGTCAGCGACCACTGTAATAACTTATTATTGTTTCAACTGTTATGTATAATTCACCTCATCTTGTGATAACTGGAAGCAAAATTATTGCAAAATAGAATCAAATGACTCTCATTTACAACATGAGCATGGACAGGACATATACATTTTCTTATAAATTATAATACAATTACAAGTTAACACATTTTAAAAATTTAGGAAGAAAAAATAAAAGGGATAAAGCTAAACATACTACAATACTGGTTTCTCATATGCATTAGCACTTCCCACATGGTCCTTGTCAAGAATCAATTTAGGCTATAGAAGTATTGCAGTATCTAGTGATGCTTAGCAAGTAGCATTTTGTTGGCTAAGCGTCTTTTGCCTTTAAGCTTTGTTTATGGTGATGATTTCATGACTGTATCCAAGGACACAGACACCAAATTCAACCTACTTTCATTTCATGACAATGAAGAAGTTTTGATCAATTTAAAGAAGTAAAAGGAGAAACACCTCAGCTTGACCATCTGTGATGAGAGGAACTACTGCTCCAGCTGCCCCCAGCCTGCTCATGCTTAGTACCTGCAAAATCATTTCGAAAAAAGAATCTCAAAATCTCAGCAAATCACATTGTGACCTGTGCAAATTGTCTTGCTGGTGTTAATTCAAGAAATCCTCGTTTAAAGAGCAAGCTGTAAAGTACGGAAGACTGCCTCAATCCAAACTAGGGTTTGACTATATATTTGTAAGTATAAGATCCCAGATATGGTCACAATAAAAATGGAATATTGACAGTTGAGTATCTGTATAACACTATCCCTACTATGTAGGATTCACTATCCTATAATCAATCCTTAACTCTATCACAAGCTAATCTACACTTGGATATTGGAAACCAAGATAGAGACCAGCTCGATTCCTGAAGCATGGATATAGTATGCTAATGAAGATAAACTTTATCATACCTTGACTTGGAGCTGAAGAAATTTGACATATTCTATGATCTCATCGAGCATTGAGGCCTTGTCAGTCTGCAAAGATGAGGATGAATATGTAAGTGTCTCTTATGCTTGTTTAAAGTGAGAAAGATGTATGAACCTGAAAATTTAGTACTCCCATTGCTAACTATGACCTGAAGAGAAGTTATATGCTCTGTAAAGTACAGTGGTCCAGCTTTGGAAACAAATTTAGCAAGGGCTTATCGATTCTAGTTGACAATATAAAGTTCTAATAGTAGCAATTATCATGGAACCTGTAGGGGGTACCAAGTTCCTTCTAGGGGTACTGAATTTCTGATATGGAAATTTAAACAAGAGCAACTGTAACTTTGCTCAAAAAAGAAAAAGGAGAGAGAGAGAGAGAGATTATAAGAGATCTTGACCAGAGAGGATGCTGAGATTGTAGCTCCACCCGACCTATGATATGCGCAGGTAAGTTATTGTAATTTACTTTTTTTCTGATCAGGAGTTCTTGTACTTCAACAAAATCATCAGTCTCAAAATTCTCTCAAGGCAAAGGACTATATAATATATATGCCTCGATAAAAAAATTTGATAAGTACAAGTTGTATAAAAAGGCATTAAGGGGTTAAGTCCACGAAATCTATAAGATCATTGTCACTAACGAAAAAATTACCCTTACAACCAAAAGTTAAGGGTGTTGTCAATCAAAAATTAAGTTAAGGTGTTGAACCATCTATCAAGAATAGTCATCTACCAAGAATTTTGAACATAAAGACACCAGGATATGCAATGGAATAACATACAAATGAATTATTTATACTGTGCAAGGACTATAAGTCGGTAGACACAACCAAAGAAGGAGATACCTCATTGGAATTAGGGACAAGTTCCTGCAAATTCTTCATTCTTTCAGCAATCTTCTCTCTGCGGAGCTGCACTAAATATTTTGTTCACAAAAGTAAATCAATATCAAAGTCCCTAAAATTTCAGAAAATCCAAATTTTTGACGCCCCAACATTAAATCCTAATAGTAAAGAGTCCTAAGCATGAAGGAATAACTTAAGATGATAACATGATATCACAACTTACCGTTTCAGCTATACTGTGTGGATCAGTGGCCTGGCCTCGACGAGCCCTCACACGAGGCTTTCCAGTTCCATTACAGCCACCAGCTAGGGTACTTGATGTAGTCTGTAATTCAAAACTTAAGCTTAGTTTATTTAATGCTTAATGGAATTACTTTCATCCCGATAAAATGAAAGAATTGAAATTAGGGATGAAGAATAAAGCCATGAAACTTTAACGAGCACCTGCAGCAGTGATGGTAATCCAACTGTTGTCATTGTTATCTGAGGTCCAGCAGCAAAAGAGGGCAAAGGGTTATTTTGCAAATCTTGTTTCCCCTGATAAATTAGACATAAACAACAAATGTTAATGCAATTCTTGACCTCCCACCAAAATGTACAGGCTTTGCTTCTCAAAAAAGCATGTGGTAGATTATTAATAGGACTGCTACAAAGCCATATAAATCACCATCATGTGTAGCCACTGTTTTGTTCCCCAAAGTCTATTGGCAGAATCAATAAAGCTAGTCATAACAAATTTATACCTTTGTGGTGATTGATGCAGAGAAGTTGTCGAGTTTCAAAATTCTATTCATCTCGACATATCTGTTCCCAGCATCATTATCAGCATTGCCTCCTTGTAGACCAAAGCCCTGCATTCCATCCTGTCCTATCACATTATATAGCGAATAAGCACCATCATCTGATGAAGGAGGAAACAATTGCGCAATTAGAGAAATAGTTGGCAAATCTCTAAGAGGTCTCTGGACCTCAGACAGTTCAGTGCCGTTGCAGCTAAAATGTCCCATTTTAGTAAATGAAACAGATGTCACATCACCAATAGCAGCAAGGTGCTTTGGAGAACCTTGATTCGGTGAAATTGGGGAAGGAGTAGCTGCAATATAAGAACATGGGCTAGGAATAGCTATAGTATATTGGGCCATATTACCAACTTTCAACCTGCCATTCAGTATTCCATTTGAGGAATAACCGTTGCAGCTTTCACCATCATTTTGTAGTTGAGCTGCCCCAGAAAATAAACCGTTCACAACACCATAATCTGACTCTCCACCATGAACAATAGATGAAGTATCTTGAGCAGCTAAAGACTCCATAGTGTGGCTTGAACTGATCATACTTACAGGTGACTCTTTCTCATCATTATCAAATGCGCCAAATGAATTGGAAAACAGCCTGTCTGGTTTATCGGATTCACCACAGCCCCAAGATGATCTTTCCGTTGCATTCGCATCTGACCACGATGAGGAAGATACATAATGATCAAAATACTCATCCATCAGCAGGAATTTAACAGGCTCAGGTCCTCAACAGCAAGAGCTCCTCAGAATATTTTCTTTCCCTTCTTCTATGTCATGAACAAAACGTGAAGATACATAAATGCGTGTAAGTACCGTGCCTATGAGATGAATATCCTCCGAAAATATTCTCTTGGCCTGTTCCTAAAGTTTATGAAAGATCCATACACAATTAACTCACCATTAAAATCCTTGGTTAATACCTGGATTAGAAGGTCGAATTATTCATAGGAAAACATTAAAAAACTAGTAAATGTTCCATTTTACTAATATAAACAACACAGCCCATAAGAACAAAGAATTGTATTCTAGGAATTTCATTAGCTCAATAAATCAGCCGAAGCAACCAAATGTATAACCATGAAAAGATACTCTTTGAGAAACCAGTTCCTATGTTTTGTATCTATAACTCTTTGAGAAACCAGATCCTTGAATTTGAATGACTAATAGAAGACAACCTAAAACTTCAAAAACAAAAGGAAAAAAGAAAAGGAAGAAAAATACCATCAATAATTGGTTCAAATATAACAGGGGATGAAACTGTCATGATTGAACCACAATATTCAGTGGTGCCATTCCAATTAAGCATTTGAAAAGTAAACCCATTACAAACTAAAATCCACTAATGCATCAAATTTCACCAAATTTGCATTAAAGCACTTCAAAAGTATAACTAAAAGAAACTTTAGAATATATGAAAAGCAGAATCAGATTAGAGATGGTGAAAAATAGCAATCTACCTATCCTCGAAAATCAAAAGGAAAAGAATCTATAACAACACATACACAGAAAGAACATCCTTTTTATTTTGTTGTTTCACAACCAAATCACAAAACAAAATCTAGTCCAATCACTGCAAAAGAGCCTAAAAACTCTTTTGAAACCTTTGAGCCTACTTATGGCATAACTATAAAGGCCAGAAAGCAAAACATACAATTCAAACAACACATTTACATAAAAGAATCAGTTAACCATTATATATATATATATATATATATATATATATATATATCATATCAGCTAAATTTCACTCATTTATCTTTTTAAATAACATTTTCATCTACCCAATTCATGCAAACAGTTTCCAGACATGCCCATTAAGAATCTTATACGATGAACCCGTAATCTGGAAAGCACAGAAGCAGTAAACACTTGAAAAAAGCCATAATAATAAACTTGCATGCACACAACACTTAAAAAACATATTTAAGTTACAAAATAACATCAAAAAAACTGAGAAAAAGAGACTTACAGAAAGAGCCAAGAGAGTGTTGAGTACTGAGTAGCAGAATTTAGCAAAAAGTTTCCAATCCAGCTTTTGGAAAATGCCGTCATAATTGATGTTGCGAGCTGCTAATTTACGTAAATAACCTCAAAGGAGGTGATCTCATTGGAAAATTTGTCCAAACAACGTTGGTATTATGGTCATTTAGTTTACGCGGTTTTTTGTACACCGGATAAAGCGGAGGGGTTTCAGTTTTGTTGATCAAGGTGGTTTTGCAGCTTACATTGAATTCTTCTGACATTAGGGATATTTTAGTAAATAAACACTCCTTGGTGGGTTCAAGCTGGCTTGTTTTGTTTTAAATTTTTTTTATGGACTGCGAGCTGGCTTTGATGGAACTGAGGCGAGATTCTTTGATCATTGTCGATCTTCTGGACTTGATAGTCTCGAATCATCAATGAAAACTTGGCTGCAATTTACTATTTTTGTTTTGGTTTGAATTCCACTGAAATAGTAATCATTTTGATTCAATTCTCTGGTAGGTGGATCAGATACAAACGAAATTTTCTTTACCATGGCAATGAGAAAAAAAATCCTCTTGCTCATTGCGCAACACCACTCCAACTCCTCCATGACCCATGGTATTGTCAACAATTCCATCCACATTGAGCTTAACAAAACCAGAGCTGGGCTTTTTCCATTTCTCTTGTGACCGTCTCCTGGATTCAACCAATGGCAACGACAAATTGTCTGGGCAATTTGATAATCAATCAAATAGTTATAGGCAAACTATGCGACCTCCCTAGGATAGCGATGGATTCCATTGACTGCAACATCAGTTCTTGTCCCCCAAATGGCCCATGCCTTGAGTCCCAAGGACGGAGAGAAGGGGCAAGGGGAAATAGAATAAATCTTTTTAAATTCCCATGCTGGTCCCCCAAAATCTCAAGATATGCCCACTTAATTTAGTAAGTCAAAGTCAAATATAAAATATAAAAAATCAATTTATAGGTCCTTTTAAAAAGATTCCAATTTAAAACAAGCTTGAACTATTGTTCAGTTACTTGTTATGTTTATTTTTTGCCATATTACATTAAAATAATAAAACTTATGTTCTGGCAACATATTCAAATTTAATTTATTTTTTAAAATAATTCTTATGCTTTTATTAAATCTCAAATACTTTTACTTTTTTAAAGTTTTAAGGTAGTTACTGCCTCTGTTCATTGTTGCAAAACTAAATTCTTTTTTAAAGCTTTGAGGTAAAGACTTCACAAGTGGATGATCTACACTGGTGTTGGCTTGGACCACCACTTTTAAAATTTTAGGTATTCTTTTAAATTCTAATCTAATTAAAAAAGTTAATGTTGCATTTTGTTATTTTTTCGTATTTTTAGTTAATTAATAGTTATTAATGGCTAATGCCTTGTCTATGTAGCTATGTAATCTTTTTCAAGGCCTAAGAAAATTGAATTGTATGTCAAAAAACATAAAAAAAAAAGAAAAAAAAAACCAGTACTCAGTTCTTATATGTCACCAAATTAAATTTATCTGTAGTTATTGATAAACATATGTTAATTTGATTGTAAAAAAAATAATACCATTTACTGAACTAATGTTTTTAACAATATTCAATTTTATTTTTCATATTTTTATGTGACAAAGAATCAAGTTTCAAGGGGTGAAAATATTTGCATACTAACAATCACCAGGTATGGTTTCAATTCAATAACCAAAATAATTTTTTAAAATACAATTTTAATTTTTACTAAAGTATGCATTGATCTGCCATGAGATTATTGATATAATAAATTGATTGAATGAGATATTAGTTTTTTGTCAAGGATTATTAGTTTTCATTGTTATTTAATTATGTGTTGTGCATTTGTTTTTGGGATTTTTAGTCAAGATCCATGCAAAGAAATAACACAACAAAAGTATAAAACAATAAACGATGCAAAAATAAAACAACAAAAAATAAAAAACAAAAGCAAAAATTTTACGTTGTTTAATACCTCTTGCTTACGTCCACAATCCCAACAACATGATTATTTTATTCCTCTAATAAAACTCACAGGTTACAAGTTTTTGGACTGATAAAAATTTGAAAAAACCTCTCACACAATGAACTCACTCTAAGCCATTGGCTTACTACATCCAAGTCCTATTCTCTCACATTTGGAATAGAAAACCTAGATTTAGAGTCCCCTCTTTAGTTAGAATGGTTTAACTTTTAGGGTCAACATTTTATTCTTATAAATAGAAGAGTTTCCCAAACCATTTAGGCAACTCCTCATATTTAAAGAATATTGAGATTCTCCTCTAGAATCCCTAAAGATCTTCACCGATTTGAAAACAAACAAATCAGTCCCAAAAAAATCTTCAACCTTTTCTTTTTCCTTTTCTTTAACCCTCCAAATATTTTCTTCATAATTCGAGGCATTACCCAACACTTGTGTAGTTGTGCTATCAATTAGTTTAGATTTGAGTAGCTTGCTATTTGACATGTAATATATTTTGAAATTTAAGTTTAATAATTAATTGATTTATAATTTCTTTTTAGGTTAAAACATGCTCAAGTAAAAACTACTGATTTATTCTTCAAAAGAAAATAAAAAGAATTTGATAACTCACAACCTAGTGAACTAACTTTTGTATCTAATATTGATAAGGTTCTCAAGCAAACTTCTTTAAGTCTTGAGCAACCTCCTTCCAAGATACTAAGAATTAAACCTGAAGATGTTAATCTTGCTTCTTTAGTACATGATCTAGGTTTACATCCTCAGATTTGGATTACCTGATTAATCAACAAGATGAAATTCGAAGGGCATATATTAAGTATGGGCCACATCAATTTCTTCAGTTTGAGTATCCATTGTTTTGGCCCAGAAAGTCATCATCGTTGATTTCAATCTTGTTGGTTTGAAAGTTTTTCTTGGTTAGAATATTTATCTACCAAAGATACTGTTTTTTGTTTCCCATGCCATCTTTTTGCAAAGAAACCAACCTGTAAGCCTAGATCGATCAGATACATTCACTACTAAAGGGTTTAAAACTTGGAGAAAAATGAAAAATGAAAAAGAGTGTACCTTTTTATCTCACATGGGGAAACATTCAAATTCAAATTCAACTCATAATATTGCTCTTAGATGTTATAAAGACTTAAAGAATCAATCATGTCATATTGAAGAGGTGATGCAGAAGCAAACTTTACAACAAAATTTGAATAATCAGTTGTGCCTCAAAGCCTCAAAAGATGATGTTCGGTGGTTGACATTCCAAGCATGTGCTTTTAGAGGACATGATAAACATTCGGATTAAAAAAATCGAGGTAATTTTATTGAAATGATTGAGCTTTTGGCATCATACAATGAACAATTAAATGAAGTTGTATTGGGAAATGTTCCACAAAATGCTAAACACACATCTTCAACAAAGGAAATTTTGCATATCTTTGCTAGATATGTGCAAATTGCAATTCGTGATTAGATTGATGATGCACAATTTTGCTTAATTGTTGATAAAGCCCAAGATGAATAAAAAAGAGAACAAATGGACCTTGTTGTGAGGTTTGTTGATAGAGATTGATTTTTGCGAGAACGCTTTTTGGATCTAGTGCATGTTAAAGATACAATTGCATCAACTCTTAAGAGAAAAACTGTTATGTCACATTGTTCTTGTAGAATGAAGCTAGGTGACCTTTTATATAGTGCACCAACTTCTTGTCAAATCTTGAGGGTCAATATCTACCCTTAGATCTAGATGAGCAATCAACCATAGCCTTAGATCATTCATAAGTCAAACTATGCGTTTTGGACATGTCTCACGAACCATTGAAGAGGTTTATACATGTGTGCATTAGTGTGCCTGGCGCCGTGGCCTAGAACAGAGTGTGCCGTGGCTCAGGGCAAAGCACACACTCCTCAGCTTCTGGGCGCTGCGGCCTGGGGTAGGGAACGCCACGGCCTAGCCTTTCTCCAGCATCTTCCACCTTTTGGGTGCCGTGGCCTGGGAAGAGTAGGGTCGCGGCCTGACCTGTTGCACACACCTTTTTTCAGCTTTGTACTGAGGCACACTCTTAGTGTGCTAAGGCTTCAAGGACTTCATGCTTGACCTCTTCCAACCTTGTTCAAACCGTAGACAAATACCAACAAGATATATAGATTTAAAATGAAAAGTAATATTTTTCTTTTTATAATTAGTTGTAGAATCAAATTCCAAAGCTAGACCCACTCATGGATTTAATCTTTGAAATCCTTTTCTAAGGAACCTTTGAAATTCATATAGTAATGAGTCTAGCATGACAGTTCAAATAATAATGTTCAGAAAATTAGGATTAACACATTGTTAGGCACTTGATTAAGCTATTAAGCTTGAATGGAACATGAAGCTCATATATCATATGGAGTCTCGATCCCATGGAATCGGTTTCGTGAGAGTTACCACAAAATCGAGAAAGTCGACTAATAATCATAGAAAAATTAAATAATAATTATATTATAAAATTTAAATATCAAAATGACTATTCAAATTCTCATTATTACTAATAAACTTTTTTGATTCCATAATAATTCCTATAAAACCGATTCCGTTGTATCACCACTCTTTTACATGTGAAACAATTGCAAAATAGTAGCTGATTGGAAGGAAAAGAGGAAACAACACATTGGCTCGTAGTCATGATCCGTTTGATATTATACTTTTATTATATTTTAGTATCATTTGATAGTAATTCGAGATACTAATTAATAATAATTTAATATAATGATATGATTTGACAGTACCAAAATTTCTATCAAATGATATCTTTATACAAATGATATCAATCTATTAATATCAAAGGATTCAAATAGTATCTCAAATTTCTTAAAAAAATTAGTATTTCAATTTATTGTCAAATGATATCTCAAATTACTATTAAATGATATAAAGAAGTTACATATTGTCATTTATATCACCAACATCATAGACTCAACTTTATTATTATGAATATCAACCTACCCAATTCATGAAGACATTTGCAAAAAATATATACTAATAATAAAAATTAGATTAGATCAATTCAACAATGATAATTTAACGAGGAAACAAATTGAATTATTATTACTTTTTTAAATGACATATCTTTCTTTCCATAAACGACAATGCTACAATAGTGCTCAATGTCATTTTCTTTGCCTTGTTGGGTTTTTTTTTTCATTAATTTTTTGTTAAATTTCATAAAGTATTATGTGGTTTGTCTTATTTTTATTTTATACTTTGAAATTTTTTTGACAAAATAACTCATGTAATTATCTCCGTTAATATAAAGAGTTGATAGCCGTTAAATTACAAAAGCAAAAAACTATTTTACCCTTACTTATTTAACCAACTGCGTTGTGCCACATGGAATACGGTACCTCCTACCCTGCACTTCTTTGATGATTCATAAGGTATTAGTATCGAAAAATTTCTTGGTTGGTTCGGGTCTAAAATTCATATTTTAGACCAGTTGAAAACTTCACTGGTAATTTTGAAGAGCTTCATTGATAATATCAGTATAAGTGTGAAACCCAAAAATAATATTATCAATATAATTCTTTAAGATTACCAATACAATTTTCAACGGATCTAAAACATAAACTTTAGACCCGAATCAATCAAGTACTGCTCATTAGCATCGGGATTGGTGGGTACATACACATTGTTACTGCAACTGAGGTAAGGAAGGTGGGGCATATCTGATTCATCAGTCAGACGACCATTGCCGTGAGAACAAGACTTCAATCATCGTCTTCTTTCTCTCTCCATCGCACTCACTATTGATCTTAATTTTCCTTATGTGCTCTTCTATTAATTCCTGCGAGAACCAATCCCTCTTTCTTTGACACTCATCTCTTCTCCAGCTCCCTGGATTTCATCAAAGGCAAGAAATCTCCAATGTTCATCGCACGACTAATCTTAAACAATCTTTTATGTTAACGGAAACAATTACAAAATTTATTCTGTTAGAAAAAAACTTCAGAGCATAAAATAAAAGTTAAAAAAACCACATGTTTTATGAAATTTAACTTTAATTCTTCACCAAAACTGCCATTAGTGCTATTAATTTTGTGGTTGTGTCAGTACTATATTACACAAAACATTTTGAGGAGGTCCCATGAAATTCGTTCAATGTCATAATAATTTTATCAAAATAATGATCTTTTCAGAGCTAGCCTTCATAGTAGAAAATGAAAGCTGTTGTTCTAGGAAAACAAATTTTGAAACCAACAATTGCGACAACAATGGTGATCAGAAGTTGCAATTCCACGTCCGTAACAGAATTCAATTCCACACCTGTTATAAAAAAAGAAAGAAAAAGAAAGAGTTAAATAAGATACATAGTTTCAAGGAATTCAAACCAAGCCGATTGAAAAGTAGCACTCGTATATTATTATTATATTTGGACTTGGATGTACCCACATAGCTGCAGGATATAGGTACGTTTTCGAAAAGAGTATCTTTTTAATGATTTGAAGAGTCCAACCGTACGTCATATACTCATACTCATGTTTTCAGGCACATTTTGAACACGTCTCATGCCAGTTTTTCAAGTAAAATGAAGAATAGAAATACCAGGGGTGGAGGGAGGAGATATGTTAAGAGCACTGCTATACAAACCATAAAATCATACCATCTATTTGGACCACGTATGATTAGAAAAGCTAAATTAGTAATTGATAGAGATTAAACTAGTTACTTTTTTTTTTGTATTTTATCATTTTTATTTTTAATAAATCACGGTAACTAACATAATGTGAAAAGTGGTTTAATTTAAGTATCTTTATCGGTGGTGTGTTTATCTTTACTAATATGTTAATATAAAAAAATAACTTACAATTTTCTATATGGGTTCCCAATAAATTTAAAATTTTGTACTATATCTAATGAAAGAGGTTGACATAATTTTAACATGTTATACCGTGTAGCAGTTTCTAGTGGCTACCTTCTGAATAAAAATTTTCCAATTGGAGACTAGGTCATGTGTTAAAAAAAGAAAAAGGTCATATGTCCATCTTACACTAGGTACCTTTCGGAGAGGGCAATCAATAAAGTAAGGGAAACTAAAGATAGAGGGTTTTCTTAAAATCCCAATTTGGGAGGGTTTTCAAGGGTTTCCTCTATTCCTCTCAGCTTTTTTAACACTCCAAATCGAGAGCTTGGCAGGGAAAAAAAAGGCACAAACATGCTTATAAAACTCAAACATGAGAAAAATATCAATCCCTCTTTCATTTTTCTTTACCCTTCTTTTCCTTTAATAACAATACTAACTAAGCTCAATGCAAAGGCAATTAATTAGCCAACTATTCTAATGTAAGCTAAATTACCATCAAAACCTTTACTGGGTGGTTAAGCTTCGCTCCCCTCGTTAAGAGTGTTTAGGTTCGAGTTTCCTTGTTGTACATGATGGGATTAGACAATCCCGATGATCTAACATGAAATAGTATTTATGTCTGATCAACGTGTGGAAACACTCATACAATATTGATAAAGACCACACCATCTTCCTTTCAACGTTTTTGCCAACAAGAAATATGCTAACTGTGTAATGAACTAACCAAATATCATAATTTCTCAAAAGGGAATTAATTAGCACAAGAATGCAAACAATCACTATTCATTTATAAGAATACCAGTAATTAACATAATCAATCAAGTTAAAACCACAAAACCGATAAAATCAATATGATAAAAAACAACAACAATTAAGACTGACCTGCAATCCATATAATTGCAGCCCTCAGATTTCTCAACAAAGAAGCTGCAATTTAGGAATCTCTTCCACTTCTTCTCTTTGTGACCTTCAACAACATAATACCTTCCTTCCCTCTCTTATCCATGTTCAACTCCCCGCAATCAATCTCCCCGTGCCAAGGAACCTTGCAGTGCGCACAAAACAGTCTCCTACAATTATGACACTCTGATTGCCTTACAACCTCTCCTCCTCCATTATCATCCATTATCAAAAGCACGGAGCAATTCTTGAAGGGACAGTAAAACTTTTTAGACTCAAGAATCACTGCCTCACACAAGGCTTTGCCCCACCTATCAAACACCTCTTTTGGGAGTATATAGCGACAGTACTCGAGCTCTAACGATCCACTACAGCTTGGTACAGGGCATTGAATCCGAGTTGTGTTCTCTTCAAGCTTCGAGACTATATATCTGATCACGCATTGAGTGCAGTAGAAGTGGGTGCAACCATTCACATTGAACGAGTCCTCTAGAGGACATTGCTCAACACAGATTTCACAAACAAAAGTTGGTGTGTTAGCTCAGAATTTGATGACTGACCTATCTCAAGACCAACAGAACAATCATCATCTTCTTCTTCTTTTGATGAGAAGTAGACTTCATCATCATCATCCCCTCGTGTGGTGTCAAAAGAAACAATCTTATCGTAATGTTTTTTTTGCATTTGGTTAGTAACGTACCCATTTTATTGCCCATCTTTTCTGCTTTCTGTTGGTGATGGCTGAAGTGTAGGTTAGGGTTCAACAGAAACGTAGTTTTCCTACCCAGAAATATGGTAAGTTTGTTTCCAATTCTGTAAAGAGTAAAATCTTTTTGACAAAGATTTTAATGCCTCTCACTACTGTGCCAATTACGTAAACTAAGAGTATTTCCTATTTCATCAATGCTGTTTTAGTCCATTCATAACCATCAAAGCCTCCATCAATAAATTACAGTCCAAGTTTTAGGGCTTGAGTTTTCTACCACCAAAAAAAGAAATCAAGTAAACCAAAAATCTGAGGAGGATTGTCAAAGTTTATAAGGTAGTAACCACACTAGAAAGAAAATTTTTCCAAGACTTAATTTCAAGCATAATATCTTCTCAAAATAATAAAAAAAAAAATCAAGCAAAATATGAAACAGTTCTTAATAATTTTGAAGATCTACTTGGGGACTTTTTTTTTAATTACTTTTACCTTTTAATAAAGTTTGACTTACTGCCTTCGCTAGCAAGACTTATTTTCAAGCTTGCATAGACTTTATCATCATCATCAAAAGAAACAAACTTTTTTGAGACTTCCTTTTTGCCTAATTTCATGCTACGCCTTTTGCATTTGGTGTCCCCATCTTATTGGCCATCTTTTCTACTTTCTGCTGGTGATTGCTGTGACATGAAGTCTAGGGTTTTCTCACCTTCTCATGACTGATTGTAAATTTTTATAGTATGATATGATTGTTGGTGTTCAACAGAAACTACACCAATTTTCTAGCTAGAAATTACGAAAAGAAATTATGTAAAGAGTAAAAGCGTCTCTTTATAATTCCGTAAATTGTGAGTATTTCCTGTTTCATCAATGCTGTTTTAGTCCACTCATGAAGCCTCCAACAACTTACTGCCCAAGTTTTAGGGCTTGAATTAACAAATCCGTCTAATCTTCCGCCAAAAGAAAAGAAAACAAGTATTATTACAGAAACAAATATTAAATACTTAAGTAGCTAGTAACCACACCAGAATTTTTTTTTCCAAACTTAATTTCAAGAATAATTAATTAAAAAAACAAAAACAACGTATTCCCAAAAATATGGTCTTATGTCCATCTTACATTAGATAATTTAACATATAATTATTAAACAAACAAAAATATAATTCACTACATTATTAATAAATATTATTTAAATCACTTTAACTATTAATTTCTTTAAAAAAAATTGTTAATTAGTTTATATTTAAATTAAATTAGGTTAAAAAATCAATCTAGTAAATAAATTGAAAGGAACAATAGAAATATAAACTAAGCTACAAAAAAAAATCAACCTATATATATACTAAATAAATTGAAACAAACAATATCATGCATTAATTAAAAAAATTAAACAAATTCAAAATAAAATAAACCAACCCAATGCTGACCTGAGATGATGGTAGTGCTAACGACAACAAGAGGAAGACAACAGCGAGAGAGAGAGAGAGAGAGAGAGTAAGCTCATGTATCGTTTGAGAAAGAGAAAGATGAGAGAAAGCAGAAGGGAGGAAAGAAAGAAAATCGTGTGAGAGAGTGAGAGTAAGAAATTAGGGAAGATTTGGGGATTTAATCGAATATCAGTGATGACAACAATAACATCTGCGAAGGGAAGCCCATCACAGAAGATGATGTCGCTGATTTCTCATCACAGAAAATGTGTTTTCTTGTAGTTCCGGGAAAAATTACAAGATGCAAGAAAATCGAGTACTGTAGCTTTTTTAAAATAAGTAATTCAAATAATGTAGCATATTAGTCCAAAGTAGCTTTAGCTTTTGAGTTCTTAAACTTTAACCACTAAGATCTACACGAGCATCAATAATTATGTGGTCAGTAAGCAGCTCAGCTGCATTCACAGACAATATGAGAACAACAAACATACTACATGTCTGGAAATTTCACAGATGTGGAAAAAATATAAAATCAAACCGTGGGCATATGAAGAGCCTAGCTAGCGTAGGTCTTGGGTTTCGACCCTCAGCCTACGAAAAAGAATGGGGTTAGCTCAGTGGGCAGGAAGACCTGAGATAAACGCCTCGTTAGCGTAGATCTTGGGTTCGCTGTCTCAGGTGCAAATAACTCCCTTGAACCAATAAGAAGAAAAAGAAGGAATGTTTTTGACTGGCTATCTTTCCCATTCTCGTTAATATTCTGGACAAAATCATCAAGATTTGTAGATCTTTTCTACAAAGTGGCAAGAACACTGGCAAAAAAAGAAAAAGAAGAAAGCTAACTAGCATATGTCTTGGCATCTTTAGCAATGAGTTCCATGCTTTTAGCTATTGTCCTACTCATGGTACTCCAATAAGACGATTCCCTTCAAAAAAGGAAAGAAAAACGTGGAATAAAATTTTTAGTAAATGATGTCTTCCTTCCTTTCAACTCTTCGGATCAGCATTAGTCTTATTTTGTGCTTTTTCCAGTACCATATTGCACACAAATTTGCGGAGGTCCCCTGAAATTCATTAAATATCGTGATATTATTAATGAATTATGGAGTGGTCAACGGATCAATTGGTAAATTTAATGTAATAAAAAATTTATAGATTCAGAAAATCATTTAATCTTGGAGTTATCAGTGTATCAACTTGTAAAATCCGTAAAAATAATTTGCTTTCATGTTTAGTTGGTAAGAAAATATTATTAATGAGAGATTTTAGGTAAAAAAAGAAGAATATGGTTTTTAATTGACAATTTAAGTGAGTGAAATAAATAAGTTAATAAGTAAACAACTTCAAAAAAAATATATTAGACAAGTGTTAAAGTGGTTTGGTTAATGAGATTTACGTCACGTAGAGGTAAGGAATTTTTTTACAAGTAATTGAGAGATTACAAAGCTTTGTGAACGTGACATTTCTCTCTTGTTTTTGTATTGCTCTATCTTATTTTCTCTTTTGAAGGATATGTAAATGCGGAGTGAGTTTTTATCTGTCTCTCTGCCTTTAGAAACTGAATCAGGCTCCTCCTTAGCCCTTGTGTTGGCTTCTCTTCCGTTCTCTCTTGGCCTTGTCTTGGCCTCCTCTTCCCATTCCCCTTTCAAATAAGAGACTCATAGTTTCTCTTATAAGCTCGGTACTAAGGGAGAAGGAATCTTCTTTTTAATTTTTAATACTATTACTTATCATCCCCAGCCTTAATATACAAAAAAGTTGTCCCATTAGACCGGGTAAGTGTAGTCGTCCATTTGCTCTTCTTTTTCAAAATGCATCCACTTGCTTTTGCTTTTTGCTTTTTTTTTTTTTAATTCTTTTGTTTACTTTTTTTTTATGCTCCTTTTCTTTTCCTTTTATCTATTTCTTTTTTTTTTTTAATTGTTTACATTTAGTAAATAATGTCTTCCTTTCAACTCCTCGGATCAGCATGTGTGTTATTTTGTGGTTTTTCCAGTACTATATTGCACATAAATTTTGTGGTCGTCCCATGAAATTCATTCAATATCATGATAATTTTTTCAAAGTAATGATCTTTTAAAGAGCTTTCACCATAGAAAAGGGAAGCTGCTCTTTGAGTGAAAATTACATGCAGTCTTAAAAATATATTGATATGAACAGCAATGAAGGAAACATATATTATTCTATAGATTAACGCCTACACTTGGGACAATAATGGTCAGTACGAGTTGTAAGAGTTCCACAGCCGTAACAGAAAGCAATTCCACACCTGTTATCCCAAAGAAAAAAAAAAACATGAGAAAGAAAGTTAAATACATTGTTTCAAGGAAATCAAACCAAACCAGTTTAAAAGGTGGACTAGTATACTATGTTAATTGGACTTGGACTTGGCTATTTGTCTAATATGGATACTTTTTGTAAATTTCGAAGTAAACCGATATTGAGAAAGAGAGTGTTTATCAACAGCTCGGAGTTTAGACTCAAACAGAGAAAAGCCGAGAGAAGTCAGGGTAAGCATTCTTCCTAAGGGCAATAAAGAGGCAGAGGAAGTCAAGGAAACCTATCGTTTTCTCAAACTAGGGAGTTTCATATCATTTCGAATCCATAAACCCCTAACGCTTGCCACAGGATTAATATATTTAATCATGTTTTCCATGCGATAGAAGGTGGATTGAAGTTGTATTGTAGCTTTTATGGGTAGTTTGTAGCGGAAATTGGGCGGGTGCTATCTCTGCCTACATCCCATAGTGAAGTATTTCTTTTATTGCTGCAATGAAGTTCTTAATCTTGAATTTGAAAAAATAAAACAAATAAAACTATGGAAATACAGTAATACATTCAACTTACTCAGTGTTTGTAGAGAATGTTATTAATGGTAAAAATAAAGTAAATGAGTGCTTTCTTAAACCCCTTTTTGAGAGTGGGGAGGATTTTGGAGGTTATAAACCTCCAAACCCTTTTACATTCCGAATTTTTAACACCCCGAATGGAGGGGTTTGCAAGGGAAATGTAATAACCCTCCTTCACCATCTCATACTTTATAAAACTACCAAACATGACAATCAATCCCTAGCTCCTTTACTTCATTTTCCCTACGATTCTCTTCCTTTAAAAACCATTCCCTTTTAATTAGCACAAGAATAAGAATACGAACAATCAATATTTATGTATGTGAATGCCAGTAACTTTATTGGCTCATTAAAAGAAACCATTTATGACTGAAAAAAATAAACTATCGCCAAACACACAAAACTAATAAATCCAAATGATAGAAGGCAACAATTAAGACTGACCTGCATTTCATATACATGCATCCCTCAGATTTCTCAACATAGAACCTGCACCTTGGGCACCTGCTCCACTTACTCTCTTGTGCAAGCTTCATCAACATGATGTCTTCCTTCTCTCTCTCATCCTTGTTCAACTTCTGAAACTCCGCGCAATCAATTCCCGCGTGCCAAGGAACCTTGCACTGGGCGCAGAACAGCCTCCTGCAGTAAGGACACTCTGATTCCCTTATGACCTCTCCTTCATTATCATCGATCAAAAGCACCGAGCAATCTTTGAAGGGACAGTAAAATTTTTCAGACCCAAGAATCACTGCCTCACACAAGGCATTCCCCCACCTATCAAACACCTCTTGTGGTAGTATAGAACGACAATGCTCTGGCTGTAACGATCCACTACAGTTTGGTACAGGGCAATTGATGCTTGTGATGTTCTCTTGCAACTTTGAGGCCACGTAATTAATCATGCAGTTAGTACAGTAAGCATGGGAGCAACCCTGGATGCTAAAGGATTCATTTGAGGACTTTGGTTCGGTGCAGATCTCGCAGAGAAAAGGAGGGTCGATTTTGGATTTTGAAGACTGCCCAGTTTCAGTCACTGAAGGATTAATAAAGGGTTTTCTTTGCTTACCAAAAAGAGTGACTTTCGGCTTAGAGTACAATACCCTTAAATCATCTTCGTTACAGTCTTGATTTTCTTCTGACAAGTCAATGAAGGTTTCCGGGATTTTGGTACGAGAGGCAATTATAGCGAGAAGGAGGTCTCTGTCTTCACTGTACTGCTCAACTGAGATTGCTGTTTTTTGGGAGGTGCCTCTGTTTGACAAGTTAGTGAAGGGAAAGGCATCATCGTCAAGGTCCACAATCTCAATCTCAAATTGAGTCACCTCTTTCACCATTCTATGCTTCTTTATTGATCTTCTTTGTTGTGCTGCTTCAACTTTGGTTGTCACTATCAGGAGTAGTACTTTTATAGGGATTTGAGTCTCTTAACCTTCTCTTCATATTCCAATGTTTCTGAACTCTGAAGAAATTCTAAGCGATTTGCTTATCAGTGGTACTAATTATCGACCCTTTCAGGTTTTCAGTGCCTATTCCCCTTTTGCGCCGCTAGAGACCTAGCGTATTTCAGACTTTCAGTAGCATTTGTTATTTGTCTTGACATGACGATCTTGTCCTTTCTATTGTTGTTTTTCCAATTTCGATGCTTGCTTAATGCTTAAGATTTCTGGTTTAGATGGACATCTTTCCTAATTTTTTCAAGGAAATAGATTCCACGAACTTGATTCCGTGGTTATTACCATGGGATTACAACCTACGCAGAGTGATTCACATATTTTATTAAAAACCAATTAATAAAAATCAAAAGAAAAATTTGGATTTGGTGATAGTCACTATAAAACTGGTCCCATGGGATCAGTATTGTTGATGCCAAAAACGTGTTTTGTTGAGCTGGACGCCGGGTCTTGGATATATCTGCACAGGAAAAGAAAGGTTAGCTAAGGGGTTGTCGGAGGGGGTGCCTCCGAGGATGTTTCGAAGCTCTAGTCAGAGTGGGAGAATATGTGTGGGGGACGAGCGTTCCCTTTTTAGGTTAAGAAAAGTTGGATCGTTTGGAATGCGCACTTGGGTCTCTTTATAGGGCCTTAGAGGTGGCATATCGCCCAAGGCGGTGATGATGTGACGCCCCAACTTGGTTGGGTAATGATGCCTAAGAAGGCCCAGCTAGGTGGCCAGGGGCCGTCCGCTTGGGCTTCGCCTTGCTGGCTTGATCAGGAGCTGTCTATGTATTTAGGGCGGAGTACAACCTGACGTCCCAACTTGGTTGGGCAATGATGCCTAGGAAGGCACAACTAGGTGGCCAGAGGCTGTCCGCTTGGGCTTTGCCTTGCTGGCTTGATTAGGAGCTGTCTATGTATTTAGAGCGGTGGGCGACCTGACATCCCAACTTGGTTGGGCAATGATGCCAAGGAAGCCCAGCTAGGTGGCCAAGGGCCGTCCAATTGGGCTTTGTCTAGCTGGCTTGATCAGGAGCCATCTATGCATTAGGGCGGTTGGCGACCCGGAGTCTCAACTTGATTTGGGCCTGGATCCCCTGTGTCTCGGCCCATTGGCTTACCCTTGCAATGGCCTACGTGTCATCTCCTTATTGGCTGAGCATTTTTAGCCATATCAGAAGCCCCCCACTTCCTTGAGTACATTTATGTGCTTAAGGAAGTATTGCAGGGTTCGGTCTTCAATGAAAATGATAGTGTACTGTGTTCTGATAGAGCCGAGCTGAGCAGGTGTGGAGCAATCCATCTGCTCGGCCGTGGAGAAAAGAGACATGAGTCCGAGCACATGTGGAGCAAGTCCATCTACTCGGACCTTGGAGATAGTGGGTCGAGTGTGTATGGAGCAATCCATCTTCTCAGCCGTGGAGACATGAGATATAAGTCAGAGCACGTGTGGATCAAGTCCATCTGCTCAGACCTTGGAGATAGTGGGCCGAGCTTGTGTGGAGCAATCCATCTGCTCGGTAGTGGAGATATGAGTCTGAGCACGTGTGGAGCAAGTCCATCTGCTCGGACCTTAGAGCTATTGGGCCGAGGACCAGTGGAGCAATCCATCTGCTCGGCCTTAGAGACATGAGTCCGAGCACAAGTGGAGCAATCTATTTGCTCGGACCTTTGAGCTATTGGGTCGAGGACCAACGGAGCAATCCGTCTGCTCGGCCTTAGAGACATGAGTCCGAGTACAAGTAGAGCAATCCATCTGCTCGGACCTTGGAGCTAGTGCGTCGAGGACACGAGGAGCAATCCAAGTGTTCAGCCTTTGAGATATGAGTCCGAGCACAAGTGGAGCAATCCATCTGATCGGACCTTGGAGCTAGTGGGTCGAGGACACGAGGAGCAATCCAAGTGTTCAGCCTTGGAGGCATGAGTCCAAGCACAAGTGGAACAATCTATCTACTCGGACCTTGGAGCTATTAGACCGAGGACACGAGGAACAATCCAAGTGTTCGGCCTTGGAGACATGAGTCTGAGCACAAGTGGAGTAATCCATCTGCTCGGACCTTGGAGTTAGTGGGCCGAGGACACGAGGAGCAATCCAAGTGTTCAGCCTTGGAGATATGAGTTCGAGAACAAGTGGACCAATCCATCTGCTTGGACCTTGGAGCTATTGGACTGAGGACACGAGGAGCAATCCAAGTGTTCGGCCTTGGAGACATGAGTCCAAGCCTAAGTGGGGCAATCCATCTGCTCGGACCTTGGAGTTAGTGGACCGAGGACACGAGGAGCAATCAAAGTGTTCGGCCTTGGAGACATGAGTTCAAGTACAAGTGGAGCAATCCATCTGCTCGGACCTTGGAGCTATTAGACCGAGGACATGAGGAACAATCCAAGTGCTCGGCCTTGGAGACATGAGTCCTAGCCCAAGTGGAGCAATCCATCTGCTCGGACCTTGGAGTTAGTGGACCGAGGACACGAGGAGCAATCCAAGTGTTCGGCCTTGGAGACATGAGTCCGAGCACAAGTGGAGCAATCCATCTGCTCGGACCTTGGAGCTGTTGGACCGAGGACACGAGGACCAATCCTAGTGCTCGGCCTTAGAGACATGAGTCCAAGCACAAGTGGAGCAATCCATCTGCTCGGACCTTGGAGCTATTGGACCGAGGACACGAGGAGCAATCCAAGTGTTCGGCCTTGGAGATATGATTATGCCCAAAGTATAACGCGGTAGTTGTAGCATAGCACAGCTTTGGGGTGTCGATTCTATAGGGAGACAAGCGATCTACAAGGGAAAGTGTATACCTTAACACTAACGATAAAAGTTAAATGGGAGAATTTGAGTTTTGATAATGTGAAATAGTTGTGTAAATATAATGAAGAAACAACAAGGGTCCGGGAATCCTCCCTAGGTTTGTTGCCTTATTCCAATCTCGATTCAATTGTTTTTATCTCGATTGCTAGTTTCACATCCCAAACAGGCAATCGATAAATATTCAATCAAAGCATATGTAAACCCTAATGCAATTGTTATGAAATACTCTTTACTTTCGTTTTAAGCACACATGACCTATCCTATAGATTTATCAAGAAACAACAATATATCTTAATGACAATATCTTAGTAATGGACAAATCTAAAAGATAAATCTACCGGAATCAATCACATCAAAACAAGTACACATAAGAAGAGCTTGACTAGACTTATATGGAGGAGAAGGGTGCAATCAACGGATTAAGAGAAAATCTTCTAATTAAATCAAAGAGTAAATCATAACAATGTTTAACAATAAATCCAAACTACAACTGAATCAATAATGGAAAATAAGAACAACTACACCTAGAGATTCATCCCTTTACTTTGCTTGGAGATTAGTTGGCCATGGGGCTCATGCTTGATGGAGTTTTCCCTGGCCTCCGGCCTCCCATGATTTCAATGAATAATAATTCCTTTTATCAAATCCTAAGTGATCTATTTATAATATAAGAGGTCCAAGGGTGTTTTTGGGTCTAAACTATCATTAAAACCCTAATTAGGTCATGACTCGGAGCAGGGGACCGTGTGCGTGCCGCGGCTCTCACTTACTCGTGCCGCGGCTCTGTCTATTCCTTAGTTGGTGGAGCTTCTGGGTTCTGCGACTCTCTTTTTTGGATGCCGCAACTCTGTCTGATGGTGGAGTCTGGAGCTTCTGGGCCCCTAGGCCCTGACTGGTCTGGGCCTAGACGCACACTGAAGGCTTCCTTGCCCATAAACCCTTCATCTTGTCCTTTCAGAAGCACTTCTTCACTCCGATACGCATGGAATCTTTGAGCTTTAAGCAATGATAGCTTTTCCATCTCTTTTAAACTCAAAGTACCTGAAAATGCACTGAAATAGATCAATGATCCAAGAATGACACTTTAGAGTTGTTAACGTATAAAAGTGCATTTAAAAACTAGATCAACCCTAAAATGCTAACAATTAAGTACTGTTAAGATGCATTTTATGACTCTCATCACAACCCCCAACTAGCTTATTGCTAATCCCTAGTAATTCAAGCGAAAACAAGAGATGAATTCTACGGTAGGACTCAAAACAAAGTAAAACAATGTTAGCGTTAAACCAAGAGTAATTCACCTTTTGTTTCCAAAAATCGTACATAACACAGCTCATAGAATCATTAAATATCACCCAAGTCTAAAAGTAATCCAAACATCAATTTTAAAATTGTTATCGACTCTTAACATCCATTTTACCACAATCTATTAATCCGAACACCCAGATGATTTTATGCGTGACATTCATGAATACAAGTCTTAGCCTTTAAAATATTTAATTTGCGTGACATCAATCACAAAAACAAGCTCCATAGGCTCACTTTTCAAATCACTCTCCACTATTGTAGAAAAATCACACCACCTTGGATCAATAAGTCTTTAAATAAGCTTGTAATGTTAGGCTAAGGTAAAGGTTAAGAAAGAACGGGAAGGATTCAACAAGTAAAAAAACTCAATCTCTTAGATTTCAAACACAACCACTTGGACATGTGTTTGAAAACCTTACTTTAACACTTAACTCTTTCAACCATTTTTTGAGCATTTCTCTCAAAAAATCACCACTTTTTTTTTCTTCTTTCTTTGCCATAATTCACTTTTATTTATTTGTTTTGGCATAAGACCATTCACCTCCTCTTTCATTCTTTTCTTTTCCACAACTCCCAACTTATCTCCTTTAATATACTTAGGTTATGGTAGTAATATTTTTTCATATTTCCATCCTTACTCCTCTTAAGTGCTTCTCAACAAATGTGTACAACTAAATTATTTTAAAAGAAGGGTAAGGATAAAATATTTTTAGCCTCGTAAGGGTAAGTAAATGGGTTTTCAAAAGAAACAAGGCTCAAATTCTTTTTCAAGAAAAAGGCTCAAACAGGTGACTAGTGATAGATATAGCAAGGATAAGTTTGAAAGGCTCAAATAATCCCAAAAAGGGCCTATATCATATCCTAAGTATTGTGCATTCTAGGAATTCACCTCAAGTGATTATCAAATAAGTTATAGAGCTTGTCGAGACCGCAAAAATATTCACAAAACAATCACACATAAAACTTCTCTAGATAATTTCGACTAATCATGCAATCTTACTGCAAACCAGAGTCTTAAACCAAATGAAGATTGATACTTAAATTATTCTCAAACCGAAGCAAGATTTAACTTCTTCTAAATGCTATATGCTATCTCAATTAAGCTCATATCATTGACATGTGAATTAACTCAAAGGCTCAACACAAAGCATGCTAAACAAAAGGGGAGATGACACCAAGCAATTCAATGGAAAGAAATAAGTTTCTTCCATCCCCAACTATAAAATTGCATTGACCTCAATGTGAAAGAAAAAGTAAAGGAAACTCCTTTTGTAGCTAAAAGTGCACAGAAGCTGAAAATTATGCACCACCATTTGAACTGAATGCTCATCTTTGTCCCTAAAAAGAAAAAAAACGAAGAAAAAAAATATGAAGTTAATACTGAAAAACAACAAAATACTAATAATAAACAAGAAAGAGAAATATGAAAAACAATAAAAATAAAAAGGATAAGCTGTGGGGTGCCTCCCATGAGCGCTAAGTTTTACATCTTCAGCCAGACTTTGTTATTCCCTCCTAGACAAATATAGGTTGGATGCACCAGCGACTGCTTCATTGCCAAATTTGGTGCTTGTATGCTTTGGTGAGGCCTCAAGGATGTCATCAGTAACATCTGCAGATTTTGGCTGAATATATGCTCTTGTGAAACCAAGGTGTGGATTGACTCCAATGGATTAAGGAGATGGACCTTTTCTATGAGTGAGTCAATCATGTATATTTGGTGGCTCTCGTCCACATCCTCTGATTTGTTTGTTGTGGGGATGTGTAATGACTTAACACTTTGGGTCACAATGGCATTTACTTCCTTCAAATTCTTTTGCGCCAGGTGTTGGCCATGGGGTGTGGACTAAGCTTGGGAAGGGAACTTACCTCGCTCATTCACACTCAAGATGTCATCAATTTGGACACTTGGCTCTTTAGATCCTTATGCTCTTCAACAACCTGCGTAATTAAAGATTCAAGCCTTTGATTAGTCTTACCCTGTGCCTCAATAAAAGCATCCAAAGTTTCTTCCAAAGGACTCATAGAAGTTGTAGGTGCATGATATGGTGCAGGATATGATCTAGGGGGTTGTGTAGGTAGCTGGTTTTCAGACTTCCAGCTAAGATTGGGGTGATTGCGCCATTCCAGATTATAGGTATCAGAGAAGGGTGAAAAAAGCTTCTTGTATATACCTAAGGCATTACATTTTTCCTCATACATCCCTCTCCTCTCCGCAAATGTGGGACACTCTTGAGCGAGATGATCTACCTCGCCACACACAAAACATGGTCCAAAAGACGCTGCATGATTAGCTACTTGTGTTGGCTTTAAGTTCTTAGTCTTTAACGTATCTAGTTCCCTAGTGAGCATCTCGACCTTAGCCTTTAGGTTATTCTCTTCCCTAAGATGGTATATTCCACCACTATTTGGGTTCCCTACAGGTCGTGACCTATTTGTGCTTTCAGTAGCACTAGGTCTAGTCCAAGTGTGAGCTTTTTCAGTAAGCTCATTGAGGTATTCTATGGCCTCATCAGGATCTTTCTGTAAGAACTCACCATTACACATCATCTCTACAAATTGGCGCTCTTTATATGTAAATCCCTTATAAAAATAGCTCACTAAACGCCAATTCTCATACCCATGGTGAGGGCACATACTCAACAACTCTTTAAATCTCTCCCAAGACTGATACAAAATCTCATTGTCCTTTTGTGCAAAGGTGGAGATTTGCCTTTTTAAAGCATTGGTCTTATGTTGGGGAAAGAATTTATTGAAGAAGACCCAAGTCATCTCAGTCCACGACCTAATAGATCGTGGTCTTAGTGAGTATAGCCAACTCTTAGCTCTATCTTTCAAAGCGAAAGGAAAGAACTTGAGTCTCACGATCTCATCATGTGCATCTTGACTATGAAAGGTCGCAACTATTTTCTCAAACTCTCTAATGTGCACATATGGGTTTTCATTTTTCAAGCCATGGAACATAGGGAGTAATTGTATCATCCCTATTTTAAAATCTAGTTGACGAGTATTGGCTGGAAACGTGATGCATGATGGTGTGGCTATACGTGTAGGGTGGAGATAATCCTGAAGGGTCCTTAGGGGTTGATATTCATGTTCACTTATTTCTTCAGGACTAGATGGATTGTCAAATAAAGGATTTAGAAAAGAATTTAATTCTGACTCTAACATAGGTCTACAAGCAAATCTACCCAAAGTGTCTCTATATCGGGGCATGCAAGATCACAAAATAATAAAAAATACTATAAAACAAAAGAATAAAATAAAATTAATGCAGCAAGCTAAAAGAAGGAATGAAGTTACCGCCTTTACAAACTGCTGAAAAGAAAAAAAAAAACTATCTACAATTCTTCTACCGTCATGTCTCAAGGTTGACAATCTTCCTTGTACTTAAGCACACCTCCCTGGCAACGACACCAAAATTTGATTACGCCCAAAGTATAACGTGGTAGTTGTAGCACAACACAGCTTTGGGGTATCGATTCCACAGGGAGACAAGCGATCTACAAGGGAAAGTGTATACCTTAACACTAACGATAAAAGTTAAATGAGAGAATTTAAGTTTTGATAATGTGAAATAGTTGTGTAAATATAATGAAGAAACAACAAGGGTCCGGGAATCCTCCCTAGGTTCGTTACCTTATTCTAATCTCGATTCAATCGTTTTTATCTCGATTGCTAGTTTAATATCTCAAATAGGCAATCAGCAAATATTCAATCAAAGCATATGTAAACCCTAATGCAATTGTTATGAAATACTCTTTACTTTCGTTTTAAGCACACATGACCTATCCTATAGATTTATCAAGAAATGACAATATATCTTAATGACAATATCGCAGTAATAGACAAATCTAAAAGATAAATCTACCAAAATCAATCACATCTAAACAAGTACATATAAGAAGAGCTTGACTAGACTTATATGGAGGAGAAGGGTGCAATCACCGGATTAAGAGAAAATCTTCTAATTAAATCAAAGATTAAATCATAACAATGTTTAACAATAAATCCAAACTACAAATGAATCAATAATGAAAAATAAGAACAACTACACCTAGGGATTCATCCCTTTGCCTTGCTTGGAGATTAGTTGGCCATGGGGCTCATGCTTGATGGAGTTTTCCCCGACCTCCAGCCTCCCATTATTTCAATGAATAATAATTCCTTTTATCAAACCCTAAGTGATCTATTTATAATACAAGAGGTCTAATGGTGTTTTTGGGTCTAAACTATCATTAAAACCCTAATTACGTCATGAATCGGAGCAGGGGACCGTGTGCGTGCCGCGGCTCTCACTTACTCGCGTCGCGGCCCTATCTATTCCTTGGTTGGGTGAGCTTCTGGGCACTGTGGCTCTCTTTTTTGGGCATCGTGGCTTTATTTGATGGTGGAGTCTGGAGCTTCTAGGAGCCTAGGCCCTGACTGGTTTGGGCCTAGGCACACACTGAAGGCTTCCTTGCCCATAAACCCTTCATCTTGTCCTTTCAGATGCACTCCTTCACTCCGATACACATGGAATCTTCGAGCTTTAAAAAATGATAGCTTCTCCATCTCTTTTAAACTCAAAGTACATGAAAATGCACTGAAATAGATCAATGATCCAAGAATGACACTTTAGATTTGTTAACGTATAAAAGTGCAATTAAAAACTAGATCAACCCTAAAATACTAACAATTAAGTACTGTTAAGATGCATTTTATAACTCTCATCAAGACATAAGTCCGAGCCCAAGTGGAGCAATCCATCTACTCGGACCTTGGAGTTAGTGGATCGAGGACACAAGGAGCAATCCAAGTGTTCGACCTTGGAGACATGAGTCTGAGCACAAGTGGAGTAATCCATCTGTTCGGACCTTGGAGCTATTGGACTAAGGACACGAGGAGCAATCCAAGTGTTCGGTCTTGGAGACATGAGTCCGAGCACAAGTGGAGCAATCCATCTGCTCGGGCCTTGGGGCTATTGGATCGAGGACAGGAGGAGTAATCCAAGTGTTCGGCCTTAGAGACATGAGTTCGAGCCCAAGTGGAGTAATCTATCTGCTTGGACCTTGGAGTTAATGAACTGAGGACATGAGGAGCAATCCAAGTGTTCGGTTTTGGAGCTATGGGGGTTCAATCATGAGGAAATGGCGGTATACGTGACATATGGCGTGAGTTAACCTACATTAAATGCATGCAGCCATTTTTTTGGGGAAAACGACAGCTCTTGGAAATGAGTTTTTGCTTCGGGAAGCGAGGAGCCTCCTAGGGGAGCTAACCAGTGTCTAGAGGAACAAAACATTCCCTGGGAGAATATGAGAGTGACTTTGGGATCCCGAAGTGTCACCTATTTTTCTGTGCTTGCATTTAATGTATTCTTTGGACATGTTTTTCTCTCCTATATAAGGAGGTTTCTGTTTCCCTTCTTTCTCACTTCAAATCAATGTGAGTTCTGTTTTTAAAAGAGAAAAATTGAGAGCCTTCGGCCTCGTCTATTTACTTTCGAGAGTCTTCGTCCTTGTACCCTGGTCTTCGAGAGTTTTCAATTTATTTTTAGAACTTGTGTTTCAGCTTGTGGGGGTCCTTGTCCTACACCCTATTAGAGGCTCAGTGTGCGGTTTTTTCGTGGGAGTTCGAACTCGGTTGGTGCTGATGCTTTGGTAGCAGTGACATTTGGAGTCGCGGAGGAGGGGTGTTCTTTGAAGAGTTTGGGCCTTTGAAGGAGTTCAAGTCCGAATCCCTCAGACTTTGGTGAGTTTGTCCACCTTTGTTCTTTTTTTAAACATGTCTTGTTTGATGCATATCGTGATCAGCCTAGTAGTAATGATAGCAGTAGGAGTAGTGTAGATGTGAGTGGTAGTGATAGTACTGAGGAAGTGGAGTCGTCCTCGTCCTCTTCCAGGAGAGTTACTCCAGAAAGGGCAATGCCGAGGGCAAGCCCTTTGGCAATGGTGCCATATATCCCTCCAGTAGAGGAGTATGAAGAGGACTCTTCTTCCAAGGATGAGACGATCGAGGCCCTAACTAGTGTCAAAGTGGCCTCGGTCAGGGAGGAGAGAGAATAGTGGAATTATTCCTCCAATGAGATCCCAAGTCAGTTAAAGGAGGAGGACCTGGAGGTAATCCAGAAGACATACCGCATCCCTGGTGAGTACACCCTCCGTCTGGCCAGGGTGGGGGAGAGGGCTTACGACGCCCTTCCGAGCCAAGCGCCCCATGAGCTATGCGTATACGAACACCATATGCAGGCTGGGCTGCGATTCCCCCTTCACCTATTCTTTTGTGCTGTCATTCGGTACTTCGATATTACACTGTGTCAGCTAGTACTGAACTCGATACGACTAATTATGACCTTTATCTGTGTTTGCTTGGAAGTGGGCAGACCAATGACCATGGATATTTTCAAAGCCCACTTTCTGATTTGTAGGCACGTCCAGACCGGATGGGTGGTCTTTAGTACTCGGTCGAAGAGAAGGCTGCTGAAGAGGATATATTCGTCAATCAAGAGGTGGAAGAAGTACTTTTTCTTCGTCTGGTCAGCCGAGGACTTCAACCTTCCTCGTTCCTGGAGTATGGACCAGCCCGAAAAGTGTAAGAAGGTGGGTCTCCTCCCTTATGAGAAAGAGACCGTGGATGCCATGGTGGTCTCACCACTGGACGTTGAAGTCCTCTATAGCAATGAGGAGCTGGCCAAGCGCGGTCTTTGCCCCCTTATGCCTTGAGTCCTCGCTCGAGAGTGGTAAAAGTCTGAGCTTTTTACTTGTTCTTTACTTTTCTTTTACCTGTTCTTTCCTTTACTTGTAATTTGTACTTAACGTTTTTCCTTTGTTTTTTTTTGGCAGAGATGGAGGCCACAGCTCTTACCAGAGAGCAGGCTAAGAAGTTGGCCTTGAAGAAGAGAAGAGCTGCCCAAGCCTAGAAGCAGCAGGCCTCATGATCGGGGGCCAGGAAGAGGCTCCGGGCCTCGTCTCCTACTCCGATTGACCTGGAGACCCCCTGAGGCATCCTTCTTAGTCGGAGGCCACTTCTGTCTCCAGCACTGCCTTAGTGACTTCTGCTACCGCGGGGCCTTCGACCGCTCCTGGGGCTACCCGGGGCGCTGCCTCCGAGGTCTTCATATCGAACTGGGCTTTGAGGATTGATGACTCCGTCTTCGCGCATCCTCAAGTAGTACGAGAGAATTTGATTAAGGGGACTCCTCCTTGGGATGCCATGGAGCTGGCCAGGAAGACTAATGAGTCCCTCTGTGCGGCCGCAGAGTCTGTGGCATCCCAGGTAAAATTTTCCTTTTAATGCTTTCCATTTTCTTCTTCTTTTTATGTTTCTGACTAACAATTTTTGCCCGATTGTAGATTGGTGTCATCGTAGGCACGACCTCTCGCTGCTGCATGGAGACGGCCGAGCTGCTTGGCTCCAGCACCAACTGGAAGAAAAAATGGAGGCCACTCGCCAGCTACAGGCCTTGCTGCGGGGGAGGCTGAGGCCCTGATTATGCCCAAAACATAACGCGGTATTGTAGTACAGCTTTGGGGTGTCGATTCCACAGGAAAACAAACTAATTACAAAAGAAAGTGTAAACCTCAACACAAACGATAAAAGTTAAAGTGACAAAATCTGAATTGTTGATTGTGTGAAAATTGTGTAAATAATTGATGTTTAATATAATAAAGAAACAACAAGGTTCTGGAAATCCTCCCTAGGTTCGTTGCCTTAATCCTAACTTGATTCAGTTGTTTTTATCTTGATTGCAAGTTTCACATCCCAACACAGGCAATCGACAAATATTTAATTAAAGTGCATGTATAAACCCTAATGTAATTGATATGAATTATTCTTTACTTTCTAGCACACATGACCTAACTTAGAAATTATCAAAAGACGACGATATATGTAAATGACAATACCGCAGCAACGGAAAAATCTATAAAAGAGATCTACCGGACTCAATCACACCCAAACAAATACACATAAGAAGAGCATGACTAGACTTATATGGAAAAGAAGCATGCAATCACTGGACTAATAAGAAATCTACTAATTAAATTAAAGAATAAAACATAACAATGTTTAATGAAAATAATACCAAACTACAACTGAATCAAATAAAGGAAAATAAGAACAACTACACCTAGGGATTCATCCCTTCGCCTTACTTGGAGACTAGCCAGCCATGGGCTCTTGCGTCCTCGAGTTGCCTCCGGCCTCTCAACGATCATCTACCCCTTGGTAGTGAAAGCTTCGATGATTCCTCAGCTTTCCCTCCAAAAGTACTTCGGATTCCTCCTAAGGGCCCTCTGGATTGCTCCAAAAGGCCCTTTAAATTCACTTTCTGATGATCTTAGATTCTCTGATGGTCCTCAAAGCTGAAGTGGAGTGGGTCTTATATAGGCAAATACCATGAGTGCAATATGTTTCCAATCCGATGTGGGATGTGGGATTTAAGCCTTCACATGCCCTTCACGCTGAAATCCCGCACAGCCTGACCTTTGTCTACTTAAACTACCATAACTTTCTCTAGAAAAATCATTTTTACGAACCATAAAATTCTCCATAAAATAGACTTCTGGATCTTTCTAATCATATATGGTTCATCTCCTATTTCTTCTTGTATCAATATAGTTTAATTTGCAAAGATGATTGATCTGTACGGGCAATTCTGGCAATTTAGTGAAACTCCTTTCCAGTGCAGGCAGCAGTTGTTGCTCTTTTAAGCCCTCTATCTGGTCCTTCCGGAAGCATTCCTTCACTCTAGTATGCCTCGAGTCTTTGTGCCTCAAGCAATGATAACTTTTCCTCCTCCTTTGAGCTTAAAGTACCTGAAAATGCACCGAAATAGATCAATGATCCAAGAATGATACTTTAGAGTTGTTAACGTATAAAAGTGCAATTAAAACCTAGATCAACCCTAAAATGATAACAATTAAGTACTGCTAAGATGTATTTTATGACTCTCATCACAACCCCCAACTAGCTTATTGCTAGTCCCTAACAATTCAAGCGAAAACAAGAGATGAATTCTACGGTGGGAATCAAAGTAAATGAAAAGTAATATTAGTGTAAACAAAGAGTAATTCACATTTTGTCTCAAAAATTACACATAACACACGGCATAAAGAATCATTAAATTTCACCCAAATCCAAAAGTAATCCAAACATCAATATTAAAATTGTTATTGACTCTTAACATCCATCTTACCACAAACCATTAATCCGAACAGCCAGATGATTTTATTCATAACATTCATGAATACAAGTATTGGCCTCTAAAACATGATAAATTTTGCGACGTCAATTACAAAAACAAGCTCCATATGCTTACATTTCAAACTACTCTCCACTATTGTAGAAAAATCACATTACATTGGATCAATAGGTCTTTAATAGGCTTGTAACGTTAGGCTAGGGTAAAGGTTAAGAAAAAATGTGAAAGATTCACGAGAAAAAGAACTCAATCTCTTAGCTTTAAACACAATCACTTTTAAGCCCTAGATAACCTTACTTCAACACCCAACTTTTTCGACCATTTTTCGAGCATTTTTCATTTTTTTTCCTTCAAAATCACCACTTTTCTTTTCTTTTGTTCTTTCTTTTCCGTAATTCACTTTTCTTTTGTATTTTGGCATAAGACCATTCAGTTCCTTTTTCATTTTTCTTTTCTTTTACATAAACCCCAACTAATCTCCTTTAATGTACTTGGGTTATGGCAGTGATATTTTCTCATATTTCCATCCTTACTCCTTTTAAGTGCTTCTCAACAAATGTGTATAGCTAAGTTCTTTTAAGAGAAAGGTAAGGATAAAATATTCTCTTTAGGCTCATAAAGGTGAGTAAATGGGCTATTGAATGAAACAAAGCTCACTTCTTTTTCAAGAAAAGGTTCAAATAGGTGACTAGTGGTAAATATAGCAATGGTAGGTTTAACCGGCTCAAACTGTCCAAAAATGGCCTATATCATATCCTAAGTAATGTGCATTCTAGGAATTCGCCTCAAGTGGTTGTCAAGTAAGTTCTAGAGCTTGTCGAGACCTCAAAAATATTCACAAAATAATTACACATAAAACTTTTCTAAATGTTTAAGACTAATCATACTATCTTACCACAAACTAGAGTCTCTAACCAAATAAAGATTGATGCTTAAATTAATTTCAAACCGAAGCAAGATTTAACTTCTTCTAAATACTATATGCTATCTCAATTAAGTTTATATCATTGACATGTAAATTGACTCTAAAGCTAACATAAAGCATGCTAGAAACAAGCAAAAAGGAAAATGACACCAAGTAGTTCAATGGAAAAAGAAAAAAATGTATGGAAATAAAGAATATACTTGGGTTATAGTAGTGATATTTTCTCATATTTCCATCCTTATTCCTTTTAAGTGCTTCTCAACAAATGTGTATAGCTAAGTTATTTTAAGAGAAAGGTAAGGATAAAATATTCTCTTTAGGCTCATAAAGGTGAGTAAATGGGCTATTGAAAGAAACAAGGCTCACTTCTTTTTCAAGAAAAGGCTCAAATAGGTGATAAGCGGTAAATATAGCAATGGTAGGTTTATCAGGCTCAAACAATCCAAAAATTGCCTATATCATATCCTAAGTAATGTGCATTCTAGGAATTCGCCTCAAGTGGTTATCAAGTGAATTCTAGAGCTTGTTGAGACTGCAAAAATATTCACAAAATAATCACACATAAAACTTTTCTAAATGTTTAAGACTAATCATACTATCTTACCACAAACTAGAGTCTCTAACCAAATGAAGATTGATGCTTAAATTAATTTCAAACCGAAGCAAGATTTAACTTCTTCTAAATAGTATATGCTATCTCAATTAAGTTTATATCATTGACATGTAAATTGACTCTAAGGCTAACACAAAGCATGCTAGAAATAAACAAAAAATAAAATGACACCAAGCAGTTCAATGAAAAAAGAAAAAAATATATGGAAATAAAGAATATGGAAACAAAGAGATGCGTTTCCTCCACCCCAAACTTAAAAATTGCATTGACCTCAATGTAAAAGAAAGAATAAAGGAGACTCCCCTTGTAGCTAAAGGTGCACAGAAGTTGAAAATTGTGCTCCATCATTTGAACTGCTTCGTACATTTTTCCTTGAAAAGGAAATACTAAGTTAATACTGGAAAACAGAAAAAAAATGCGAATAATAAACAAGAAAGAAAAACAATAATAGTAAAAGGATATGCTGTGGGGTGCCTCCCATGAGCACTAAGTTTTATGTCTTCAGCCAGACGCTCTTATTCCCTTCTAGAAAAACATAGGTTTAATGCACCTGCCAATGCTTCATTGCTAAATTTGGTGTTTGTATGTTTTTGAGAGGCCTCAAGGATGTCATCAGTAACACCCGCAAATTTTGGCTCGATATATGCTCTTGTGAAGCCATGAGTGAGGGTAGACTCCAATGGATTAAGGTGCTGGACCTTTTCCATGAATGAGTCCATCATGTATGCTTGGTGGCTTTCGTCCACATCCTCTGATTTTTTCGTTGTTGGGATGTGTAATAACTTACCACTTGCTGTCTCAATAGGATTTACCTCATTCACATTCTGTTGCACCAGGTGCTGACCATGAGATGTGGATTGAGCTTGAGAAGGGAACTTACCTTACTCAGTCACACTCAAGTAGCTCATTAACTTGGACACTTGGCTCTTTATCTCTTTATGTTCTTCAACAACCTGCACAATTAAAGATTCAAGCCTTTGATTAGTCTTCCCCTGTGCTTCAATAAAAGAATGTAAAGTGTCTTCTAAAGAACTCCTAGAAGACAAGGGTGCATGATATGGTGTAGGAGGTTGTGCTAGCTGCTGGTTTTCAGACTTCCAGCTGAAATTGGGGTGATTTCGCCATCCCAGATTATAAGTATCAGAGAAGGGTGTCAAAGGCTTATTGTACATGCCGAAGGCATTATATTGTTCCTTATACATCCCTCTCATCTCAGCAAATATTGGACATTCTTGGGGGAGATGATCTACCCCACCACACACAAAACATGGTTCAAAAGATTTTGCATGATTAACTACGTGTGTTGGCTTTAAGCTCTTAGTCTTTAATACCTCTAGTTCCCTAGTGAGCATCTCGACCTTGGCCTTAAGGTTATCCTCTTCCCTAAGATGGTAAATTCCACCACCATTGTGACCTATTTGTGCTTTCAGTAGCACTAGGTCCAGTCCAAGTATGAGCTTTTTCAGCAAGCTCATTGAGGTACTCTATGGCCTCATCAGAATTTTTCTCCAAAAATTCACCATTACACATCATCTCTACGAATTGGCGCTCTCTATATGTAAGTCCCTCATAAAAATAGCTCACTAAGCGCCAACTCTCATACCCATGGTGAGAGCACATACTCAATAACTCTTTAAATTTCTCCCAAGACTGATATAAAGTCTCACTATCCTTTTGTGCAAAGGTGGAGATTTGCCTTTTTAAAGCGTTGGTCTTATGTTAGGGAAAGTATTTGTTAAAGAAAATTCGAGTCATCTCAGTCCACGACCCAATAGATCGTGGTCTAAGTGAGTATAGCCAACTCTTAGCTCTATCCTTCAAAGCAAAAGGAAAGAACTTAAGTTTCATAATGTCATGAGTTTCATCTTGACTACGAAAAGTCGCAACTACTTCCTCAAACTCTCTAATGTGCACATATGGGTTTTCATTATCCGAGCCATGAAATATAGGGAGTAATTGAATCATCCTTGGTTTAAGATCTAGTTGGTGAGTATTGGCTGGAAACATGATGCTTGATGGTGTGGCTGTGCGTGTAGGGTGGAGGTAATCCTGAAGTGTCCTAGCAGCATTCTCATTAGGGTTATCGGCCATGTTAACAAAATCCTCTAAATTCTCTGATGAGGGTGCACTATGGTTTGATCTAGGTGAGGTTTCAATATTGGACGTGGAAGGAGAAGGTAATTCTAGTTCGGGTGCTCTAATGAATCTACCTCGCAAATCTCTCGGTCTAAGCATGCATTAAATGAATCAGAGAGGAAATAAATAAAATAGAATAATAATAAATAAAATAAAAAAAATCAGAAAATCAAAACTTAAAAAAAAGAACAATAATAAATAAAAATACTATAAAAAGAAAGAAGAGAAAAATAAAAAAAATAATGCAACAAGCTAAAAGAAGGAACGAAGTTACTGCCTTTACAGCTGCTGAAAAGAAAAACTATTTACAGTTTTTCTACTGTCATGTCAAAAGTTGACAATCTTCCTTGTACTTAAGCGCGTTTCCTCGGCAACAGTGCCAAAATTTGATTACGTCCAAAACATAACGCGGTATTGTAAGTACAGCTTTGGGGTGTCGATTCCACAGGGAAACAAACTAATTACAAAAGAAGGTGTAAACCTCAACACAAACGATAAAAGTTAAAGTGACAAAATCTGAATTGTTGATTGTGTGAAAATTGTGTAAATAATTGATGGATAATATAATAAAAAAACAACAAGGTTCCAAAAATTCTCCCTAGGTTCATTGCCCTAATCCTAACTTGATTCAGTTATTTTTACCTCGATTGCAAGTTTCACATCCCAAACAGACAAGCGGCAAATATTCAATTAAAGTGCATGTATAAATCCTAATGTAATTGATATGAATTATTCTTTACTTTCAAGCACACATGACCTAACTTATAAATTATCAAAAGACGACGATATATCTAAATGACAATACCACAGCAATGGACAAATCTATAAAAGAGATCTACCGGACTCAATCACACCTAAACAAATACACATAAGAAAACCATGACTAGACTTATATGGAAAAGAAGCATGCAATCACCGGACTAATAAGAAATCTACTAATTAAATTAAAGAATAAAACATAACAATGTTTAACGAAAATAATACCAAACTACAACTGAATCAAATAAAGGAAAATAAGAACAACTATACCTAGGGATTCATCCCTTCGCCTTGCTTGGAGACTAGCCGGCCATGGGGCTTATGCGTCCTCGAGTTGCCTCCGGCCTCTCAACGATCATCTCCCCCTTGGTAGCAAAAGCTTTGGTGATTCCTCAGCTTGCCCTCCAAAATTACTTTGGGTTCCTCCTAAGAACCCTCTGGATTGCTCCTAGAGGCCCTCTGAATTCACTTTCTGATTATCTCAGATGATATCAGATTCTCCGATGGTCCTCAAAACTGAAGTAGAGTGGGTCTTATATAGGCAAATACCATGAGTTCAATGTGTTTCCAATCTGATGTGGGATGTGGTATTTAAGCCTTCACATGCCCTTCACGCTGAAATCCCACACAGCCCTCACAGCCTGACCTTTGTCTACTTAAACTACCATAACTTTTTCTAAAAAAATTATTTTTACGGACCGTAAAATTCTCTAGAAAATAGACTTTTGGATCTTTCTGGCTCATCTCCTGGTTCTTTTTGTATCAATACAGTTTAATTTGTAAAGTTGATTGATCTGTACGGGCAATTCTGGCAATTTAGTGAAACTCATTTCCAGTGCAGGCAGCAGTTGTTACTCTTTTGAGCCTTCTATCTTGTCCTTCTGGAAGAATTCCTTCACTCCAGTATGCCTCAAGTCTTTATGCCTCAAGAAATGATAAGTTTTCCTCCTCATTTGAACTTAAAGTACCTGAAAATGCACCAAAATAGATCAACGATCCAAGAATGATACTTTAGAGTTGTTAACGTATAAAAGTGAAATTAAAACCTAGATCAACCCTAAAATGATAACAATTAAGTACTGTTAAGATGCATTTTATGACTCTCATCAGGCCCGTATCATTGCTGCTGTGGAGGAGGCCATGGCTGCTTTCTAGGGCTCGAAGGCCTACCGGACGACCGTGGTCCTGGAGGGGGGCTAGCAGTTCCTTGAGGGCTTTATGGAAGCCAAGAGGAAGGCTGATGCCACTTACCCAGAGATGGACTTCTCGGGGCTTGATCTGCTGGAGCCCAAGGAAGAGGAGGATGAGAAGCAGCCCACTTCAGAGAAGGAGCAGCCTGAGGGGCATTAGCATCATCCAGACTCTGGGCGGGAGCAACCAGACGGGCAAGAAGAATATCCAGGCACAGGGCAGCCCACCGCTGGGCAAGAACATCCAGGCTCAGGATGAGAGCAGCCTGCCACAGAAGAGAGCCTCAAGACATAGAGGCTGAGGCAGCTCCTGTCCTGGACTAGAATTGTTGGTTTTTTCTTTGTACTTCGAGGTCGTTAGGGTTTTGTTGTAACCTTTTGGTAAGTTAATAAAAAGTCCTTTCTTCAAACTTTGCTTTCCATATAATATTTTCCTACTTTTACACCTAGTCGTTTTTAGAGTAAAACTTCTTCCTGAAACTCGGACTTCGGATCCGAGCCTATTGATAGAAACGACAAAGGTGTTCGGCATTCCAAGTTTGGGCAATAGGCTTTCCATCCAACTCCTCGAGCTCGAAGGCATTGAGGCGGTACACTTTTTTGATTTGATACGACTCTTCCCAGTTAGGGACCAGCTTTTTCGTTTCTCGAGGTTGAGACACTTCGTTCTTTCGCAGGATGAGGTCATGAAGCCGAAAGTGCCTTCCTTGTACTCGAGAGTTATAATACCTTGCGGTCCGTTACTGATAGGCCGCTAGTTGTATTTGAGCTATGTCTCGGGCTTCATCGAGGAGGTCAGCATTCACACAGAGAGCTTTGTTGTTGTTTTTTTCTTCAAAGCTTTGTATTCGGAGGGATAACACTCCAATTTCCAAGGGAATCATGGCTTCGGACACATAAGTCATGAAGAAAGGAGTTTCTCCTGTTAATGCTCAAGTTGTGGTTCAATACACCCAGAGTATGTTAAGCAAATGGTTTGTCCATTGCTTATCCGCTTCGTTTAATCTCTTTTTGATGCCCTGTAAGATGGTCAGATTAGTTACCTCGGCTTGCCCATTAGTTTATGGATATCCAACTGAGTAGAAGCGACGCTCGATATGCAACTCATCGCAGAATGTTTTAAACCGAGTACTATCGAACTGCTTGCCATTTTCCGTTACCAAACTCGGGGTACACCGAACCGATATACTATCGACTTCCAAACGAAGCCCCAAGCCTGATGGTCGGTGATGCTGGCCAGTGGTTCGGACTCTACCTATTTTGTAAAATAGTCTATTGTTATTATGAGGTACTTCCGCTGACTAACTGCTCCGGTGAAAGGTCCGAGGAGGTCCATTCCCCACATGGCGAAAGGAAGTGGACTGGTGATCAGAGTCAGGAGGCTCGCCGGTCTGTGGGGGACTGCGGCATACTGCTGGCAACTCTTATACTTTTTCACCAATTCCATCGCTTCTTCTCTCATTCTGGGCCAATAGTAACCTTGGCGAAGGATTTTGAATGTAAGGGCCCGACCCCCAAGATGATTCCTGCATATTCCTTCGTAGACCTATCAGAGGGTGTAATTGGCTTCGATCAGGCCAAGGCACTTTAAGTAGGGCATTGTGAGACCTCTTTTATATGGCTGATCACCAAAGATTGCGTACCGCACCGCTCAGGATATGATTTTTCTAGCTTCGTTTTTTTCTCTAGGGAGATGGCCATCCCACAAATATTGGAGGATGAGATTCATCTAAGTCTTTTTGCTGGACACGGGAAACACCATGGTTTCATTAATGCTGGGCATGGTAAGTGTTTCGAGGTAGACCGTCTGCATAGATTCGGGCTGGCAGGAGGTGCCGAGCCTGGCCAAATATCAGCTTTTACTTTTGTGGCCCGGGAGATTTGGCTGATCCGGAACATTTTGAACTTTGCGACGAGTTCTTTAGCCCTTGCTAAGTAGAGGGCGATTCTCTCCCCTCGGGCTTCAAATTCTCCATTTACCTAGTTTACCACCAACTGTGAGTCACTGTACCCGTCAAGGGCTTCCACAGATAATACCCTAGCCAACTTCATCCCGGCTAGTAAAGCTTTATACTCAGCCTCGTTGTTTGAGGCCTTGAATTCAAACCTGAGGGCATACTCGAGGGTTAAGCTGTCCGGGCCACCTAGGCGCCACAGCCAGCATCAGTGGAGGATCCTTCAATATGGAGGGTCCACTGAGGGGGCAGGCTTGTCTTATCGAGAGCTTGAGGTGGATCTTCTGGTCTGGGTAGGGTGGTTTCCATGACGAAGTCGGCTAAGGCTTGGGCTTTGATGGTAGCCCGAGGCCGGTATAGAATGTTGAACTCACCGAGCTCTATTGACCATTTCACTATTCTACCAAAGATATCCAGTTTGTGGAGTACTTGCCAAAGAAGCTGGTCGGTGATGAGGCCTAGAAGTATGGCCTGAGCTTACGGGCCGAGATCAATAGGATATACGCCATCTTCTCCACAGGAAGATACCTTGTTTCTGCATCATGGAAGACTTTTCCCACATAGTACACTGGTTTCTGAATGCCTGTCTCCCCTGAATTAGGATGGAGCCACCACCTCGTGCCCGACCGAGAGGTATAAGAAGAGCTCTTCGCCTGCTACGGGCTTGGTGAGTAAAAAGGGCGTACCCAAATATTTTTTCAGTTCTTTGAGTGCTTCTTGGTAATCTTCAGACCAGAAAAAGTCTTTAGCCTTCTTGATGGCTTTAAAAAAGGGGAGGCACTTCTTAGCAGATTTTGACATGAATCGGCTTAAAGCAGCTATCCTGCCGGTGAATCGCTGGACTTCCCTCACAGTCCGAGTTGGGCCTTGCTGAGCACGGTTTTTATCTTCTTAGGGTTTACTTTTATACCCCTGTGGGTCACTATGAATCTAAGAAACTTTCCCCAAGTGACTCCAAAGGCACACTTAGTGGGATTCAGCTTCATCTAGTGATGGCAGAGGACTTCGAAGGCCTCTTTTAAGTCGGCTTTGTGGTCATTGGCTCCGACACTCTTGATCAATATGTCATCAACATAAACTTCCATATTTCGGCCTATCTGCCTCTGAAAAATTTTATTCATTAGCCTCTGGTAAGTTTCCCCAGCATTCTTCAAGCCGAAAAATATGACTCTGTAATAGTAGAGCCCCTGCTCAGTGATGAAGGCTATCTTCTCTTGGTCTGGTTAGTACATGAGGATCTGATTATACCCTGAGTATGCATCTATGAAGGTCAGCAACTCATGCCCTAACGTTGCATCGACGAGCTGGTCGATCCTGGGCAAAGGGAAGCTATTTTTTGGACAGACCTTGTTTAGGTCCGAGAAGTCAATGTAGATCCACCATTTACCACTTGACTTTTTCACCATTACTACGTTGGACACCCAGTTCGGGTAATTTGCCTCTCTAATAAATTTGGCCGAGAACAGCTTGTCGACCTCTGCTCGGACGATGGCCTGTCGCTCGGGGGCGAATGACCTTTTCTTCTAGATGATCTGCTTGTGGTTTGGTTCCACACTTAGCCGGTGCATAGGACTTCTCCGGGGCCGCTTCGTGAATTTCTCCATCCGTGGCCCGGTAAATTCTTTTAACTGCCCTTTGTTTATGAGGGCCTCGATCTGGTTCTTTAGTGCCTAACAATCTTCTGTGTCGTGACTGTGGTTCCTGTAGAACCTACACCAAGTGCTTCGGTCCGGGTTCAGGTTCACTGGTCTCGGGGGCCATTGTAAGATGGCTTTGTCATAGATTTGCATTAGGATGTAGGTCTTAGATGCATTGAGCGGGGTGTAGTCTTCGAAGGGCTTAAGGGCCCTAGGTCCGCTCTTGAAGGGCCTAGGGGCCCTTAGGCTATCTTCATGAAATGGCCACTTAATGGGCTCGTAGCCTGGACTAGTGGGCCCTTTTTTTCTTCTTTTCACGTCCCCTTCTCACTCCTTTTGGAATTCCTGGTCATCTTTCGCCAGCATGTACTTCTCGACTCTGGCCAAGACTTTGCTCATGTCAATGGGTGGGCGCCTGGTGAGTTTCGAACTGAAGACCCCAGATCTTAGCCCGTTTTTGAAAGCCAACATCTGGACGTTGGGGTTGAGGTCTGGGATCTCCCAGGCGATGGAATTGAACCTAGAAATGTAGGCTCAGTGCTTCTCCCCTCTCAACTGGACGATGTTGAACAAAGACTCCGAGGTCTTCTTTAGCTCATTGCTACTGATAAAATGCAAGGCAAATGCATAACTCAGCTCTTTAAATGTGTGAATGTCTCCTGGTTTCAAACAGGAATACCATGTCCCGGCTACCTTTTAGAGCGTCAGGGGAAAAGCTTGACACATCACAGGATTAGAGTGCCTGTGGAGCATCATTGTGGTCATGTAGTGCTGGAGATGATCCAAAGGGTCAGTAGATACATCATAAGGTTTAATCTGAGGCATTCTAAAGTTTAATGGGAGGGGGGTCTCGAGGACTTCCAGAGCGAAAGAGGGATCATGCATATTGAGCTCGTCCATAACATTGAGGCCATGGCCTCTGAACGCCTCATTGATCTGTCCCTCTATATCTTCGATCTGCTTGCCGAGGCCTTCACTGTTTTTGGACGAGGGACTTTCTCTAGACCTGGCCACATGAGGTGGGGGTGACTTGATCGCGGAATAGCCATCGACGAAAGGTCTACGGCTAGTCGAACTGGTGTGACTGGGGTCCGATCGAGAAGGTACTGGTGACGGCTGACGAGCTCCTCCGCAGATTTCAGTGGCTAGGTTAGCGCCGCTAGAGTTCCATGAACTGCGCCTGGAGAGTAGCCATGTTGGGACGCACCTTGGACTCGACCGAAGAACTTGATCTGGACCTCATTACTCCTTTACCAGGGTCCCTGACAGAGGTTTTAGATGGCATAACAACAAACGAGTTCTTTAAACTTCTTCGCTATTACTGACCAGCGAGAGATGGTGGTTTCCCACGGACGGCACCAATCTGTTGATGCCAAAAACATGTTTTGCTAAGTTGGAGGCCAGACCTCGGATATATCTGCACAGGGAAAGGAAGGTTAGCTAAGGGGTCGTCGGAGTAGGTGCCTCTGATGATGCTCCGAAGCTCTAGTCAAACTGGAAGAATATGTGTGGGGGACGAGCGTTCCCTTTTTAGGTTAAGAAAAGTTGAATAGTTTGGAATGCGCACCTAGGTCTCTTTATAGGGCCTTGGAGGCGACATATCGCCCAGGGCAGTGATGATGTGATGCCCCAACGTGGTTGGGTAATGATGCCTAAGGAGGCTCAGCTAGGTGGCTAGGGGTAGTCCGCTTGAGTTTCGCCTTGCTGGCTTGATCAGGAGCCATCTATGTATTTAGGGCGGTGTGCGACCTGATATCCCAACTTGGTTGGGTAATGATGCCTAAGAAGGCACAACTAGGTGGCCAAGGGCCATTCGCTTGGGCTTCGCCTTGCTGGCTTGATCAGGAGCCGTTTATATATTTAGGGTGGTGAGCGATCTGACGTCCCAACTTGGTTAGGCAATGATGCCTAAGAAGCCTAGCTAGGTGGCCAAGGGCCGTCCGCTTGGGCTTCGCCTTACTAGCTTGATCAAGAGCCATCTATGCATTAGGGTGGTTGGCGACCAGAGTCTCAACTTGATTTGGGCTTGGATCCCCTGTGTCTCGGCCCATTGGCTTGCCTTTACAATGGCCTACGTGTCGTCTCCTTATTGGTTGGGTATTTTTAGCCATATCAAGTACTATTTAATTAAACTACTAAAATAATTAATCACTTGGAGTTTATCCCAAAGTAAACACATTTCTTCTTCTTTTATTTTTAATCTATCTCAAAGTGCCCAAAATGATGCTTCAGGTGTGCATGGCGCCGCGGTCCAGAACAGGGTTGGCCGCGGCCCAGACCAGGGCACACAACCTCCAGGTGCTGGAAACCACAGCGCACACCACCCTGTGCCGTGGCGCACACCTGGGGGAGGCTTATCCATTCTTCATCCCTTGCTGGAGGCTGCGGCACACACCTCTTGGGCCGAGGCGCACATCTGTATCTGAAGCTGACTTCTTCTCCTGTTTAATCCTTAGACAAATACCAACAATCTCTACCTTTGTCTAAGCGATTAAACCCGAACCTATTGTGCAGAGAACTCAGGATCCAAACTCTACTTGAGTCACCATATCAATTGACTCAAATCCTAAGAAGTTCAAGGAAATGATTGAACTTGCTTAGAGGTAGAACTTTTAGTACCTAAATCTGCACGATTTTCTTTCGTTGCGACTTTGTCCACATGAATACATCATTCTGTAACATTTTTCCGAATGAAATGATACCGAACATCCATATGCTTAGTCTTCTCATGGAACACCAGGTTCCTACACAAGTGCCATGCACTTTGGCTATCTGAAGACACTACCACCTGCTCTTTTAGGACCTTCCACTCTTCTAACAACCCTTTGCACCACATAGCCTCCTTTATGGCTTCCGTTGTCGCTATGTACTCAGCCTCGATTGTTGAGAGTGCTACCACCGACTGCAACTGAGCCTTCAAATACTTCAGTAACCACTTTATCCTAAGTCAAAGATCCTTTCCGGGATTACTTATAAGTCTGCTGAGAACTCTAATTGCCTGAGAAATGTCGGGTCTAGTTCTTACCATCATGAACATGACTAATCCAACCACACTAGAGTAAGGGACTTTTTCCATTTTCTTTTTCTCCTCATCTATTCCAAGACATTGTTCGCTGAAGAACTTGAAATGACCAGCAAGGGGAATCTTCACTAGTTTACTATCTTCTATAGAAAACTTAGACAACACCTTTTCTATGTAGGAAGACTGAGAAACATTCAACTTGTTTCTTTCTCTTTCCTGAATTCTTCTCATCCCAAGGATCTTTTGTGCAAGGCCAAGATCCTTCATCTCGAACTCCTCACTGAATTGAGATGTCAACCTTTCTATCCTCTCCCCATTGTTCCCAACCAACAGTATGTCATCAGCATAGATGAGGATACTCACCCTTTCCTCCACCATGTGTCCAGGTGAGAAAGTTTATGTGAAATCTATGCCGTCTCTTTGTGTGAACCCCTTCACCACCAGCCTAGCCTTATTTCGGACTTTATCCCCTGGAGGGTTCCATTCTTTGATCTTGTAAGTCCACTTACAATCCACAACTCTCTATTTTCTTGGAATGTGCACCGATTCCCAAGAGTTTGTTTTTCCTCGAAGAATGCATTTCTTCCTCCATAGCTAGCTTCCATATTGACGAATCCTTACATCCCATGGCATCAATGTAAGTCTCTGGTTCACTTATCCCTCATTCTGTCCAAGGAGCTGCTGCATTTACAGCAGCCAAACCATATCTCGAAGGTGGTCTGACCAGCCTTCTTTTCCAATCCCTTGTGAGCTGATAGTCATTCTGACTTGCTGCATCATCCCCTTCTAGTTCAGCCTTCTCTCGAGTGTCTTGAGCTTGGCATTCATCAATGGGCTCTACCTGGTCCGAACCCTCTTGCTTTCCTTGCTATACTTGAACTGAATTTTCCTTGATACTATGCTCCATAAATACCGAACTGGTTTGCTCACTATCCCCTGAAGGGTTAGTTTTCTCCAAATAGGGAAATAAATGCTCATTAAAAATAACATCCCTACTTATTATGAGTTTAAATCCCTTTGGCTCTAAGGACCACAACCTATACCCCTTAGCCCCTTCCCCATATCCTAAAAACACATATTTTCTAGACCTTGGGCTAAGATTATCATTTTTTTTATGTGCAAATGCAGCACACCCAAAAGTTCTAAGGTTGTTTAACTCAGGAGGTTTTCCACTCTACATCTCCTCGGGAGTCTTAAGCTCTAAAGCTCTAGAGGGAGATCTATTAACCAAATACGCAACAGTAGACACCACTTCCCCCAAAAAACATTTGGGTAATCCTGATCCTATAATCATGCACCTAACCTTTTCCATAAGGGTCTTATTCATTCTTTTGGATACGAAACAAACATGCTAAATTGTATCATTCGTATTTGTAGTTTGTTCCTTTAATCAAATTGATTCTCAAGCTTCCGTCAATAAGTTTCAAGAGTTGCAATGTCCATAACCACAATCATCGTAACCACAATTTAAAACCATGGCTTTGCCTGTTTCATGGTAAGGATCATGAAATTATACAGTATGTAGCCTGGAATAAGTTAGCTTTGGACGACTCCCAATTCTAGATTCCTCAACTTAGAAGCGAGCAAATTGTAATATTTTGGTAGGGGCCAAGCCTAATTAATGCATTCCGAAGAACAATTAATCAATTAGTTCATCTAGCCGCTAAAGCTGCCATTGTTGTTCAAATACTTTAATACTATCAAATTTTTTCCTTTTCTTTTTTACTTATTTGTTCTACAATGCTTATGTACATGATTGAGGGAAAACTTGTTACAATAGAAATTGGTAGCAAAGTTTAAGGGAAGCTTTTGTTAGCTCTTTGTTGCTTGCTTCAGTATTTTTTTTTTTTTTTTCAGATCACCAAAAGATAAGATTAAGTCATAGAGGTATTGATTTCAACAAATATGTCTGTCGTGTGCGAGAAATTTTTTAAAGTGTAGGGCACAAAAATAATGAATCACAAGCATTTTCGACCATTGATAAGAGAGAGAGAAAGAGAATTTATTGTTTTCTTTCTCACCATAAATGATTAAAAATGCTTGTAACACATATTTTATTTGTGTTATTAACACTCCTGAGAATTCCTCGTTGTATGCAAAGGCTGATCTGTCTTTAACGTTGATGCTCAGCTGCAACACAACCAATGCTTCCTCGGCTCAATTTAGAAATGTTTACCTACATGAACAAAGGCATATCACCCCTAAAAATTTGGAATAAAATTGAAGATAGAAATATATATGATGAGGTTCAATGTTAAGCTTCTTCCATGATTAACCTACCTTACAATTCAAAATTTTCACATATATAGCCACATTTTAGCAATTGTTTTGAGATGTGTTATTAGTTTATTTTCCATTTACATTTAAACAAGATTCAACAAGCAATGCTACTCCAATTGATAATGTGAAACACCAAAACTTTTGCAAAGAGAGCTATTGCTTGCACCTAGGACAAATATGGGAAGAAGTGCTTGAGCGAGCTCCGCAGTTATAACAGAATGCATATCCACCACACCTGCTCAGCCTCAATCAGATATAGCCAAAAGTAAGGGTAAAAAATCATGCTAGTTTGGTGAAAGATCAATATAAGAGCATTATACTTCAACTATATTTATTCCTTAAAAGACAAAAGCATATTTAAGGTTGATGAGATTTTACAGAAGTTAGGGTCTTTTTAGATAAGAATGTAGCAAATTCTACTTGCATTAAGTGCAGGAATTTCAACAAAGGTTTATTTAATAGTAACACTTTTTGCACCTTCTCTTCAAAATTGATTTTTGTTTTGGTTTAAAGTTGGAACTTTTTTTGTTTCAATCAAATTATAGGATTTAAACCTCCTGGCATCAGATCAATACACTTTTTTTTTTAATTAAAAAAGATTGTCCCAAATGAAACTTTGTAATCTGGGAATATGGCTACACTCTGGTGAGTTCAGAAAAGCATAGCTATGCAATGCTTATACTAATTGACAAACCAACTCCTATAATTCGTATTGAGGAGTACAAAAGGAGAAGTGATATAAAACCTTAGCAGAGGAGAAATTCGTAGAAAACATAATCAAGTGTAATTCTATGTTTGGATTGATGAAAATGGAGGGAAAGGAAAGCAAAGAAAGGAGTACATGTCCCAATTTCCCTCAATCCAAACATAGGGCAACAGTAATAAAACTTATAAACCCTATTGGAAAAACAAATTAGAAGAAACAGAATATTTACAGACCTGCATCTTATATAAAAGCAACCTCGTGTTTTCTCCACATAGAACTTGCAGCTAGGGCATCTCCTCCATTTCTTCCTTTTGGCCAGATTTGTCACTAAAGAATCCTCACTGTGCTTCTTCAAATCCTGAAACTTTTTACATTCAATTTCCTAGTGCCAAGGAACCTTGCAACGCACACAAAACACCCTATTGCAAGCAGGACAGTCTGATTTCACAATGTCCTCTCTTCCATCATTAATCAATGAAGCCGAGCAATCTTTAAAGGGACAGTAGAATTTCTCTATCCTAACAATGAAATCCTCACATAGAGAAATACCCCATCTATCAAACACATTATCCCGGAGAATAAAACGATAACACTAAGGCTCCAAAACCCCTTCACAGTTTGATAAAGGGCAATGAATCCAAGTCGTGTTTGTTAGAAAATATCTTTGGATGTAAAACATCTCTCAAAATCCAGGAAACATTCATGTTAAATCACCAAGAATGAATAGATTAATATGTGAAAGTGTACCTGAATCCATGACAATCAATTACTCTCTAGAGCCGTGCGGTATGTCTTCCAGATCAACACATTCTCTTAGAGAATCCTTTGTTTTCTCTTATTCTCTCTCTGATGATGGGATGTCAAAAAATAGAATAGAATAATAATATGTGTGATCTAGGGAGCATAACCACTATTAATAGATAACTTCCCTGTTATCTTTTGGAATTTTTATTTTAGCCCATCATAAAAATAGAAATTACCCTTAAGTCTCTACACATTAAAGGCCCACACTCTATTAGATACATTAAAATCCAAATTACCTAAACCTTAGTAGACCACTTTAAATGGGCTTAACCTTATATGACAGTTTACAACACATAATTATTCACATATAAGCCCAATTTTGGATTAAGGATCCAACAATCTCCCACTTGGGCTATATGTGTAACTTTAAAAATATGCATTGCGAAATAATAATCATATGAGCTCTACTTTGTTGTCATTACTGAAATGTATTATAACTAATCCGGTCCATCAATCATACCAACATAGGATCAAAACAGGTTTCGTTACAACTTTCGTAACTCGACCCATCAATGGTCACGTATGCCAATGCAACTGAATGACATAGATCATGATGTGGATGTGTAGCATGAAAATTTCATGCAATGTGATCTTAACATGCCTATTTCCAACTGGTCCACCCTTAAGCCTTAGTGAGATCAATCCATACCAAAATCAGAGTGTAAATAAACCAAAACTTTATTTCTGCAGAAAATAACTTTAAAATATCCATAAACTGAAATAACTGAAAATATGTCTATATCCAAAAAGCATATAAAATTATAAACTCCCACTAAAACTGAATACCTTCAAATGGCATGACACCCATATAAGCAGTGTGCTCATGAAACACGTTGGGCGACAATCCCTTAGTAAGCGGATCCGCAATCATGGAGTTTGTACCGATGTGCTCTATAGACAACTGTCCACCTGAACTCTTTCTTTAATAACTAGGAACTTGATATCTATACACTTTGACTTCGTTGAGCTCATGTTGTTATTGGAATATAGAACTGCTGACTTATTGTCACAAAATAACTTGAGTGGTCTTTCAATACCGTCCACTATATGCAGCCTTGTGACAAAATTTCATAGCCATATTCTGTGATTGGAGGCCTCATAACACGCTATGAACTCTGCCGCCATGGTAGAAGATGCTATAAGAGACTGTTTAGCACTTTTCCAGGAGATAGCACCTCCAATTAGCAGGTAAACATAGCTCGACGTAGATTTTACACTATCTTGGCATCCAGCAAAATCGGAGTCAGTATACCCAATGATCTTAAGTTGATTTGATCTCCGATACGTGAGTGTGTAGTCTTTTGTTCTCTGTAAGTACCTTAAGACCCGTTTGGCTGCTTTCCAATGGTCTACTCCTGGATTACTTAAATATTTGCCCAACATTCCAACAATGTATGCAATATCTGGATGCGTACAAACCTGAGCATACATCAGACTTCCTATTGCTGACGCATAAGGAATCTTCTGCATTTTCTTTTCCTCAAAATCATTCTTAGGGCACTGAGTGAGATTAAACTTGTCTCCCTTTTCTATAGGGGTATTACCTAGTTTGCAATCCTACATGCCATATCTCTTGAGAACCTATTCGATATAGCACTTTTGTGATAATCCAAGAATACCCCGAGAGCAATCCTGGTGTATCTTTATGCCTAATACAAAAGAGGCATCACCAAGATCTTTCATCTCAAAATTCTTAGCTAGAAATCTCTTGGTTTTGTGCAATAAGCTTATATCGTTGCTGGCAAGCAAAAGATCATCGACATATAAAACCAAAAAATTATACTTACTCCCACAGAACTTATGGTATATGTAATCATCAACCAAATTGAGATGATTAATTGATGCAACTTGAAATACCATTGTCGAGATGCTTGCTTGAGCCCATAGATGGATTTCTTAAGTTTGCAAACTATATTCTTTGGATCTTTCGACACAAAGTTTTCTGGTTGCACCATATAGATTGTCTCATCAATGTTACAATTGAGAAACACTGTCTTTACATCCATTTGATATAGCTCAAGATCGAAATGCGCCACCAATGCCATAATAGTCCTGAAAGAGTCTTTCAAAGAAACTGGAGAGAAAATATCTTTATAATCAATAAGGGTGAGCATGAAACCTAGTTAACCCGCCAACCTGACCTAAACCAATATAATGGGTTGGGTTTGGTTGGGTCTTTTTAGAAATTGGGTTGGGTTGGGTTGAAAATATTTTGAACCCGGTGAGTTGGGTCATGGGTTCAAAATTTCCAACCTGACCCAGACCGATAACCCAGTCAAATATATAATTTTATATTTTATATTTATTGAATATAAAATAGTGTATAAATAATTAAAGTATAATTGTAAAATATATAAGCATAAAATGTCCATTCTAATTACTACTAATGTGTAAAATTATATGTAGCAAATACTCCAATGTCCAAACAAGTCTCATACTTTCCAATTACCTAGATTTTAGTTTCGAATATTTACAGTAGAAACAAATACTGATTTCAAGTTATGAAATAGCTTTCATAATTATTGTTAAGTATAACTTCAATCAAAATAAATTGATGCACAGTTAACTTATGCTAACAAAATTTTGATTTCTTGTACTATTGTAACTATAAAATAAATATAGAAATTAACACTCTAACCTGCAAGATTCTAGCAATGATCAATGTATGTAGATAAGCTTATATTTCAAAATGATGTACCATAATGTTGATGGAAGAAATGCTGAATGCATGATAAAGCTTAGTAATACCAACTTGTTGGAAGCCTTTCATGCAAACATTATTAAACCATTCAATTTGCCTCTATAGGACATTTTAAGAGCTTCTACATCGCTTCCAAGTGCATTAAAGCATAGTCCAAAAATTAGACTAATTAGTGAAAAAGCATTAGCACGACCAACAAATGCTGAGTTACTGAAATATATTATTAGCAACTGTCTAGAAATCCAGATTTCCTTGGTAATTGAGCAATCTTCTAAAGTAAGTTAAATTCATGTCAACTAAAGTAGTTCCTAGCGCAACATTCAGATGAAGATTGTGTTTTTCAATATAACAATGAATCCATATTTCAACATCAAAGGCTTCAAGTTGTGAGCATGCAGATAAGCAATTGACCATGGTCACTTTATTAGGCTTTATATTACTCGCTTACATTTCATGAAACAATGCCAAAGCATACTTACCAAGTTTGGCTTGAATGTAGCCTCTAATTATGGCATTCCATGGCATAATATCCTTCTCTTGTATGTCATCAAAAAGCTTCTTAGTAGTATCCAAAAAAACAATTTAGCATAGCCCATAACCATTATAGTCCATGAGACAATTGTTATCTTTTCCATGTTATCAAATATTATTTGGGATGTCAGGCATATATTTTACTTGTAATATGAATGGGTTTAGTTTTGAATTTAATAGAATATTTTTTTTGTTATGTAATATGTATGGTTTAATTATTTAGTAAAAATAAATATATCAACCCGGTAACCCAAACCGACCTAAACCGACCCAAACCGACCCAAACCGATTAGAAAGGGTTGGGTTGAGTTGAGGTTGGATGGGTTCATGGGTTGGGTTGGGTTGGGTTAAGATTTTTTCAACCGAGTATGAATGGGTTGGGTTGAATTTTTAGGCTACACCAACCCAAACCGACCCATGCTCACCCCTAATAATCGATGCCTTCTTTTTGTGTAAAGCCCTTATCGACAAGACGAGCCTTGTACCTTTCCATATCGTCTTTTGAATCCCTCTTGGTCTTAAATATCCATTTGCAACCAGTGGGTTTCACACCTTCTGGAAATAGGACAAGATCCCATACGTCATTGTCCTTCATGGACTTAATCTCCTCATTCATGGCATCAATCCACTTTTGAGAGTTAGAACTTTCCATAGCTTGACAGAAGTTGATCGGATCATCTTCCATCACTCCAATGTCAACCTCATGTTCTTAAAGAAATACAATGTAGTTATCTGGCACTGCACTTCTCATTTCTCTAATGGATCTTCTTAATGGCATAGGCTCTTGAGGTGGTAGAGTTTGTTCTTCTAGAATAATTTCTTGAATGAGAGGTTCTCCGACATTGTCTTGATCTGTTGTGTCTTGAACAAAGTCAGGAATGGAATCCTGATCAATACCAATAACACCTGTGGCAATATCAATATATTCCTCTTCAAAGACAAAATCCCTAACTGTATCTCCCCCCACAAACTCGACATCCTCGAAGAACCGGGCATTTCCTGACTCAAAAATCGACTTAGTTATAGGATCATAAAACTTGTACCTCTGGATCTTTTAAAGTATCCAATAAAATAGCAACTCACAGTTCTTGAGTCCAGTTTCTTTTCATTGGGCCTATAAAGCCTTGCCTCAGCTGGACATCCCCAAATGTGCAAGTTCTTTAAACTAGGCTTCTTACCTTTCCAAAGTTTATAAGGGGTTTTGGTAGTCGCTTTAGTTGGAACCCTGTTAAGGATATATGTTGCAGTCTTAAGCACTTCTCCCAAGAGTGATTCTGGTAAGGTAGAATGACAAATCATACTCCTCACCATATCTTTAAACGTCATATTTTGTCTTTCAGCAACACTATTCATAGTGGGCGAACCCGGCATAGTGTACTGTGGGACAATACCACATTCCTCTAGGAATTTAGCAAACGGTCCTAGACGTTGTTCACCTGAACCGTCATATCTGCCATAATACTCACCACCACGGTCAGATCTGACGGTTTTGATCCTTTTGCTGAGTTGGTTCTCAACTTCAGCCTTAAATTTTTTGAACATATCCAGTGATTGTGACTTTTCATGAATGAGATATATGTTGCCATATCTAGAATAATCATCTATGAACGTTATAAAATATTGTTGACCATTCCAAGCAACCGTAGGGAATGGCCCACAAATGTTCGTATGTATAAGTTCTAAGACATCCAAAGTATTGTTAGCTTCAAATCTCCTTTTATTGGTTTGTTTCCCCTTTATACTGTTAACACAAACATCAAAATCTGCGAAATCTAAGGGGTCTAAAATTTCGTCTGACACAAGTCTCTCTATTCTTCGTCTGGAGATATGACCTAATCTATTGTGCCACAACGCAGCTGAATTCTCATTGGTTAATTTTCTTTTTATACCTCATGTACTTAATTGCAGGGATTCATTAAATGAAGCAATTGTATCAATCAAATAAAGATTATCATAATCTGACAAAGAACCTGAGCCAACCAATTTTGAATCATGAAGCAAACTAAATTTTTCATTCCCAAATGAACAAGAATAACCAGATTTGTCCAAAGCAAAAAACAAAAATCCAATTCTGTCTAAAAGACAGTACAATAAATGTCTCATTAAGATCCAAATAAATTCTAGTCTTTAGTAATAATCTAAATTTTCCTATTGCCTCAACTTGAACCGTCTTGCCATTGCCCACATAGATGTATCTTTCACCATCACTTGGCTTTCGGCAACTCAGGCAACCCTGCATAGACACACTGATGTGAGTTGTTGCACCAGAATCTATCCACCATGTGTGTCTAGGTACCGAAGTTAAATTGACCTCAGAACAAACCAAATTAAGAAGCACACCTTTCTTAGTACGCCATGCGTGGTAGTTGGTCCAATGCTTCTTCATATGCCCTTCAACAGCACAAAAGAAACAACCAGTACCTTCCGATTGACCCGGTTTCTTTTGTTATTTCTTTTAAGTTATTGTATCTGCAGCTTCCTTATCCTTCTTCCTTTTGTTTCCCTTGTCCTTGTTCTTAAATGCTGAGGCCAGGTGAGCACTCTCTATCTTATCTGGCTTTAATCTTTCCTCTTCCTGAACATAGTGTGAGATGAGCTCATTCAGAGGCCAATTCTCTTTCTGACAATTATAGCTCACCTTAAATTGGCTAAACTGTATTGAAAGGGATATCAGAACCAGATGCACTAGCAATTCCTCAGAAAGTTCTAACTTAAGTGCTTTCAACCTTGAAGCAAGATGAGACATCTCGATGATGTACTCCCTGATATTGCCTCTGCCTTTGTATCTCATTGAAATTAGACTTGTCAAGAGCATACCTATTTCAACCTTTTCGTTCTTGACAAACCTCTTTTCAATGTTTGAAGGAACTCCTTAGCCGTAGTAATCTTTTCAGACATTGTGCCCATGAATGCTTCCGGAATGGCCTTCTTCATGATCATCATACATATGCGATTTGATGTCTCCCACCTTTCTATATCCCTCTTTTCATAAGAGGTACTCTTATCCATAAGAGGTGCAGGAGAATCAGCCCTTAACACAAGGTCGAGATCCATGACTCCGAGAAATATCAAGAGGTTCTTTTGCCATGACTTAAAATTTGTGCCATTTAGCATAGGAATAGAGTTGATGTTGGCAGTAATATTAGTAGTAGTGGTTGTAGCTGAATCTAGAGAACAAAAAACAAACAAATCAAGCTTACTCATTACAGAAATAGCAATAAAATTTAAATAGAGGTAAATCTCATCTCAAGATACCGGACACGCCATTAATATTTCATCTTTGGACAAAATATAAATTTGTAAGTAATATCTTGGCGTAGTAATCAAACATGTCAAACAATAAATCTTCCTTTAGGCTGATGTATTGTTCACATGAAAAAACCGAATAATCATCACATGTTTATTACTACAGGTGCCCATGCAAGTCTGTTAAATATCAACCTTCCTTTGGGCCGGTCAATATTCACATAAGTTACATGCACCCAACCGTTTATATTCTAAAACAAATTAATTTCCACAAGAGAAGTCACTTTGGTGACATGTTGCTTCAATTAATTCATTCTAAAATATATATAAACATACCAATATATAAAATTAAATTGCACCAAAATTGACCACAAAAAAAATTTGATCAAAGTCAATGCCCTTACCTTAAAATGACATGTCGTTTTAGTCAAACCAAAAATGACACATCGTTCGTATGAACCAAAGAAACGACCTACCTTGAAAAAAAATGACACATTGTTTTCTTAACCCAGAGAAATGACACATCGTTTTGGTCCCGGGTTGCGCGATCCGAATCGCGACTTGAAACTTGACCTGGCCATAACTTGGCCTCCAGAACTCCGTTTTCGACGATTCAAAATGGGTTTTGCTCATTTTTTAATTCCTAACTAATCTATGGTAGCAAATCAACCAAATTCTCAAAAAATTATACAATTTCATGACTTTCTTTAAATGAACCCTAAATACCTTTTGAATCAACCAAATTTCAGAAAAAATATACAAAGAACAACCAAAATTGTTCTCAAATTTAACAACACCATACCCGAAATTGTTAAATCCAAAAACACATACAAATCATCATGTAATCGAATGAAATTCTGATTCCCAATGATTCAACATGAACAGGCTTTGATACCACTTGTTAGAAAAATATCTTTGGATGTAAAACGTCTCTCAAAATCCAAGAAAAATTCATGTTAAATCACCAAGAATGAAAAGATTAATATGCGAAAGTGTACCTGAATCCATGACAATCAATTACTCTCTAGAATCATGCGGTATATCTTCGAGATCAACACGTTCTCTTAAAGAATCATTTGTTTTCTCTTGTTCTCTATCTGATGATGGGATGTCAAAGAATAGAATAGAATAATAATACATGTGATCTGAGGACCATAACCACTATTAATAGATAACTTCCATGTTATCTTTTGGAATTTCTATTTTAGCCCATCATAAAAATAGGAATTACAAAATAGAAATTACCCTCAAGTCTCTACACATTAAAGGCTCCCACCCTATTAGATACATTAAAGTCCAAATTATCTAAACCTTAGTAGACAACTTTAAATGGGTAAAACCTTATATGACAGTCTACCGCACATAATTATTCACATATGAGCCCAATGTTAGATTAAGGATCCAATAGTGTTCTCTTCAAGCTTTGAGACTATATAACTGATCACGCATTGGGTGCAGTAGAAATGGTTGCAACCCTTTACACTGAATGAGTCATCTAAAGGCATTTGCTCAACACAGATTTCACAAACAAAAGACAGCGTGTTAGACTGATCTGAATTCGATGATGTCATTGTCTTCTTCCTTTTGTTCAATCCAGGGCTTGCTCTTTTGTGACCTTTGTGAGAAGTATATAAGTCATCATCAACTTCATGACCTTGCGTGGTGTAAAAAGAAACCACTTTATTTGAGACTTCCTTTTTTTTTACCTTTTTTGTAATGCTTTTGCATTTGATTAGTAAGGTACCCATTTGATTGCCCATCTGCTTTCTTCTATGCTAGTGATGGGAGCCTATGATATGAGTTATGAATCCTGGTCTAAGGCCTTTTCATCTTCTCATGACTGAATTGTAAATTTATATCTGATTGTTTGGGTTAAACAAAAAACTCTAGCTTTCTGCCTAAATTTTAGGACCTGATCTCTCAGTTTCCTCATACTCTGATTTGCTTTATATCTAACAAATCTGTCTAAACCCACATTTCCCCCGCCCAAGAAAAAAAGAAAAAATCAAAATCAAATAAGCCAAAAAAAAAAAACTAAGGAGGATTGTCAAAGATAAAGGTACTAACCACACAGGAAAGAAATTTTCTACAAGACTTTGATCAAGCAAATATGACGAAGTTTTGATTTTGATAATCATGACCATTACTAATCAGATCCTTTAGGAGCTATAACCTTCTCAAATGCTCAATTTCTTTTAAAATTTGATTTTTCAAGACCGTCCTATTTTCCAGTTTGAGCCAAGCATAATTCACTTATATCATGTTAAATTCAACTTTTGAGGTCTATCAGCCATAAAAAAGAGAGGATAAAAGTGCATTACAAAATGTAGTAAAAAGTGAGAGAATTCAATTAACACGAGCAAAACTTCTTGAGGGTATAATTTAACCTTCAAGGCTTCGTTTAGCGAAATAATCCGTTTAGTTTTGATGTAGCTTTTTAAAACCTAGTTCGTGGCAAATTTTCAAAGAAAATGACCATCATAACTATTTTAGCGAAAATGCATAAAAACGTGAGCTATAACTTTCGAAAATGGTAAGTTTCTTTATGTATTTTATTTTTCTGATGTCTCAAAATAGGACACCATTTCAATATCTACCCTCTACTGCTCACCAACATGATAAACGGTGAAGCGAACAACTCCGGGTGCTTTCCCTATAGGATGCTTATCACCCTGATCCTACAGCATTTTCGAGTCCCCTTACCCGTCTCTGAGGCTCAGGACATCGGCCTGAAGGAGATCATCAACGTCTCTTCTTTGAAAAAGATGGGGTGCACGATCCGAGAGGGTATGATTTACTCCAAGGCAGGGAAGAACATACGGATTGGTGCTAAGGATGACAGCAACTAAGAAGACAATGAGGTTCGTGGTGATGCAGGTCCTTCTATTGTGATGGACACTGATGAGCGAGCACCTAGTCCACAACATGGTGGCTATGATGTAGGTCCTCCTATTGTGATGGACAAATATGCAAGAACTCAACTCGATTCAGACACCAAGACAAGACAGAAGATCTAGAATAGGCATTAAGGTAATTAAAACAATTGTAAATCTCTTACATTCAATTATATAGCTTGATCTATTGCTCAATTTGCTAAAGACTTAGACAAAACCAAAATACAAAATGTTTCTAAGTCAAAAACTGTTTTTGACAAAAGGAAAACTGGGTTGAAGGTCAACCCAATCGACTGGATATGGGACAGAAGGTTCCCAGTCGACTGGTGTTGAGAATCTAGTCGACTGGTACCTAGGACAGAAAGTTTTCAGTTGATTGGTGCTTAGGACCTAGTCGACTGGTACTCTCCCACAGCTTAAAAAGTGAAGTTTCTCACTTGACCCATTCGACTGGTATAAAGACTCAATCGACTGGTAATTCAAAAAATATGACTATTTGAGACGCGAGACTTAAGCATTTAATGCCCTAAACCTACCAAGTCAATGTCAAACGATCATATTAATTCAAGTCTATATAAACCCACTTCAATTAGCATTTAAAACAAGAAAAGAAGACATTCAATTCACAAGAAAGCTCATTAATTCTCAAAAGCTTTGAAATACTTATTGTTGAGCCATTCTTCAAGCTTGTTCTTAAAAGAGAGATATTATTTATTTGTAAAAGTACTTATTGCTATCTCTCTACCATTCACTTTACAGCAAATCTCATTTATTGTAAAGGGGAAAGAGTTGTAATAACTCTTAGAGTGTTTAGGATTAAACACTTCTTTATAACTTCCGATGAGGAAGGGATTAGCTTTTATAAGGAAGGGATTGGTTGTAAAGTTTGTGCAACACCCATAAAGTTGCATGATTAAAGTTTTAGTGGATTGCTTCAAGGAGGTTCCTTGAAGAGAGTGGATGTAGTGTCGTAAGGATTCCAATATTGTCGAACCACTATAAACGGAGTTTGCACTTTCTCTTCCTTTAAACTCCTTTACTTTCAAGTATATTATTTGATTGTGTGCATTGTGTATTTAATTGTTTAAAAACTTGCAAGTTTAATTAGCAAAAAGTTTTTAAAACCTAATTCACCCCCTCTTGGGTTTTAACCTCGGTTTACAATTACTATTTTAACGAAAATGCTAAAAAAAATGTGAGCTATAACCTTTGAAAATGTCGAGTTTCTTCCAAAATTTTATTTTTATTGACCATCCCATTTTTAACTTGGACCAAAGTGTATATCCCTTAGATTATGTTAAGTTCTACTTTCGAGGTCACCGGTTATAAAAAAATATAATAAAATTGCATTATAAATTGTGGGAAAGGGAGAGAATTCGATTAAAAAGAGCAAAACTACTGGAGGTTATAATTTGATATACAGGTTTTGTTTTGAGAAATGATTGTTTTTATTTTGATTTAGATTTTTTTAAACCTAAATCGTAGCAAATTTTCAAAGGAAATGACCACCCTTACTATTTTAACTAAAATGCATAAAAAAAACGTGAGCACATCCAAAAATTGCGAGCTTCCCCCAAAATTTGATTTTTCTTGACTATCCTATTTTTCACTTGGACCAAAGCTTATTTCACTAAGATCATGTTAAATTATACTTTTGGGGTTACCATAATTCAAAAAATAGAATAAAAGTGCAATATAAATTGTAGGAAAGACAGAGAAAATTCGATTAACACGAGAAAAACTTCTCAGGGGTATAATTTCACCTTGAGGGTTCTATTTTTTGTAAATTGTCCGTTTGGTTTTGATGGAACTTTTTGACACCTTGTTTGTGGCAAATTTTCAAAGAAAATGACCATCGTAACTATTTTAGCGAAAATGCACAAAAAACATGAGTTATAACCTTTGAAATTGGCTAGTTTCTTTCAAAATTTGATTTCTTTTGACCATCCCATTTTTCAACTAGACCAAATCGTATTTCACTTAGACCAGGTTAAATTATACCTTTGAGTTCACCAACCATTAGAATAATTAGATAAAAATGCATTACAAATTGTAGGAAAGAGTAAGAGAATTCAATTAACACGAGCAAAACTTTTGGATGATAGAATTAGGCCTTCGGTGTTTCATTTTGGAAAATGATCTGTTTGGTTTTTATGTAACTTTTTGAAACCTAGTTCTTGGCAAATTTTCAAAGGAGATAACTATCGTAATTATTTTAGCAAAAATGCTCAAAAAATGTGAGTTGTTGTTTCTTCCAAAATTTGATTTTTATTTACCATCCCATTTTTCAGTTGGACCAAAGTTTGTTTCACTTAGAACATGTTAAATTCAACTTTCAAGGTATTTAGCCCTAAAAAAATAGGATAAAAGTGCACTACAAATTGTAGTAAAAAGTGAAAGAATTTGATTAACACAAGCAAAACTTCTGAAGGGTATTGCTGGTCCTTTAAGGCTCCGTTTATGGAAATGATTCATTTGGTTTTGATGTAACATTTTGAAACCTAGTTCATAGTAAATTTTCAATGCAAATGACCATGGTAACTATGTTAGCGATAATCCATAAAAAAAAGTGTGCACTATAACTTTCGAAAATGGCAAGTTTCTTTATATATTATATTTTCTTGACCATCACATTTTTCACTTAAACTAAATCGTTTTTCTTTAAGATCATGTTAAATTCCACTTTTGAGATCACAAGCCTTAAAAAAAAGGGGATAAAAGTGCATTACAAATTGTAGAAAAGTGTGAGAAAATTCAATTAACAAGAGAAAAACTCATAGATGGTATAATTTGGCATTCCAGGCTCTGTTTAGGGAAATAATCCATCTGGTTTCCATGTAACTTGTTGAAACCTAATTCGTAGCAAAATTTTCAATGGAAATGACAATCATGGCTATTTTGGCGAAAATGCACAAAAACAATCATTCGAAAATGGACAGTTGAATCCAAAATTTGATTTTTCTTGACCATCCAATTTTTCACTTAGATCGAAGTGTTTTTCACTTAGATCATGTAAAATTTCACTTTCGAGGTCACCAGTCCTAAAAAAAAGGATAAAAGTTCATTACAAATTATAGGAAAGTGGGAGAGAATTCGATTAACACGAGCAAAAAAATCTGGAGGCTATAATTTGGCCTTTAGGGATCTTTTTTGGGAAATTATCTGTTTGGTTTTGATGTAACTTTTTGAAACCTAGTTCGTGACAAATTTTCAAAGTAAATGACCATCGTTACTATTTTAGTGAAAATGACATTTGAAAATGTCTATAATCTTCCAAAATTTTATTTTTATTGACCATCCCATTTTTAACTTGGACCAAAGTGTATATCACTTAGATCATGTTAAGTTCTATTTTTGAGGTCACCAGCTATAAAAAAAATAGAATAAAATTGAATTACAAATAGTGGGAAAAAGAGAGAATTCAATTAAAACAAGCAAAACTACTAGAGGTTATAATTTGATATTCAAGTTATGTTTTGGGAAATGATCATTTTTATTTTGATTTAAATTTTTTAAACCTAGTTCGTGGTAAATTTTCAAAAAAAATGATCATCTTAACTATTTTAACTAAAATGCACAAAAAGTGTGAGCTATATAACATCCAAAAATTGCGAGTTTCTTCCAAAATTTGATTTTTCTTGACCATCCTATTTTTCACTTGGATCAAAGTTTATTTCACTAAGATCATGTTAAATTGTGCTTTTGAGGTTACCATCAATAATAGTAATAAAAAAAAGGATAAAAGTGCATTATAAATTGTAGGAAAGACGGAGAGAGTTCGATTAACACGAGAAAACCTTCTAAAGGGTATAATTTCACCTTCAGGGTTCTATTTTTTGGAAATTCGTTTGGTTTTGATGGAACATTTTGACACCTCGTTTGTGGCAAATTTTTAAAGGAAATGACTATCATAGCTATTTAGCGAAAATACACAACAAAAAAAATATGAGCTATAACCTTCGAAATTGGCTAGTTTCTTCCAAAATTTGATTTTCTTGACCATCCCATTTTTAGTCGGACCAAATCATATTTCACTAAGATCATGTTAAATTCTTCTTTCAAGGTCACCAACCATTAAAATCATTGGATAAAAATGCATTACAAATTGTAGGAAAGAGGGAGAGAATTTGTTGACGATTTTAATAATGACAAAACACTACTCTAATTGCACTAGCAATTTTATCTAAGTGTTTAAACGGCAAAAGCATTCAGTACAGAAACAAGATGCAAGAACTCAGCGCGATTTAGACACCAAAACAAGACAAAAGATCTAGAATAGGCATGAAGGTAATTGGAAACAATTGTAAATCTCTTATGTTCAATTACATAGCTTGATAAGTGGCTCAATTTACAAAAGACTTTGACAAAACTAAAAGTACAAAAAGTTCCTAAGTCAAAAACTGTTTTTGAAAAGGAAAACTAGGCTGAACGATAACCTAGTCGACTAGATCCCTATGCCAGTAAACTGGGATATAGGATAGAAAGTTTTTAGTCGACTAGTGTTGAGAACCAATCGACTAGTCCTCTGACCCAGTCGACTGGCACTTGCCCTTAGCCTAAAAAGTGAAAAACCTTCACTTGACCGAGTCGACTGGTACAAGGACCACAAGGACTCAGTCGACTAGTAATTTGAAAATATGATCATTTGAGACACGAGACTTGAGCATTTAATGCCCCAAACCTACTAAGTCAGTGTCAAACGACCATATTGATTCAAGGCTAATGAGCATTTAAAGAAGAAGAGAATACATTCAATTCACAAGATAGCTCATTAATTCTCAAAAAGCTTTGAAAATTTTATTATTGAGCCATTCATCAAGCTTTTTCTTGAAAAAGAGATATTGTTCATTTGTAAAAACACTTATTGCTATCTCTTTACCATTTACTTTACAACAAATTTCATTTATTGTAAAGGGAAAGAGTTGGTATAACTCTTAGAGTGTTGAGGATTAAACACTTCATTATAGCTTCTGTGAGGAAGAGATCAGTTGTAAGGTTTGTGCAACACCTGTGAAGTTGTACGACTAAAGTTTTAGTGGATTGCTTCAAGGAGGTTCGTTGAAAAGAGTGGACATAGGGTCGGAAGGAATCCGATATTGCCGAACCACTGTAAACGGAGTTTGTATTTTCTCTTCCTTAAACTCTTTTACTTTCAAGCATATTATTTGTTTGTGTGCTTTGTAAATTTAACTATTTAAAAACTTGCAAAGTAATTAGAAAAAGTTTTTAAAACCCAATTCACCCCTCTTAAGTTTAAACCTCGGTTTACAGAATTCGGTTGACACGAGCAAAACTTTTGGATGATATAATTAGGCTTTCGGGGTTTCGTTTTGGAAAATAATCTACTTAGTTTTAATGTAACTTTTTGAAACCTAATTCTTGGAAAATTTTCAAAGGAGATGACCATCGTAATTATTTTAGCAAAAATGTCCAAAAAATATGAGATATCGTTTCTTCCAAAATTTTATTTTTCTTGACTATCCCATTTTTCACTTGGATCAAAGCGTATTTCACTTAGATCATGTTAAATTCTACTTTTGAAAGCATCAACCATCAAAAAATAGGATAAGTGCATTATAAATTGTAGGAAAGCATGAGAGAATTTGATTAACATGAGGAAAACTTCTAGAGGGTATAATTTCGTCTTCAGGGCTCTCTTTTGGGAAATAATCTTATTGGTTTTGATGTAACTTTTTGAAACATTGTCTGTGGCAAATTTTATAAAGAAATGACAATATTAATCATTTTAGCGAAAATGCACAAAAAATGTGAGCTTAACCTTCGAAAATGGCCAGTTTCTTCCTAAATTTGATTTTTCTTGAAAATTTCATTTTTCGCTTGGACTACATTATATTTCGCTTAGATCACGTTAAATTCTACTAGCAAGATCACTAGCCATAAAAAAATACGAAGGATAAAAGTGCATTACAAATTGTAGGAAAGAGGGAGAGTATTCGATTAACATGAGAAAAACTTTTGGAGGGTATAATTTGGCCTTCAGGGCTTTGTTTTGAGAAATGATCCATTTGGTTTTGATGTAAAATTTTGAAACCTAGGTTGTAGCAAATTCTCAATGGAAATGACCATCACAGCTATTTTAGCGCAAATGCATAAAAAAAACATGAGCTTTATCCTTCTCAAATGCTCAATTTCTTCCAAAATTTGATTTTTCATGACCATCCCATTTTTCAATTGGACCAATGCATATTTCACTTATATCATGTTAAATTCAACTTTCGAGGTCATCAGCCATTAAAAAAAGAAGATAAAAGTGAATTATAATTTGTAATAAAAAGGGAGAGAATTCGATTAACACGAGCAAAACTTCTTGAGGGTTTAACTTAGCCTTCAAGACTCTGTTTAGAGAAATGATCCATTTGGTTTTGATGTAACTTTTTGAAACCTAGTTCATAGCAAATTTTCAAAGCAAATGACCATCGTAACTATTTTAGCGAAAATACATTAAAAAAAAACGTGCACTATAACTTTAAAAAATGACAAGTTTCTTTATATATTTTATTTTTCTTGACCATCACATTTTTTATTTAGACCAAAACATATTTCTTTAAGATCATGTTAAATTCCACTTTTGAGGCCACCAACCTTAAAAAAGGATAAAAGTGCATTACAAATTGTAGGAAAGTGTGAGAGAATTCAATTAACACGAGAAAAACTTATGGAGGGTATAATTTCACCTTCAGGGCTCCTTTTTGGGAAACGATCCATTTGGTTTTCATGTGACTTGTTGAAACCTAGTTTGTCGCAAATTTTTTTTAATGGAAATGACAATCATAGATATTTTAGCTAAAATGAACAAAAAATGTGAGCTTATTCTAGAATGGCCAGTTTCATATGGAATTTAATTTTTCTTGACCATCTCATTTTTCACTTGGAACAAAGTGTATTTCACTGAGATTATGCTAAATTGAATTTTTGAGGTCACCAGCCATCAAAAAATAGGATACAAGTACATTATAAATTTTAGGAAAATGATACAGAATTCGATTAACATGAGTAAAATTTCTGAAGGGTATAACTTGGCCTTTAGGGCTCTATTTTGGGAAATGATTCGTTTGGTTTTGATATAACTTTTTGAAACCTAGTTTGTGAAATTTTTTCAAAGAAAATTATTGATGTAACTATTTTAGTGAAAAAGCCAAAAACACATAAGCTAACCTTATAAAATGGTCAGTTTCTTCAAAAAATTGATTTTTCTTGACCATCTCGTTTTTCACTTGGACCAAACCGTATTTCACTTAGATCAAGTTGAATTCCATTTTTGATTTCACTAGCCTTCAAAAAATAGGATAAAAATGTATTACAAATTGTAAGAAAGAGTGAGAGAATTCGATTAACACGAGCAAAACCTCTTGAGGGTATAATTTTGCCTTTATGGAACTATTTTGGGAAATTATCTATTTGGTTTTGATTTAACCTTTTGAAACTTAGTTCATTGTAATTTTTCAAAAGAAATGACCATCATTACTATTTTAGCAAAAATGCTCAATAAACGTGAGCTATAACCTTCGAAAATGGCTAGTTTCTTCCAAAATTTATTTTTTATTGACTATCCTATTTTTAACTTGGACCAAAGTGTATATCACTTAGATCATGCTAAGTTCTACTTTCAAGGTCACCAACTATTAAAAAATAGAATAAAATTGCATTACAAATTGTAGGAAAGATGAAGAGAATTCGACTAAAACGAGCAAAACTACGGGAGGTTATAATTTGATATTCATGGTTCTGTTTTGGGAAATGATCATTTTTATTTTGATTTAAATTTTTTAAACCTAGTTCGTGGAAATTTTTCAAAGGAAATGACCATCCTAACTATTTTAGCAAAAATGCACAACAAAATGAGCTTTAACCTTCGAATTTTTCCTAAATTTGATTTTTCTTGACAATCTTATTTTTCATTTGGACCACAACTTATTTCACTTAGATCACGTTAAATTCCACTAGCAACGTCACCGACCATAAAAAAAGGAAGGATAAAAATGCATTGCAAATTGTAGGGGAAAATAAAAGAATTCGATTAACATAAGCAAAACTTTTGGAGGGTATAATTTGGCCTTCAGGGCTCTCTTTTTGGGAAATGATCCATTTGGTTTTGATGTAACTTTTCGAAACCTAGGTTATAGCAAATTTTTAATGGAAATGACTATCATAACTATTTTAGTGAAAATGCACAAAAAAGGTAAAAACCTTCTCAAATGACCAATTTCTTTCAAAATTTGATTTTTCTTGACCATCCCATTTTTCACTTGGACCAAAGTGTATTTCACTTAGATCATGTTAAATTCAACTTTCGAGGTCATCAACCATCAAAATATAGGATAAAAATTTATTACAAATTGTAGTAAAAATGGAGAGAATTTGATTAACACGAGAAAAACTTCTGGAGTGTATAACATGGTCTTCAAGGCTTCGTTTTTGGAAATGATTTATTTGGTTTTTATGTAACCTTTTGAAACCTAATTCGTGGAAAATTTTCAAATAAAATGACCATCATAACTATTTTAGCGAAAATGTGCAAAAAACGTGAGTAACCTTTAAAAATGGCAAGGTTCTTTTTATATTTGATTTTTCTTGACCATCACAGTTATCACTTGAACCAAAGTGTATTTCTCTAAGATCATGTTAAATTTCACTTTTGAGGCCACTGACCATAAAAAAAAAAAAAAGGATAAAAGTGCATTACAAAGTGTAGGAAAGTGTGAGAGAATTCGATTAACACAAAAAAAATTTATGGAGGGTATAATTTGTCCTTCAAGGCTCACTTTTGGGAAATGGTCCATTTGGTTTTGATGTAATTTATTGAAACCTAGTTCGTAACAAAATTTTCAATGTAAATGACAATCAAAGCTATTGTAGTAAAAATGCACAAAAAAACGTGAGGTACCTTTGAAAATGGCCAGTTTTATCCAAATTTTGATTTTTCTTAACCATTCAATTTTTCACTTGAATCGAAGTGTTTTTTACTTAGATCATGTTAAATTTCACTTTCGAGGTCATCAGTCCTAAAAAAAAAAGGGATAAAATTTCATTATAAATTGTAGGAAAAAGAGAGAGAATTTGATTAACATAAGCAAAACTTATGGAGGATATAATTTGGCCTCCAACGCTCTGTTTTGGGAAATAATCCATTTGGTTCTGATCTAAAATTTTCAAACTTAGTCCGTAGAAAATTTTCAAAGGAAATGACCATCATAACTACATTAGCTAAAATACACAACAACAACAAAAAGTGAGCTATAACATTAGTCAGTTTCCTCCACAATTTGATTTTTCTTGACCATCTCATTTTTCACTTGGAACAAAGCGTATTTTGCTTAAATCGTGTTAAATTCAGCTATAAAAAAATAGGATAAACGTGCATTACAAATTGTAGGGAAAAGAGAGAGAATTCAGTTAACATGAACAAAAGTTCTTGACTGTATAACTTGACCTTCAGGGCTCCGTTTTGGGAAATGATCTGTTTGATTTTGATGTAACTTTTTAAAACCTAATTCGTGGCAAATTTTGAAAGAAAATGACCACCATAACTATTTTAGTGAAAATACACAAAAAAGTGACCTATAACCTTCGAAAATGGCAAGTTTTCCAAATTTTGATTTTTCTTAACCATCCAATTTTTCACTTTGACTGAAGTGTATTTCATTTAGATCATGCTAAATTTCACTCTTGAAGTCATCAGCCATAAAAAAAAAATAGAATAAAATTGCATTATAAATTGTAGAAAAGTGGGAGAGAATTCAATTAACACGAGTAAAACTTATAGAGGGCATAATTTGGCCTTCATAGCTCCGTTTTAGAAAATAATTCACTTAGTTTTGATATAACTTTTTGAAACCTAATTCGTAGCAAATTTTCAATGGAAATGACTACCAAACTATTTTAGCGAAAATGTTCAAAAAACATGAACCTTCTAGAATAGTCAGTTTCTTTAGAAATTTGATTTTTCTTATCCATCTCATTTTTCACTTAGAACAAAATGTATTTCACTTAGATAATATTAAATTCAAATTTTGAGGTCATTAGTTATCAAAAAATAGGATAAAAGTATATTACAAATTGTAAGAAAAAATGGATAGAATTCGATTAACATGTGCAAAACTTCTTGAAGATATAACTTGGCCTTCATGGCTCCATTTTAGGAAATGATCAGTTTGGTTTTGATATAGCTTTTTGAAACCTAGGTTCTAACAAATTTTTAATAGAAATGACCATCATAACTATTTTAGCAAAAATACACAAAAAAAACATGAGCTATAACTTTTTCAAATGGTCAATTTCTTCTAAAATTTGATTTTTTTTTATCAGCTCATTTTTCACTTGAACCAAAACGTATTTCACTTAGATAATGTTATATTCAACTTTTAGGTCATGAGCCATCAGAAAATTGGAAGAAAAAAATTTTCAGTACTTCAAAAGTATATGTTGTGTACTTGGTACCGTTTTGGATTCAAAAATCTAACAAACATAAGTGTAATTTGGTTATTGATTAAAGTCATTGATTTAATTTTTTTATCATTAGAAATTTTTTACGATATCAAACCAATCGATAGTCGAAAAAGTATATTTTCGATACCATTGAAAAAAGTTCTAAAAAATTATATTTCTGTCGCGCCGGGTTCATCGCCATCCGTCGAGTCATTCACCATCGCCGTGTGATTAGAGGGGGCTCGACTTGATCTGCTATTTTCCAACGAATATTGATGGAAACGACCAACACCATCGAGCCAGATTTTGGAAGGGAAAGACAATTGTGTAAGTGTCGTCGTGAAATACGGTCAGAGTCGATCGTACAGTCCCTCACGCACTGATGGACCACACATAGACTTTGTTCTGATAATTGTACCGTTTGATTTTTTTTTAATTTTGAAAAATTAAATGAATTTCTTGAAGAAAAAAAAAAGTTATTTTTTAACCCAAAAAAATATTTGATTTGCTAATGGGGCGAAGAGGTGTTTTTGTCAAATATGGTACAATTCAAACCATTCATTTAAATTTTAAATGATATGAATTAACATCCTATCGCTAACTGCAGCAAACAATTCAGAATATGGGTCCTTGAACATTAGAAAAGGAACTGTAACTTGATGTTTTTTTATAACCAGCCATAAGGTAATTTTATAATAAACTGTAAATTGATAGGTTATTTTTTTCCACACTTATAGTAATTGTGTTACATTTTATGATAAAAGTTATGATCCTTTATAAATAGTAAACGACACCCTAGAATTTGCCTAAAAAATGATCATACCTTTTTTTGGTGAAATCATGTTTCAAATTCGAGTATAGTTCCTTACAACAAGTAAAAAAATTATCAAACACCTGCACATCCTCATCTCATGCGTTGAGGCAATACTTTGCGTGCTTTCAGTATTGAGCTGAAAATCAAAATACTTTTACCTTGTGATAAAAGATTGGCTGGTTCGGTGTCATCATTGCTAGCTAGCCTTTTGTGTCAATACAAATGATGCCCCTAACCAACCTTACCCTTTTTTTCTGAAGCCGTTCGCCAATGCTTGGTCGGAAACTGATTTTTTCATCCCACAATGGACGGTCAAAACAGAATGTACCAAACAATTCTATATACAAATTCCAACAGGTGTACTTACATGACAATAAATTAGTTAATTTCACTCATGTATGCGCACATCGACATCATGAAAGAATAAAATTTAAATAAAAAGCATATTCTTGTTTGTCACATCATGAAACTATAAAATATATACAACTCCATGGGCTTTGTATAGCATAATTACTTATCAAAGACTAGAAGTCTTTCAGGCGTGTCACATCATAACAGAGAACCAAACAGAGTATTTCATGGAGATGCAATAGGTGCTGGAACTAACAGCGTAGACTTGAGTAGAGGTCATTGAGCGCTGCATACAAGGGCTCGGCAGCCTTTGGTCTGTCCACTGTCCCAAGTAGAATGTCAGCTGTAGTGAGATAAGGGTCACCATAGAAACTTAGATTGGTATCCATCCTTGTTGCAACGATGTTCCCTTCTAGTGACACTCCCACAAACGCTCCTGTTAAATTGGTAACAACATGGAGACTCTCGTATCAACGAACTTGTCGAAAAGGTACTTCAGTGTAAAACAAATGAGCAATATTTAGGAAAAAAAGTGAAAACATAAATGAAGTAACAGAACATATTTGAAACTTGGCTGCCCTTGTTATCAGGTATGATTTAAACTTTGTTCATAGAGAAAATGAATCTCATACGTTGATGATACCAGTAAATGCATCCAAAACTTCAATTGTTGGTTACCCTTGACTTCAACATTTTGTTACACATCTTAAACTTTTGCACTTCTTTAAGTGTGTCAATTAATTTCCTCCTCTCTCTCTCCAGGAAAAAACTACAAAGACAATCTGAGAAAAATTACAAGAGGCAAGAAATTCGAATACTGTAGCATACATATTTTTGGGAAAATGACATCTAAAACCGTTTAGTTAAACTAGTGTTTTAGTGGTCCTTAAATTATCAATTTGAGTCAACTGAACCTCAATTAAGAAAATTTTATGCAATGTAGGAATTCTGCCAAATCCCATTAAAAGCCCCATTTATCTGAAACCTGTGGCCCACTTGAGGGCATTTCTGCCTTATCATTACCTAAGCAACAGTTAAAAAGTAAAAGAAGGTAAGAGGTAAAGAGAGAGAATGAGTGCACTGAGTTCTAGAGAGCAACAGAAGGGTCTGGGTCAAATCGTGAAGAGGAAGGAGAAACATCGGCCATTGAAAACGGATCTGGTGTGCCAGTCGGATTCAACAAGGATGGAGAGGAAGAGCAGATGAGAGAGAAGAAGCTCAAGCGCATATCCTCAAGTTGAACCAGCGCAGAGCAAACGTTGGTGATGAGGAGGATGATGACAATGGTGATCATGATGAGGTATGTAACTGAATCATTTGTACGGGCCTGGTATAATACAGAAAATTGAAGGAGAAGAAATGTGTGAGAGAGGGAGAAAGAACGAGAGGATAACATAGAGAGAAGAGAAGCAGAGAGAGGTTTCAACTCCGCTGAAATTAGGAAAAAAAAATATATATTTCAATTTGGTCCAAATTTATATTACTGCTTCTCTTTCTTTGCTTCTCTCTAAATCTCTTCACGCTCTTTTTCTAATTGGTCCATAGTAGTCCATACTTCTATGTATTTATTTTGGGGCTAAAGCTTGTGGGTTTTTTTAATTTTTGGGTTACTGGGTTTCTGGCTTTTGCTCCATTTTCTCTTCATAAGGGGTGGGGTTTTGCTAAATTTTGATATTCAGTGTAAATTTATGTTGGTTTGTTCAATTTATGCTACATTTGATTAGGGCTGCCATGTGATCCTCCCACCGTGATACGTTGCCAGATAAGAAGTCATTAAAGTTAATTCTTGACAAGTTTCCCTACTGTGGTGGTGAAGCTTCCCTGTTATGTTACTCTTTTTTTTCTAATGAAGCAGCTCATTCTCTCTGTGGTTTATCGCCTCTTAATTTTGCGTGCCATATGGTAGGTTGAGATTAGTTTATGAAGGGAGACATGTACGGCAGAAATATATGGCATGAGGTCATCTGTTTGGGAAAGATGATGGGAATAAAGGTCCTTTGAGGTGGGAAGGTTGAAGATGCGAAATGAAATGGCAAAAACACCCTCAAGTGATAAACAGTTGTTGATGGAGTACACATTGAAGATAAGAACTAAAGATTTTAATCTATGAATTGGGGGAAATTTTAATTATGGGGAGAATTATGTAATTGGGAAATATTAAGGGTATTTAGGTTATTTAAGTTTAGTTAGTTTCCTTATCTCAGTTTTCCTTATCAGTTGGAGTTGACCATAATCGTGGTGCCAATTAATTTCCAAACGGTTTTTATCTATTAACTTCTCTTGTTTCTCTATTTCTTTGCTACTGTGCTGCATCAAAGTGAGCCCAAACTTCGATCCCCACCATCGCTACCATTGAGCCAAACTTTGTTCTCCCATCACAATACTCCAAATCCACCAAACAAACCCTAAACCTCAAATCAATTTGAAAGAAAAAACAAAAACAATAACAAGAAACCCAGAAAAAGAGAGAAAAAAGAAAAAGAAACAGAAAAAAAAATATATGTATTTTATTTCTTTATTTATCTGTTTGAGCTATTTTAGTTTATCATGTCTTATCGTACTTGGGCACGCATTCAAAGCCTGCGAGCTCATCTACCAATTGATTCATGCGGTTTGGATGAGTTTCCATGGGGAACAAGAGTGCAAATCATGGGCACATATTCCAAAATCTTCTTTTGTTGCTCTTCGGAGTCTACCCTATCATCAATTGATGCCTCAATAATAATGGGTTTTGATTTATCATTTTCTTGATCATCTTTCAAAGTCACAACATCCAAAGGCTTACATAATTCTTTATATTCTTTCAGCAACTTGATTATCTTCTATGGGTTTTTGGATGAAGCTATTGGGTTGGAATTTTGTTCTATCACAAGCTCGTCCCATGTACCATACCCATCATAACCACTCAAAGCATATAGACATCACGATAATTACACTTATACTCATATTGACGTTTCAATTCTTCAAGCAATCTTTCATCATTACGAACCCAATATGTACGTTCCTCATACTCTTCATATAAACGGATCACGATTCTCTCCTTTTGAAAATTGAAATGGAGTCAAGTTTGTGGTGAAATTGAATGTCTCATCATCAAATTGAGAATATTCAAATTCAAGTTTGTCAAGGTGGCATTCAATCCCACCATGAACTTGACTTCCATTTCAATTCTTAAATGGACAGGATCGTGCTCTATACATACGTAATGGAATATTACGCTGACAATACTTGTTCATCCTAGATTTCAACTCATCCAAATGGGAGTAATCAATAGGTAGCTGAGCTTGCACGCTTTGAATACGTGCTCAAGTATGATAAGACACGATAAACAACTAAAAGAGCCCAAACATATAAATAAAGCAATAAAATATCTCTCTTCCTTATCCTTTCTTATCCTTTTTTGTTTTTTTTTCAAACTGATTTGGGGTTTAGGGTTTGTTGGGTGAATTTGGAGTATTGTGATGGGAGAACAAAGTTTGACTCAATGGTAGCAGTGGTGGGGATCGAAGTTTGGGCTCTAATACCAGTTTGATGCATACCACTTTGATGCAGGACAGCCGCAAAGAAATAAAGAAACAAAAAGTTAACAGATAAAAACCGATCCAAATCACATTGAACGATCCCAACTCACATGAGATTGTAATCCGAATAACATTGATGCACTAACAACTCAATCACACAGTGTTGCAATTCAAGAATTTATCTAATTAATTGGCACCTAATCTCTATTTAATTTCATATTAATTGGCAACTAATATCCAATTAATTGCATATTGATCGACTCGTAATGATTACGATTAACTCTAATTAATCTCATATTAAATAGCCTAACGATTACGGTCAACTTCAACCAATAAATAAAACTGAAATAAGGAAACTAAGCTTAAATAACCTAAATACCAATATAAAAAAAAAAAAAAAAAAAAGAAGAAGTGGGGATCGATGTTTGATCTCTGATACCACTTTGATGCATGATAGTAGCAAAGAAATAATAAACAAGGAATTAATTAATAAAAACTGATCCAAATCACATGGACGCACTAACAACTCAATCACAGAGTGTTTCAATTCAAGATTTTTTTTTTCAACCATACAGGGGAATGAGATTTGTGCTTTGATACCACTTTTATCCAAACCAGTAGCCAAGAAATTGTAAAAAAAGAAACTAAAGATAGATTGATCCAAATCACATGGCACGAACAACAAACTAAATTACAAAGTTGTTTTGATTTCAATAATATGATGTTTATTCATTCTTAAGCTAACTAAAAAATTACATAAGGACGTCTCTTATATAGAGATATTAAAACCTATCCAATTAATTGCATATTAATTGGCAACTAATCTCTATTTAACTGCATATTAATTGACAACTAATCTCCAATTAATTGCATATTGATTGACTCGTAATGATTACGGTAAAGTCCAATTAATTGCATATTAATTGGCACCTAACAATTACGATCAACTCCAATTGATATGGAAAATTGAAATAAGGAAACTAACTAAACTTAAATAACCTAAATACCCGTAATATTTCCCATAATTAAAATATCCTCCAATTCCTAGATTAAAATCCCTAATTCTTATCTTCAATGCGTACTCCATCATTCTCCACCACTTAGAAAGAACTCGGCCTCGAGTTAAAAAATGTTGAATGATCAAGAGCTCATACGCTTGGAGAAACAAAACATAGTCATGAAACTCATTTGAGCCGAAGTCACTAGGAGGTGAAAAAAATTGTGCTAGAAATGTGTGTTACCGAGGTGCATGAAACCATTTAAGTACAATAAAATCAATATCGACAACAATTGTGTCATTCGTAACCTCAATCTTTTCCATCAAGTCTCGAACCTTTTCAACATCCTCAATATGCTCAACAAACTCGTCATCTTGCTGGACTGGTTTAACTAAGACAATCTCACATGGAATTGACTCAATAGATGCAACCTCTATTTGAATCTCTTCATTATTGTTGACTTCAACCTTACTTGGGATTGTCTTATATTCCAAAATCTTCGCTTGTTGCCTCAATGACAACAGGTTTTGATTTATCGTTTTCTCAATCATCTTTCAATATCACAACATCCAAAGGATTGCACAATTCTTTACATTCTTTCAGCAACTTGATTATCTTCTCTCGATTTTTCAATGAAGCTATTGGGTTAGATTTCTGTTCTATCACAAGCTCATCACATGTACCATACCTATCATAACCACTCAAAGCATGGACATCACGATAACTACACTTATATTCATATTGGCGTTTCAATTCTTCAACCAGTCTTTCATCACAATGAACCTAATATGTAAGTTCCGCACTCTTTATATATGCGTAGTGGAATATCATTCCAACCATACTTGTTCCTCAAGGATTTCAACTCATCCAAACGAGAGTAATCAATTGGTAGCTGAGCTCCCAGGCTTTGAATACGTGCCCAAGTACGATAAGACATGATAAACAACTAAAAGGGTTCAAACAAATAAATAAAGCAATAAAATACCTCTCTTTTTCTCTGCTTGTTTCTTTCCTTCTTCTTTCCACCCAAATCGTTTAAAAAAACGAAGAAAAAAAAAAGGAAGGAAGGAAAGAATCAAAAAATAAGCATTTTCTTGTTTTATTTATCTATTTGAGCTCTTTTAGTTGTTTATCATGTCTTATCGTACTTGGGCACATATTCAAAGCCTGCGAGCTCACTACCAATTGATTACTCCTGTTTGGATAGTTGAAATCCATAGGGAACAAGTATGGTTGGCGCAATATTCCACTACGCGCATATGAAGACTATGAGCAACTCACATATTGGGTTCGTCATGATGAAAGACTATTTGAAGAATTGAAAAGCCAATATGAGTATGAGTGTAGTTATTGTGATGTCTATATTTTGACTGGTTATGTCGATCATTCACTAGCTGCACCTAAATATCTCCCGAAAGTAATTTAGTTGAAGGAGTGTAAAGATTGTGCAAGTCCCCGAATGTTATGACCTTAAGAGCTAATCCGAGAATTTGTCAATCAACGTCCTTTGACATTGAGACCTCGGATAATGACAGAGAAGACTTCGAAGAGCAACAAGAGAAGATTTTGGAATATGAGTCAATCCCAAGAAATGTTGAAGTCAACAATAATGAAGAGATTCAAGTGCAGATTGCACCAGTTGAGTCAATTCCATGTACAACCGTCTTAATAGCAAGATGATGAATTGGTTGAGTACACTGAGTATATTGAGCAGGTTCAAGACCAAGAGCTTTTCAAAAAGCTTGTGATTGTTGAGCACATTAAGCCAGTCCCATGTGAGGTTGTTTTAGTCGAACCAGTATAACAAGATGACTAGTTTGTTGAGCGTATTGAGGATGTTGAAAAGGTTCCAAAAGGCAAGCTTGATGGAAAAGATCGAGGTTATAATTGAAACAATTGTCTTTGATTTTGATTTTATTCTACCTATATGGTTTCAAGCAACTCGACAACAAATATTTTCAGCGAAATTTTTTTCACCTCTCATTGACTTCGGTTTCAATGAGTTTCATGACAATGTTTTGTTTCTCCAAGCATCTGAGCTATTGATCCTTCAACATTTTTCAACTTGAGGTCGAATTCTTTCTAAGTGGTGGAGAAAGATGGAGTATAGATTGAAGATAAGAATTAGGGATTTTAATATAGGCATTGGGAGATAATTTAATTATGGGGATAATTATGTAATTGAGAAATATTATAGGTATTTAGGTTATTTAAGTTTAGTTAGTTTCCTTATTTCAGTTTTCCATATAGGTTGGAGTTGATCGCAATCACTAGGTGCCAATTAATATGCAATTAATTGGAGATTAGCTTCCAATTAATATGCAATTAATTGAAGTTGATTGTAATCATTAGTTGCCAATTAATATGCAATTAATTGGATATATTTTAATATCTCTATATAAGAGGTCCTTGTGTTATTTTTCAATTAGCTTGTGAATAAATAAAAATCAACTAATTGAAATCAAAACAACTTTGTGATTGAGTTTGTTGTTCGCGTCATGTGATTTGGTTGCGATATTCTTCGCATCCATGTGATTTGGATTGCGGTTCCCATGTGATTTGGGAAGATCCATATGATTTGGATCAATCTATCTTTAGTTTCTTGTTTTAACAATTTCTTGGCTATTGTTCTGCATCAAAGTGGTATCAAAGCACAAATCTCATTCCCCTACGTGGTTGAGAAAAAAATTCTTGAATTACAACACTTTGTGATTAAGTTGCTACTGCGTCTATGTGATTTGGATTGCAGTTACCATGTGATTTGGGATTGATCCATGAGATTTGGATCAATTTTTATCAATTAATTCATTGTTTATTATTTCTTCGCTATTGTCATGTCTCATACGTTTGGGTCACACGCGTGAGATAACGGTGCTATTAGAGCAAATTTGACAGAAGTCCTACATTAAACTATACTTTCCTAATTGAGGTCGAATTGACTCGAATTGATAATTTAGGGATCACATAAAAACTAGAGTCAAACTATATGGTTTTTGGTGTTTTTCCCCATGTTCTTTTATTAATTACAAGTAATTCGAAAATTGTGGTATATTAGTGTAAACTAGCTTTAGCTTTTGAGTTCTTAAACTCTAACCACTGGATCTACACAAAAGCATCAATAATTATGTCGTCAGTAAGTAGCTGCAATTACAAAGACAATAGGAGAACAGCAAACTTAATGGTATTCATAATTCGGAAAATACTGTCTGACAGATGTAAAAAAAAAGAAAGGGGGGGGGGGGGGGGGGGGGTTGGCTTGGGCAATGCAATGTCTTACAAGAGTGCTGCAATACAAGCTTAATAGTTTGCATTCTCTAATGAATACCTAGCTTGAATTCTGATTTGTCAACAGCAGAGAAATGACTCATCAGAGAGTAGATAGAAAGTCCATCATCAAGGCAATTCATAAATAGAAAATTCAGAGACCCTGGAAAGTCCTAAGGGGAAAATTCAAAGATAAGCACAAAACCTAAAACAAGATAATTACCTTTGCTACAACTGTAAGTATAACAGATGCCAGAACCTCTGTCTCCAGCCCGAAGATCCGCTTCCAGCACTCTCCCAACAGGTCCTGCTGCAGCACTGCAACCAGCACCAAGAGAAAAGTGCATGCGACTACAGAATGCCTTCACAGCTTTTAGATCATGAAGCACAATAATGAAGTCCATCAGCTCACCTCCAATCTGGAACACACAAGTGGAATATAAAAATCATCAAATATACATAATAGAACACAATACTCGGGAAATCGTGCGTAAGAATTGCATTTTAGGTAAGAGATCCTAATAAATAGTGTCATTTTCAGCTGTCCTAAATACATGAATATACTGGCATTAAGATTTTTATCATTTATCCAAACTGACCACAATAGTAATCTTAAAAAAATCAACTAAAACGCATAACTAAAGTAATATCAACTGAAAGTATATAGCATAAAGAACTACAACCCTACAGAATATTTACCTGAGCACCCCATCCTAAACCAACTGAGGTTATGGCAGATGGCGCAGACCATGATCCGTCTGATCTCCGAGAAATGACCAGACCAGTCCCAAGTTTGTACACAACTAGTGCACCAACTTTAGCAACTGTTAATATTGCCAAGCCTTTGGCTCCTTTCAGAACTGCTAAAGGTATTGACTTCTCAGGATTCAACCTACCAACCTGTCCACTTAAACAAACATTATGTAAAAAGTTTGAAATCTTCTTCGATGTGAAATATGTAGCTACCAACACTTAAAATGCCATTTTCTGTAGCTGACAAAATCGGGAAACTTAATCCAAGAAGATCCATGAGATAACAAATCAGGACACTAATTTCAGTACCAGACCACAAAATAAGTCAATTGTATGAAGGATTTTGATTAAATAAAAACTGTACCTGGCAAAAGTTTCTCAATGTATTACATGCTTTGTATATTTCATGTTCCATGGACAAACCAACTGGAAGGTTTAGCCATCCTCTTGTACATGTCCAATCCATGACGTCATGCTTTGCTACTTGCACAGCATTGCTAATGGTGTTAATAAGAACACCCTGCAAAGGATCAAGCCTATCATAGCAGGCATCACACACCCTCTGAGGATTTCTCTCCCGGAACTTAACAGGTAACAAGCACCTCCCTTTAGTACACACTCTGCAAAAAACCCCTCCACAAAACCGACAATGATGTCTGCCACGAGTAATCGCTGTGAAGGGAGCAGTACACTGCATGCAAACTGTAGCAGAACTATCTGGTAGCCACTCTGGAGGTTCAGCTTCCAGAACCTCTTTGTAAGCACTATAGTTAATCCGACTGGGCTCAAGAAGGGGTGGAGCACTCGGTGTGTAAACCGAAGAGTGCAAGTAGGTATCTCCGTTCTTTCCAGAACCAAGGAAGGAGACATTTGAACTGTTGTTCTGCTGATTCACAGAGACATTTAGGCCCTTGTTCTGCCCGGTGACAATAGCAAATAACCCACTCAAGACATTTTTCAAGTTCACCGCTGGGGGCATATTACTTGTAGAATAATTACAGGGATCATCACCTGAATCATATCCCCCGTCAACAAAATCTTCTGATTCAAGTGGAAATGGATATGCATACACTTGTTTTGTGGACTTTGAGCCTAATGGACTAATACTTTTGCCTTCTGGCACATCCCATACAGAATCATCATAGTGAAATTTGTTGTTATCCTTTTCTAGTTTAGAAAGTGAAGAATAAGAAACTCTCCCATCAAAGGTCGCCATCCACCACGAAGCATGCAGTTATTGATCACAATCAATAAAAGATTATACTACAAATTTAAATGAATACCCATGTTAGGAGATTAAAAACACTCGAATTCAGAAAATAAAGGGCAAAGAAAATTTAAGAAAAAAGAAAAGAACAATAAACATGTTAAGGAATAAAATCAACAAGGCCAGTTATATTAAGCTTCTACAAGAAACACATCTGACAATTTCAAGTCACAAATTCCTAAACTTTAGTTATGAAGAAATATTCTCTACAGAGAATATATCATATAACAAGGTAAACGATAACAAAATAAACCACTACTTCTCAATAAAAAAAAAAGTATGGTAATGAAATTTGTACAGCCAATGATATTAAGCTTGATATTTAAATAATTTGCCATTTTATGATTAGCAACTCATATAATTTTTATAAACCTCACATATAATCATACAACAAATTTATCAATAATAATATAACCATATGAAAGTTGTAAGAATTTAAATTAAGATTGCACATGAGCTTAATTTTTCTTTTCTGCTTGGGAACCCACGATATTCTCATTATTTTGATAAGATTATTTGATTACACAGTATTATTATCTTCAATTAATAAAATATAACCAAAGGAAGATGAAACTAGGAGTTATATAGCCCTAGCACGAAGTATTATACCAAAGAAACCACATGACCGAGCTTTGCTTCTAATTAGGGTTCCTAATCGCTAAACAAACACAAAAAGAATCAACATGTTTAAAAAAAATTACAAAAAGAAATATGAATAGAACTTAATAGGATGATATCATACCTGTTTTCTTTGATGTGTCTCTTTATTTTATTTAAGCTTTGGATATGAAAATTCATTTAATAATAAGGAGAAGAGGTTGAAGAAGAGAACGCAAAGAGGAAGTCGTTTGATCGAAGATAGAAGAAGAAACACGGATTTTTTTTATTATTATTTTAAAACATGGATTATGAAACAGAACTCTTTCTGGGCTCAAAAGCCCAATTTAGAAGCCCAAAAACTCAATTTATGAGCCTAAAAGCTGAAAGGTTCTGTATCAATAAGAACAGGTCACGAAACCTAACCCCAAAAATGCTCAATGAGCCCAGCCCACGAAGAGGACTTTAAGCGTAATACAATTTATTCTAGAGTGCTAGGGTTTGGGGCAGCTCTGCCTCTCTTTTTTTCACCGGTGGAGAGGGAAGCTCAAAGAAGATGGTATTATTCTTTCTTTTTTGCTTTGATTTTATTTATTACAGAAGGAAGTAATGCTACTCTGTTATTAGTGGAGATCTACATGTTCATTTTCTTCATATAATATATACGTGTACGTATGTGTTATAAATGTTGTTTTGTGGTGATATGGGTTATTCTATCTTTCTTTTTTTTTTTTGGATAACGGATCGCCCCCACAATCTTAGACCTGTGAAGGATGTAAATCGCAAGATGTGCAGTGCAGTGGCAGGACTCCATCCTGAGATGTTACGAGTCACCGCGCTATATGCCCTGGGGCTGGTTTATTCTATCTTTTTTGTGTGTGTTTGGTTGTGTTATCATCTGGTTTAGTTTTGTTTGCCTGTTCTTAGTTTATTTATTCACAAAAAAAGTAAAATGTAGAGAATAGATTAAAATGGTTTATAGGTTTATATGTAAAACAAGGTTTTCCGTGATGGCCTTTTGGGATTAGATTGCTAGTTCAGACCTCATTTTAGGCCTTTTAGAGTTTTTCCAAAAGAAAGAAAATAGGGGTAAAAGAAAATCCACTAAAATAAGACATCAAAATAGCTTGGTGAAGTAAAATTTTAAGAGATTTAAGTCTAAATTTGGAAAGAAATTACTATCATCAATTGGAGCAAAGAGTATAACTAGTGTAAATTTCTTTAATTTAGGGGAGAAACACAAAAATGAGGGAAAAGAGTTGGTATAGCTGGTGTATTTTTTGAAGATTTAAGAGATTTATCAGTTGGAAAGTATGCTTCTTGCCTCTTTTTTTATTGATGTATCTTTAAATCTTATAACTTACAAATTTATTTATTGTAGTCCTTGAGTGTGCCCAGATTGTGTTCTAGCATCAATGCGTAACCTATTAAAATCATGAGAAAATCTTGAAAACTTGGTTAGCATCCAAATATTCATAAATCAGTTGGGTTCTTTCTATTCTTAGACAGAACTGTAGGGGTATAAACATGTTTAATTTTCACATCAAGAATATTGGGGAGATCAGAGAACTCACCGAGATGGACAGCCCTGATATATTGATTCCAACCTTTATTTGCTAACGTGGAGTACTTGCATGAATGAAGATTTCTTGGACAAAGACCAACCCTGGGAGGAGATTCTTAGGGTGTAAAAGATATGGGGTATAAACAGTATGTCATTTGAAGTGCAAATTCCAATTGACAACGGTTGACAACAAATCCAACATTGTCAAACAAATATATTAGCTTTAAAAGTGTGTTAAATAAACTCACTTTAGGAATGAGGTTCTTCATTAAAAAAATTTGGGAAAATATTCTTGTAATGGACAGTGTAATTCTTCCTGATGATTTTGTATTTTATTTTGGAGTTTGTTTTCATGTGTCTGTTTTCTTGGAAAATGGTTTCTTTGATTTTTTTTGGGTTGAATAAAAGAATATTTTGGGGGTGCGATGATGATGAGTTTATATACATCTCGTTAATCTGATATTAACATGCGGACAAAAATCTCATCCATTCTTACAAATTACTGAGCGTCTTCTCTTTCCTTTTTGTAAAAGAAAGAAGAATATTTTGGGGAGGTTTTTCAAGTCTATATTTGTTTAAAAAAGCATTGTGTAAGTTTTCTGGTCTTCAGGGAATTGCACTCAGCTATAAATGGAAATCAGAAAGCACAGAAGATTTATTAGTTATTTTTGTAGAAAGAATGTTGTAGGACTGATTAAGGATTCATTATGTGTTGTTGGTTTGCGTAATGCCATGTTTCACTCATTGATGTGGCATGGAGGGCTTCTTTCATGTCCTCGACCTAATTGAGTTCGCTACTGATTGTATTGTGGGGGATCTCAATTTATTAAATGTGATAGGTCAGAAATTCAATAATGATTGTCCTTAAAGAACTGATCAAGTAGTAAATCTATTTTTCTTTTATATATATGTATTTATCCTTTTTCCTTGATTTTTTATAAAACAAGCAAATAATGATACTCTGTTACTAGTGTAGATCCAAGTTGGTTTATTGTTTCTTCATATATTAAGCAGTTTAAGTTTGTAGCTCAAATTACTATTATCAATTGAAACAGACAATGAAAAGAGTATAGCTGGTGTAAGTTTCTGAAAATGAGGGAGAAGCCCAAAAATGAAGGGAAAAGAATTGGCAGGACCAATGTTTCGTAGGAGAAATGATGGGAACTGGTTGGAAACTCTGATTCTTGCCTTTGTTTCTATTGATATATTTTCACACCTTAGAACTTTTAAAAATTTATTTATCGTAATCCTTGTGTGAGTTTGGAATCTGTTCTAGCATCAATGTGTAATATACTCAAAGCAGTAGAAATTCTTAAAAACTTGGTAATCTTCCAATATTCATAAAATTGATTGGTTTCTATTTGCAGATAGAGCTGTAAAGGCTAAAAAATGTGTTTATTATTTGGAGCTGTGAGATATTGAAATTATATAGTATTATGTATATGTGCATTGTGAACCCTGTTTCTCTTTCTCTCAGTGAATGCTTATGAGAGTGTGAGATGCTGTATTGTATCTGTTATCGTCTTATGTTTTGGTTATTTGTGTTTTATGCTGTGGTTTTATGCAGGAAGGCATTCTGGCATTGGTTTTATGTCTTTTACTATGTTTTAATTTCTGCCATTCGTTAAGATATTTTTGTTCTGTATCTTTATACACAGCCTAAGCAAATCCACGAGATCAAAGATTTCCTTCTCACTGCCAGAAGGAAGGATGCACGCTCTGTGAAAATCAAGAGGAGCAAAGATGTTGTCAAGTTCAAGGTTCGCTGCTCCAAGTACCTGTACACGCTTTGTGTTTTTGACTCAGAGAAGGCTGACAAGTTGAAGCAGTCTCTTCCCCCAGGTTAATTGATATTCATATATTTGTTAGTCTACATGTATTTATCTGTTGTTATTATTCATTTACTCATAATGAGATCTGCAAGCATAAAAATAGGTAAACAAATGGTATTAGAAATTAGCATGTGAACATTCCTTATTGAACCAATTATGAATTCAGGGAAATGTTTTTGGATGTTTTGATTATTTGTTCTTCTTGTATGATAAGAAAATGTTTTGTGCTGCTACATTATGTTCTTTGTATCCTGGAATGTTAACTATTTATGTTCAGAGTAACTGAATTGTTCTGGCTAATCATGTTTGCAGGTTTGAGTGTTCAAGATCTGTGAGAATATGCATGGAATTAGTTGCCAAGAGATGGGTGCTAGGCTTTTATTATTTTCGTTTAATGTTTTTAGTGGTGAAATATTGCACTGGCAATTCGGTTCTCCTAATGTTGAACTCGCATTTTGTTATTAGAGTTCTTGTGATACGCAATTTGTTTATCTTGTATTAGTGCATCACTGCATCGGCATTGAGTGTTTAGAACAGCCAGAGAACTATTTATGAACCTCAATTTTATCTGCAGTTACCTTTCTTCCCATAATTCACCACCCTTGTACTTCACCTTCCCTAAACTGGCGGCTTAATTTCTGACCAGGATTGGGGAATTTTTTGCCTTCACCTCTTGTGATACTAACTTGTCTGCCTTGTTTTGGTGTATGCGTGGTTGAGTTTGGGAATGCTTCTAAGGGCATCACCATATACCGTGAAATCTTAGTCTTGTTTTGTGCATGCATAGTTTTATATTTCCTAGATAGCGTCGGATTTTTTCTCATCGAACACCTGTAAATATAAAACATATTTTCCAAATTCTTAAACTTTTTTACCAAACTCTAAAACCTTTTTTTCTAACTGTTGTATTTTTTTCCCATGTTAGCATCACATCATTTTTTTTGTTTTTTGTTTTATAGAAAAACTTAGTCAAATAGAAATTTAAAATAGTTTATCGGCTCAAGTAGTTTTGGTTTATGGTTAAGACAATTTTTAAATTGGTTTTTGATAAAATAGTTGTGATGCTAGAAATTATTTTGTTTGATAAAATAATTATGAAAATAATTTTTTTTATATGAATGTTAGTTTATAAGATTTTTTTAAAAAAAATTTCTTTAGAAATATTTAACTTAACTTTTGCTTGTAAGAAACAATCTTTTTTATAAACTCAAACGTGCAATTCTTTTCTGCACTTGGTGTGATGTAGTTTTTGCATCTAATGGAACCTTCAATGGTAATCTTTTGAATACTTTGTTGGCAACAATAATTAGGACTACTAATGAAGTTTTTTAAAATTATCGAAAGTTTTTTTTAATGTAAATAAAAAATAGTGTGTTGAGCAGGGGCAAACAAAAATTTCTCCCCCCAAAGGTAAGTACTGGGGCGCGCTCACTACGTCTCTGTACTTATTTTTGGTACAACTGAACCTTTAGCTTAAAGATCGGGGGGAAGGAAAATCAAGTTTCCAGTTCATATGTGATTCTTTTACACGTGGTGATCAGGGGAGGAAACCCACCACCAAAGAAGTTCAGTTTATCTGCTAATGCCCCATCTTGGCTTTTTATGAGTTTAATAGGCATTTGAGCAACATGAAAAATTAGAGTTAAGAATCAAGTTAAGTTTTTATTGTGCTATTTTAATTTGTGTTTAGTCAATTGATTGAGCTTAAATCGAGCTCAAATTTAAAATTTAGTTTTGAATAGTTTATCAAGTTAAATTCGAATACTTTAAAGTTCGGTTCGAAAGGTTTTCAAACAGTTTGATAAAATATTATCAAGTTCGAATCGAACTCAAAATCGAAATAATATTTATCGATCAGTATAAATTGGAATTGGATTCAGCAAAGTTTATGATTAAATTGAATCGATTGATGCAACAGAACATGTGCCATTGACGAAGTAAAATGGCTAACGTGACATTACTCGTGGTAGCTGAGTTGTCAGATTATGTGGCAGAACACATTGCAAAAAAGGTAAAACTGGTTGCTTACATGGTGAGACGTGGTAGCTGACTTTGCAGGGTGGTAAAAAGATTATCATTCTCAATGGTGGACGCCTTGAACGTGTGAAGGTTATCCGCATTGACTTAGCACACCGGATTTTCTAGACAAGCCAATTGGTGTCTGAAGTACAATAGGATGGAAACTGAGAATATGAAGAGTTTGAAGTAACATACTCTATTTTTCGTGTGGTGACGCGTGAGGACAATCCAACTGGGTCGTCTGTCGACATTCTAGGGGTGAGCAGATTGGTGAGGTATGAGGCCATTGGTGCCGACGGTGTAAGCAGAGTAGATGTAAAAGACAACAAATTAAAATAAGGGTATGTTTGGTACTTAGAAATTTTCGGCTAAAAGAAAAAACTAAATTGATTGTGGCTCAATTTAGCTCTGATACCATGATACCATGTTACAGAAAGTAAAGAGAGATAGAAAGAGCCTCAAAGAAGTGTGTTCATTGAATTTTTAGCAACTGTACAAGAGATATTTATAGAGTTGCACAACCGTACATGGTAAGTAAGTTAACTATACAATCTCAATATCCCTAATAATCAGTTGAATCGCAGAATATACTCTTAACAATAAAGAATGTAAGGTACGTAGCGTACAAGGTAGAGCTTCCCTTTAACATCAAATACCATTTGATCGACTCCACTCAAGCCTTACCATCAAAACTTAGAAGACCTTAGTCGAGGGAAATCTGAGTGTGCACGAGGGGGCGTTTGTGCCTAGTATGATAAAGAAGTGGAGGAAATTTTATTAGATAGGACGATTTATGATGCAAACAACCATATGAGTTATTTGTGAGGTGGAAGGCATTGCCCAACAACGAGAATAGTTAGGAACCTGTGGTTGTTTTATGACAGCTTGAGGAACAAATGAAGAAGTTTCGCAAGACAAAAGTGGACCCTCAAGGGCATCTCTCAGATAGGTGGAAGAGAATTATATGGTCAGGCCTGATTACACGTGCATTGGGGCAAAATCCTGGAGTAGTAGTACATTATAGTCTTCTCTAGAATTTTCTTGTATTTGCGTTTATCAAAAATTTGTAGACGGTCCTAGAACCTATATAATCAGCTACTCATTGAGGAGGCGAGGGTAGTACAATTTGGGTATTCGCTCCCCCTGTTGTACACAACAAGACTCTTGTGAGAATGAATTGAGGCTGAACTTAACTACTCAAAGAGAGGATGAGCAGTTAGGTGTAGCATGGGTAGCCAAAGTTATGAGAAAAACTTATAACCTATGATAGGTGATTGAAATCACCTTGACAAGATGCTCAGGTGGTGATCTTCCAAACACCCAAGTCTAGAATAACTTGTAAAGATTAAGAATCGGAAACAAAAACAGAAATGAAAGAAAGAAAGAAGACAAGCGATTTGTTATCGAGGTTCGACAATAGCCTACGTCCCCGTGAGTTCACCTGAACTCTCTGCACTAAATCAATGGTTCTTTTACAATCACAGCAACCCTCTCCAAGAAGCTCAAGTTCTTGAAGAAACAAAGAAGAAAAAAAACAGAAAGTGATAAGAACTAACCCTAGAATTTTCCCAAGAAAATTCCCTTTACAAGCCCTTCAATCCACTTTCTATTCTACTCACTCTTCTACATAACCAGCCTTACAAATGAGTCTCTCTTGTTTTGTGTCTTTGCACTCTTTACAATTCTTTCACTTTTGATCACAAGTTATGTCACATTGTTGTTGAGAATGAAGCTAGGTGACCCTTTATATAGTGCACCAACTTCTTGTCCAATCTTGAGTGTCATTCTCCACCCTTAGATCTTGATGACCAATCAACCATGGCCCTTGATCAATCCTTAGTGATCCTATGCGTTTTGGACATGTCTCCACGCACTTAACAAAGGCTGAATCAAATGGACTATGTGTGCCTTCAAGGTGCGGCCTGAAACAGGGCAAGATGTGGCCTAGAGCAGGGCACACTTACTCCCTCTGGGCATCGCGGCCTGGGAAGAGCAGGGCCGCGGCTTGACTTGATGCACACACCTTTTTCCAGCTTTGTGCTAGGCACACTCCAAGTGTGTTAAGGCTTCAATGACTTGATGTTTGACCTCTTCCAACCTTGTTTAAACCTTAGACAAATACCAACAATCTCTACCTTTGTCGAAGTGTTTAAACCTGAACCATTGTGCAGAGAACTCAGAATCCAAACTTATTTTGAGTCATCAATCAACCGACTCCAATCCCAAGTAGTCCAAGGCAATGATTGAACTTACTTAGGGGTAGAACTTTGGTGCCTAAATCTGCAGGATTTTCCTCTGTGGCTACCTTGTCCACATGAATGCATCATTCTGTAACATTTTCTCGAATGAAATGATACCGAACATCCATATGCTTTGTCCTCTCATGGAACACCGGATTTTTACACAAGTGCAATGCACTTTGACTATCCGAAAACACCACAACCTGCTCTTCTAGGACCTTCAACTCTTCCAACAACCCTTTGCACCACATAGCCTCTTTTATGGCTTCCGTTGCTGCTATGTACTCAGCCTCGGTTGTTGAGAGTGCTACCACAGGCTGCAACTGAGCCTTCTAACTTACACAGCATCCGTTTAAGTTGAAGAAGTATGAGATAATCGATCTTCTTTGTCTGCTCCATAGTCCGAATCTGCATAACCTTCAAGACAGATGGACTTACCCCTCTTCTCATAAATCAGCCTCACTTCTGGGCTTCCCTTCAAGTACTTCAGCAAACACTTCATCACAAGCCAATGCTCCTTTCTGGGATTACTCATAAACCTGCTGAGAACACTTATTGCATTAGCAATATCAGGTTTAGTGCTTACCATGGTGAACATTACAGAACCAACCGCACTAGAGCAGGGGACCTTTTCCATTTCCTTCTTCTCCGCCTCCGATCTCGGACATTGATCGCTGGAAAACTTGAAATGACCAACAAGGGGAACCTTCACTGGTTTGCTATCTTCTATAGAGAACTTAGATATCATCTTCTCTATATAGGAAGTTTGAGAGATCTTCAATCTGTTTCTCTCCTTTTCCCGGATGATGCACATCCTAAGGATCTTCTGTGCATGGCCAAGATCCTTCATCTCAAACTCCTCACTGAGTTGAGCCTTCAATTTTCCTATCCTCTCCATGCTGCTCCCAACCAGCAACATATCATCAACATAGATCAGGATGATCACCACTTCCTCCACCTTCTGCCCCTTGTAGTACAAGCACGAATCATAGTAGCTCCTCATAAAACCCAAGCTGATTACAAAGGAATCAAACATCTTATTCCATTACCGAGGTGATTGTTTCAGGCTATAGAGAGATTTCTTCAATTTGCACACCAACTTTCCCTGCCTTCCTTCCTCATAGTCTTCGGGTTGCCTCATGTAGATGGTTTCATCAAGCCCTCCATGTAAGAATGATGTCTTCACATCCAATTGCTCGATTTCCTAATCAAATTGGACCACCATTGCCAATACTATCCGTATCGTCTTGTACTTCACAACCGATGAGAAGATTTCGGTGAAATCTATGCCTTCTTTTTGTGTGAACCCTTTCGCCACCAGCCTAGCTTTATACCGGACTTCATCCCCTAGAGTGTTCTCTTCTTTGATCTTGTAGATCCATCTACAATCCACAATTCTCTGTTTTTCTGGTTTGGGCACCAATACCCAAGAGTTGTTCTTCATCAAAGAATCTATTTCTTCCTCCATAGCCAGCTTCTACTTTAATGAATCCTTACACTCCATGGCTTCCATATAAATTTCTGGTTCACTCATCTCTCCTTATGTCTAAGGAGCTGCTACATTAGCATCCGCAAACTCATATCTCAAAGGTGGTCTCACCACCCTCCTTTCCTTTGTGAGCTGGTAGTCCTTCTGACTTGCTGCATCAACCTCTTCCAGTTCAGCCTTTTCTTGAGTTTCTTGAGCTTGGCCTTCATTAATGGGCTCTACCTAGTCCGAACCCTCTTGCCTTCCTTGCTCTACCTGAACTGAATTCTCCTTGATGCGATGTTCCACAAATTCTGGACTTGTTTGCTCACTAGCCCCTGCAAGGTTAGTTTTCTCCAAGTAGGGAAATAATAATTCATTAAAAATAACATCCCTACTTATTATGAGTTTCATTCCTTTTGATGTGCATATGCAGCACACCCAAAAGTCCTAAGGTTGTTTAACTCAGGGGGTTTCCCACTCCACATCTCCATGGGAGTCTTAAAGTCTAAAGCCCTAGAGAGTGATCTATTAACCAAGTATGCAGCTGTAGACACAGCTTCTCCCCAAAAATATTTTGGTAAATCAGACCTAATTAACATGCACATAACCTTTTCCATAAGGGTTCTATTCATTCTCTCAGCAACTCCATTTTGTTGGGGGTCTTCACAACCATTCTATGTCTTAGAATATCATTTAATTCACAGAATTTATCAAAATCCTTATTAAAAAATTCTAAACCATTATCGGTTCTTAACACCTTAACTACCCTGCCCATTTGAGTCTCCAACAACTTTTTCCACACCACAAATTTATTCAATGCATCCAATTTATTTTTAAGCAAATAAACCCAAACCTTTCTTGAATAATCATCAATTAAAGACAAAAAGTAACGATTACCTCCCTGTGTTGGTGTCCTTATGGTCCCCAAAGATCTGCATGGATGTAGTCAAGAATCCCTTTAGACTTGTGCACTCCGGTGTTGAAGTTGACCCGATGTTGCTTCCCAAGAATGCAACTCTCACAGAAATCCAGTTTCTCTACTTTGTCTTCACCAAGTAGACCATCCTTGCTGAGAACTTGCAGCCCCTTTTCGCTCATATGTGCCAAGTGATTGTGTCAAAGTGTTGTCTTATCTATCTTAACCATCAAGCTTCCTGCTTGATCCTTGATTTATGTCTCACTGATCATCTCATAAAGTCCATCTTTTATTGCTGCTTTGATCACTACCAAAGATCCCTTGGTCACCTTGATATTTCCTTCATTTGCTTTGTATGTATACCCCATGGAATCCAACTGCCCCAATGAGATCAAATTCTTCTTCAAATCCGGAAGATACCTCACATTCCACAGCAGCCTTGTGACTCTATCAAACATCCTCAACTGGATGTCTCCAATCCCCCTCACTTGGCAAGAATTGTCATTCCCCAAGAAAACCCTTCCATTATTGATCTATTTGAAATTCTTGAACCATTCCTTGTGAGGGCACATGTGATATGTGCACCCGGAATCCAGAATTCATTTCTCGCTGCCTTGCTTCCTGCTTACATTTGAGCACACAATAAGAACATCATCTTGTTCTTCTCCTTTGGCAACCGAAGCCTCTCCATTGTTGGTATGGCTTCTCTCTCTCTCATCCCACAACCTCTTCTTGCAACCTTTCTTGAAGTGACCCTCCTTGTTGCAGTAGAAGCATTGCCTTCCTCCAAACTTTGGTTTGGAATGGGATCTCCCATAGCTCTACCCTCTACCTCTTGATTTCTCCCGATAGTTGCCATGAATGCTACTTCCATTCCGAGTTGTTGGCCTTCCTCTTACGAACAGCCCTTCCCCACTTGATGCCTCCCTACTCTTGGCTTTGAAATCATGAGCCTTTATAGCATTGAGCACAATTTCTTTGGTTATTGTATCTCTTCCATATTCAATTGCATTAATTAAACTATCAAAACAATCAGGAAGAGAATTTAATAACATAGCAGCCAATTGTTCATCCGGGAATTTAATACTACAACTAGCTGATAGATGCTTAAATATTCATATTTAAGCCCCCTTATTTACAGTTGTTAGGTCCTTAATTACGTTAATTTTATCTCTTTTACTCCATTTGTGTGTTTTACATGTTTTTATAGGGTCTTGGATAAAAAGAAGCAGTTTTGACACTTAAATGAAGAAATCTGGAAAGCCCTAGAGCATTCTCTGCACAAATTGCGATCGATCGCACCATGCAATGCGATCGAGCGCACAATGCAATTGTACGCACACTTGAAGGATCGAGCGCACACTGCGATCGAGGGCACATGTACGGGCGTGAACAGTAAACTGCAGAACCCTATTTTGGAAATAAGAGAATTGTTGTTTTAGGAAGGTTTAGGAACTCATGGTTCTCTTAGGACTTCTCAAGGACCTATAAATACACTTGTAACTCACACACAAAAGACACACCTTAGATAGAAAACACTTTTCTCTTTTTTTTTACTTGGAGTTGAGGGCTTGGGAGAGAATTGACGTCTCTTCTCTCGGGTTTATTCTTCTCTTTTATGTTTAGTTTATTTATAATGTTTACTTCAGTTAGTATGTATAACTAACTCTCTTACAGGGCTCGATTGAAGCCCTAGTTATGCATTCCCATATTTTTATTCATTGATTAAATCTTTGCCGATAGCTTATTATGTTACTTAACTTGATTAACACCTGTGCTTATTTAAATTCCTCATATGTATGTGTAAGGCCAACGTATGCATGTGGTATGGATGGGTTAGTTAGATCAATTTGGATGACCGAGTCCTGGGTCTAACATTAGTAACAAGGGATATCTTATCCGGGTACCCGGGTTAATCAACATGGGAAACCGGGAGTAGATACCATGCCCTAGGTCTCATGTGGTTGTCGATTTCCACAGTACTTATGTTTTATTAAGGAACAACTCAAGCAGATACCATGCTGAATCCCTTAAGGAAGAAAAGAGTTAGAGGAGATACCATGCCTAACTTGTTGCTTAGGGAAATCAATAGCTTAAGGAGTAGATACCATGCCCTTAGGTTGGTAACCAGTAGGTATACATAATAAAGCTAGTGCACTGATACCTTACACACATTGGGAATGTATGACTAGTGGTGGATATCAAAGCCCTATGTCTTTATTATTATCAAATTACTTTCCAACAAATATTTTTTTTTTTTTTTACTTTTGAGAAACTAATTCTAAAAAGCAACTTTACCAATCCCTGTGGAGATGACCTTGCTTTCGCATACTAGACTACACTGATAACCTTGTGCACTTGCAAGTATAACTAGTACGATTATTTACTCATTAATTTAGGTAGATAACCGCACAACAAGTTTTTGGCACCGTTGCCGGGGATCGCGTTAAATTTTCTTTTAGAATTATTTTCGTCGTTATTTTTATTCTGCTTTAAATTTTCTAAAAAAAATTTAAGTTTTTCACTTTTATTTTTATTTTTCATAAAACCTTAATTGATTTCCTTTCTATTTCAAGCACTTCGAAACCCTACTCGTACTTTCTGTGGTATTTGCGATCGATTGCAACCTCTTGTGCGATCGAGCGCAATTCGGGCAGAGAGTTGCCCTAGCAGCAGAGTGGAACTGCTGCACTGAAGTTGGTTTACCTGATTTATGCACGGACTTCGATCCCGACATCAAACACTCTTTCCCCTCGATCCCAAGCTTGAGCGGACCATCCGACAAAGGCTTAAAAACAACTTCGAGGAAAACAAAAAGGAATTCGAGAACGAAGCTCCAATGGCGGAACAGCTCGAAAACCAGCAACCACCTGCACGAATACCGATGAAGCAATCCTTCACCCTACAGAACCTTATTCAGCCATCATGCATTGTATATCAACCTGAGGCGGAAGGCAATTACTACATATCTCCGCAAATACTAAGTGCACTAACTCACTTTCGGGGTACACCCAACGAAGATCCACACTTGCACCTCTGAGAATTTTTCGATCTTTGCAAGTTCTAGTATATCCAAGGCCTAGACCAAGAAGGAATAAGGTTAATTCTATTTCCCTTTTCCTTAAAATATAATGCTAAACTATGGTACAATTCTTTACCTGCAGTTTCAATCCACACTTGGGAGGAGTTGGCTGGCAAATTTCTGAGGAAGTTCTTCCCAGCCCAAAAGACAAGGCAAATGAGGAAGGAGATCCAATCCTTCCAACAAAGGGATGGAGATCTGTTCTTTGAGGCATGGGGACACTTCAACGAGCTACTACTCAAATGCCCACACCACAACCTACCCCAAGATGAGCTGGTACTAGCCTTTTATAAAGGTCTAAATGACATGAATAAAGGTATTGCTGATTCTGGTTGTGGAGGTGTGCTAATGGAGAAGAGCAGTGAAGAAGCTATGGAACTGTTTGAGGCATTGAGTGAGCATACCCAACAATTCTCCTCAAGATATAAACAATGAGTCAAGAGCAAAAGTATGTATGAAGCTACTCTAAATGGCGGAACCTCTACCCAAATAGCTGCTCTGGAGAGGAAGCTAGATATGAGGCTAGATATGATTGTAAAAGCTATGACTGCTCAAAACACCTCACCGAGTCCACAAGCTATATCACCCCAGGTATGTGCTATATGTTCCCAATTTAATCACACCACTGAGACCTGCCATTTGTATTCATCTACAGATCCCGAGTAAGTGAACTATGTGGGACCAAACAATGCATATGCATACAACCCTGGATGGCGGAACCACTCCAACCTATCATGGAACAATAATCAAGACACCTTGAACCCTCAAAGGCAACAAAGGAACGTCCATAAAGCAACCCAACCCATTCTAGAACCCAATAAGGATGATCTAGAGAGTCTTGTAAAGCAACTGGCCCTTCAACAACAGCAACTAATGACAACATATGAGCAAGCAATTCAAAGGTTAGAGGCACAAATGGGACAATTGGCTAAGGAGCTAAGTGAAAGGAAGCAAGGTGAACTCCCTGCACAAACATTACCAAATCCAAGAGGGTATCAGCAGCTGAAAGCCGTTACAACTCTCCGAAATGGTAAGATCATAGGAGTTAATGAGCCAGCTCAAGCATCTCCAGCTAAGCCATCCACATCCAAGGTGAGTGAAATAGAGAAATGGAATGCACCACCTTTCCCTCAAAGGTTAGTAATGCCCAAGAAAGATAAACTGCTTGATATTTTTGAAACCTTGAGAAAAGTAGAAATTAACATTCCCTTATTATATGCAATTAAACAAATTCCTGCTTATGCTAAATTTTTAAAAGATTGTTGCACTAATAAAAGAAAGTTTCAAGAACATGAGACAGTGGCTCTAACTGAAGAGGTAAGTGCGGTATTGTTAAGAAAACTACCACCAAAACTGAAAGATCCGGGTAGTTTTACTATTCCCTGTAGGATAGGTGATAAGTTGTTTGAACGAGCATTACTAGATTTAGGAGCGGGGGTAAATTTGCTACCGTACACGGTATTCGAAACCCTAGGTTTGGGGGAGTTACAACCAACTTCCATTACTTTACAGTTGGCAGATAGGAGTATCAAAAGGCCTAGGGGTATTCTTGAGGATGTCCTAGTTAAGGTAGGAGAATTCATTTTGCCTGTTGATTTCATTGTGCTAGATATAGAGGAATGCCTTATGCCATTACCCCTACCCATCATATTAGGGAGACCCTTCATGAGAACTGCCGATACTAAGATTTGTGTAAAAAAGGGCATAGTAAGTATGAAGATCAATGGTGAGAAAATAGAATTTAAAATATTTGATGCAATGAAACTTCCTCAAGATGACTTTGAATGCTTTAATGTTTGTATGATATAAAACTTTGTTGAGCAAGCTTTTCAGGTCCAACACATTGATCCATTAGAGACTGCTCTCACCAATAGCTTCATGGAGATGGATATTGAGCAAGAATATAAAGATGTTACTCATGACATCATCACAACTGTGCACCATCTTGCAATCTCTCCAAAATACTCCAGTATGTATCCTCCCTCATTTGAATCTCTCATACCCACTAATACTACTCTTCTCCCATCTATTGTGCAGGCACCAACATTGGAACTCAAGCAGCTACCCGAGCATTTAACATACGCCTACTTGGGAGAAAATGAGACTTTACCTGTGATTGTAGCTGCTAACTTGAGTAGTGGAGAAGAAGGGAAGCTGTTAAGAGTTCTTAGGGAGCATAAAACTGCCATTGGGTGGACCATTGCTGACATTAAGGGGATAAGTCCAGCAAAGTGCATGCATAATATTTACCTTGAAGAAGAAGCAAGGCCCACTCGAGATGCTCAAAGAAGACTTAACCCACACATGAAGGAGGTAGTAAAGGCCGAGATATTAAAGCTACTAGATGTTGGCATCATTTACCCTATATCGGATAGCAAATGGGTGAGTCCGGTCCAAGTCGTTCCTAAAAAGAGTGGGATAAACGTGGTAAAGAATGAAGATGATGAGCTCATACCTACAAGAAAAACAACGGGTTGGAGAGTATGCATTGATTACCGGAGATTAAACAAAGTGACTAGAAAAGATCATTTTCCCTTGCCATTCATTGATCAAATGCTAGAGAGGTTAGCCGGACACAGTTATTACTGCTTCTTGGATGGGTATAGTGGATACAATCAAATTGCCATAGCACTTGAGGATCAAGAAAAGACTACATTCACATGTCCTTTCGGTACATTTGCTTATAGAAGAATGTCATTCGGTTTATGCAATGCACCAGCCACTTTTCAAAGATGTATGATGAGCATTTTTTTCGATATGGTAGAGAAATATATTGAGATATTTATGGATGATTTTAGTGTCTTTGGATCTAATTTCAATGAGTGCCTAAATCATTTGGAAAATGTCCTAAGGAGATGTGAAGAGAGTAATTTAGTACTGAATTGGGAAAAATGTCACTTCATGGTTCAACAAGGTATTGTGTTGGGTCACTCCATCTCAGACAAAGGTATTGAGGTAAACAAGGCTAAGGTTGACATCATTTCAAAGCTACCTCCCCCTCTCACGGTCAAAGGCATTAGAAGTTTCCTTGGACATGTCGGTTTTTATAGAAGATTCATCAAGGACTTCTCCAAAATCTCGAGACCTCTTTGTGCACTATTGACTAAAGATACCAAGTTTGAATGGAATGATGATTGTATGCAAGCTTTCAAAACCTTGAAGAATGTTCTCACCTCTGCCCCAATAATGATGGCACCGAATTGGAACCTCCCTTTCGAATTAATGTGTGATGCCAGTGACTTCGCTTTGGGAGCTATCTTAGGTCAAAGAATCAATAAGGTACCTCATGTTATTTACTATGCTTCTAGAACATTAAATGATGCTCAGCTTAACTATTCTACTACTGAAAAAGAATTGTTAGCTGTTATTTTTGCTTTAGAGAAGTTTAGATCATATCTTATTGGTTCTAAAGTTATTGCATTCACTGACCATGCTGCTCTGAGATATTTGTTTTCTAAGAAAGATGCAAAGCCTAGGCTAATCAGATGGATACTCCTACTCCAAGAGTTCGATTTAGAGATCAAAGACAAAAAGGGGAGTGAGAATGTAGTTGCAGATCATTTGTCAAGACTCCCATATGAGAGTGATGATAAAGAGTTACCATTAAATGAGAACTTCCCTGATGAACAACTATTTGCACTCGAGGTAAAACTTCCATGGTATGCTGATATAGTTAATTATCTAACCGTTAAAATTTTTCCCCCAGGTATGACTACTAAAGAAAAGAAACGGCTAATATCTCTGTCAAGACACTACCATTGGGATGATCCATACCTTTTCAAGGTCTGCCCTGATCAAATCGTCAGAAGATGTATCCCAGAAGATGAGCATTCGAGCTTGTTGCAACATTTCCATTAGTTTGCTTGTGGAGGTCATTTTGGAGCAAAACGAACAGCTCTTAAAGTACTCCAATCTGGTTTCTATTGGCCTAACCTATTTAAAGATGCTTTCTCCTTTTGCAGCTCATGTGATAGATGCTAGCAGACAGGTAACATCTCTTCCCGAAATCAAATACCCTTACAAAATATTCATGTAGTAGAACTCTTTGACGTATGGGGCATTGATTTCATGGGACCCTTTCCTAACTCATTTGGCTATTTATATATTCTTATGGGCGTGGATTATGTGTCTAAATGGGTTGAGGTTGTCCTCTTAAGGACTAATGATCACAAAATGGTTATCAAGTTTTTGCAGGCTAACATTTTTACTAGGTTTGGAACCCCAAGAGCAATCATCAGTGATGGGGGCAGCCACTTCCATCATCGTTCTTTTTCCGAACTACTCCAAAAATATGGGATTACTCATAGATTTGGCACTCCATATCATCCTCAAACCAGTGGCCAAGTATAAATAAGCAACCGAGAGATCAAAGGAATTTTAGAAATGACAGTAAAGCCGAATCGGAAGGATTGGTCTCTACGCTTAAATGATGCTTTGTGGGCATATAGGACAGCTTATAAGACCCCAATTGGTATGTCTCCCTACCGCCTAGTCTTTGGAAAAGCATGCCATCTCCCGGTGGAATTAGAACATCGAGCATATTGGGCCATTAAACAGTTCAACTTTGACATGAAGCAAGCGGGTGAGAAAAGGAAGCTACATATAAATTAGGTTGAAGAATTGAGATATGAGGCCTATGAGAATGCAAAGTTATACAAGGAACGGACCAAAGCTTATCATGACAAACAACTAGTCCGGAAGGAGTTCCATGTAGGGCAAAAGGTGCTGCTATATAACTCCCGATTGCGGCTGTTCCCAGGCAAGCTCAAATCCAGATGGTATGGTCCATACATGGTCACCAAGGTCTTTCCTCATGGTGCATTAGAAGTCTGTGGCCCCAACGAAAATCAGCCCTTTACAATCAATGGACACAGAGCCAAGCTATATCTCGACACCAAATTTCCTCCAAGAGATGAAGACTTGGCACTTGAATCAGTACAGTATACAGCTGAAACACAAGCACTAGAGCTCCAAGAGGTGGACTCTAAGTGCCTCCTTCCAAACAACTAGCATGGTAGCAAGAGAGTGCTTGAGCAAAGTAAAAATTTAATCACCAATTAAGCTCAAGCACCTCTGGTAAGGAGGTCATGCTGTAGGCCATTTTTGATCGCCTACCTCCAGCACCCAGTGCCTCTCTGACTGCACCACCTGATGATCAGTAGTGAGAGAGTACCACGTCTGGCTGAAGATGTTAAACTTAGCGCTCATGGGAGGCACCCCAAAGCATATCCTTTTCATAGTTTATTATTAGTATTTCATAGTTTACTTTTTCTATTGTTGTTTATTGCTTGTTTTCCATTTTATGTCTGTTTTTCTTTCTTTTTCGAGGACAGTGTGAGTGCATCCAGTTGAAGTTTGGGGGCGTGCTACGAGCCATGTCAGCCATCAGTTCTCCATCTCCCAGGTCAGCTCCTTCCATGCTATTCATACATTGGGGACAATGTGCAATTTAAGTTTGGGAGTATGGGGACACATTCACACACTCACTGTGTCCCACTTTTTTTTGTTTTGTTGCTATTTTCATAGATAAATGCATGTTCATTCTATCCAATAAACTTTTTTGATCTCAACAAAACTTTATGATTCGACTTCATCAGCGAGCTTAACACTTTGAGCATATAGACCAATAATCGAGTTTTGAACCTAGATCACTGCCTTTTAGGCATTTAAGAATTCACAAGTTTAACTTAAACTATCACGAGCACATTAGCACATAATTGTGTGGGGTATGACATGTTATTTGGATTGGTATGTTTCTTTTGCTTGACTGTGAACTAGATGACCTATTAGATTAACATTTTGGCATATAAAAATAGAAAAGATTGATTCATGCTAAAAAAAAAATGCTCCTAATGATCAATAAAAACAAATCTTCCGCTGAGTAACTGGCCCTCTTGCCTCAGTAAGCATTGAGTGTCACGTCAAAAGGTGAAAAATCTTAAATGGTCATTAAAAAGAACTTTCCACTGAGTAACTGGCCCTCTTGCCTCAGTAAGCATTGAGTGTCACGTCAAAATGTGGAAACTTCTAAGTGGTAGCATAAAAACCAGTTTTGTTTCGTAGCCTTGTTGACTCGAGCTAGTAAGTCCTTAGGGGTGTCTTTACACCTAATTCCCTAAAACCATCTGGTTTGAGAGTCATTGACTAAACGCTCGTTACACGAGTCAACAAGAAGCTTAAGGGAACTAACTCGGCAAAAAGATCACAAATAAAAGTCTATGCCATATTTGTTGACTCTAATAAGAAGTTTGGTGAATCTTGAGTCATCGAAACAATACACGTTTGAAATTCTTGGAAACCTAATCTTTTGTGTGCTAGTCACCACACACTAAAGTCAAATTTGTGATGTCTTAAGCTACCTCATGAAATGATTTGCGTTCAAAACTCTTAATTATTGTAAAAATATGTTTACACTTGTTAAGCTTGCTCATAAATGCGCATCATAATGTTGTGCAAGATCTAGATTTTTGATTGATACTATGAACATTAGATTTATCTATGTTTTCGTTTTAATTTTTAATTTAGTATTGCTAAGGAACTAGCAATATGTAAGTTTGGGGGTGTGATAGATGCTTAAATATTCATATTTAAGCCCCCTTATTTACAGTTGTTAGGTCCTTAATTACGTTAATTTTATCTTTTTTACTCCATTTGTGTGTTTTACATGTTTTTATAGGGTCTTGGATAAAAAGAAGCAGTTTTGGCACTTAAATGAAGAAATCTGGAAAGCCCTGGAGCATTCTCTGCACAAATTGCGATCGATCGCACCATGCAATGCAATCGAGCGCACAATGCGATCGTGCGCACACTTGAAGGATCGAGCGCACATTGTGATCGAGCGCAAGGTTCACTGCGATCGAGCGCACATGTACGGGCGTGAACAGTAAACTGTAGAATCCTATTTTGGAAGAGAATTGTTGTTTTAGGAAGGTTTAGGAACTCATGGTTCTCTTAGGACTTCTCAAGGACCTATAAATACACTTGTAACTCACACACAAAAGACACACCTTAGATAGAAAATACTTCTCTCTTTTCTTTTACTTGGAGTTGAGGGCTTGGGAGAGAATTGACGCCTCTTCTCTCGGGTTTATTCTTCTCCTTTATGTTTAGTTTATTTATAATGTTTACTTCAGTTAGTATGTGTAACTAACTCTCTTATAGGGCTCGATTGAAGCCCTAGTTATGCATTCCCATATTTTTATTCATTGATTAAATCTTTGCCGATAGCTTATTATGTTACTTAACTTGATTAACACCTGTGCTTATTTAAATTCCTCATATGTATGTGTAAGGCCAACATATGCATGTGGTATAGATGGGTTAGTTAGATCAATTTGGATGACCGAGTCCTGGGTCTAACATTAGTAACAAGGGATATCTTATCCGGGTACCCGGGTTAATCAACATGGGAAACCAGGAGTAGATACCATGCCCTAGGTCTCATGTGGTTGTCGATTTCCACAGTACTTATGTTTTATTAAGGAACAACTCAAGCAGATACCATGCTGAATCCTTTAAGGAAGAAAAGAGTTAGAAGAGATACCATGCCTAACTTGTTGCTTAGGGAAATCAATAGCTTAAGGAGTAGATACCATGCCCTTAGGTTGGTAACCAGTAGGTATACATAATAAAGCTAGTGCACTGATACCTTACACACATTGGGAATATATGACTAGTGGCGGATATCAAAGCCCTATGTCTTTATTATTATCAAATTACTTTCCAACGAATATTTATTTTTTTTTTACTTTTGAGAAACTAATTCTAAAAAGCAACTTTACCAATACTTGTGGAGATGACCTTGCTTTCGCACACTAGACTACACTGATGACCTTGTGCACTTGCAAGTATAACTAGTACGATTATTTACTCATTAATTTAGGTAGATAACCGCACAACACTAGCCAAATCTTGAACTAGTTTATTAAAGACATCAAGATTATCTTGCAACTCTTTACTAGGATCCATTTTAAAAGGCAAAGATTCTTTTAAGAAGATAAATCTTGTTGGGGAGAGTTTTGGTAAGAAACAACTCATCTAGTTTCTTCCATATGATAGCCGGATCTTTCGAGTCTCCTCACTCCCTTGTGACACTATCCGACATGTGTAGGAAGATGGTGCTGTAAGCCATCTTTTTCATCTCAATCCACTGTTCCTCTGTGATACTTGTTGGAAAAGCACCATCTTCTCCAATAGCCAAGTCCACCTTCTGTTGCATAAGAACAGTCTTGATCTTTCGCTTCCATTGGGAAAAATCCCTCTTTCCATCAAACTTCTCAACAACGAAATTTGAACCCATCTTGTGGAGATGATCCCAGATTTGTGCAGCACCTACAAATGCTTTCCAACTTCTTCTAAACTTCAGGAACACGATTGAAGATTGATCTCAACACCGTTCTTGAATCAACCTCAAGAACACGATCTGATCTTGATCCTTACTCCGTTCTTGAATCACCCAAGAAGTTTGTTCTTTAATTCTTGGAGTCTTGCTCCGATACCTTATGTTCTTGCTCCGACACCCGGCTGTGCAAGCTCTGATACCACTGTTGGAAATCACCTTGACAAGATGCTCAGGTGGTGATCTTCCAAACACCCAAGTCTAGAATGACTTGTAAAGATTAGTAATCGAAAACAGAAACAGAAATGAAAGAAAGAAAGAAGATAAACGATTTGTTATCGAGATTCGGCAATAGCCTACGTCCCCGTGAGTTCACTTGAACCCTCTACACTAAATCAATGGTTCTTTTACAATCACAGCAACCCTTTCCAAGAAGTTCAAGTTCTTGAAGAAACAAAGAAGAAGAAGAAACAGAAAATGATAAGAACTAACCCTGGAATTTTCCCAAGAAAATTCCCTTTACAAGCCCTTCGATCCCCTTTCTATTCTACTCACTCTTCTACACAACCAGCCTTACAAATGAGTCTCTCTTGTTTTGTGTCTTGCACTCTTTACAATTCTCTCACTTTTGATCACAAGTTATGTCACATTGTTGTTAAGAATGAAGCTAGGTGACCATTTATATAGCGCATCAACTTCTTGTCCAATCTTGAGTGTCATTCTCCACCCTTAGATCTTGATGACCAATCAACCATGGCCCTTGATCAATCCTTAGTGATCCTATGCGTTTTGGACATGTCTCCACGCACTTAACAAAGGCTGAATCAAATGGACTATGTGTGCCTTCAAGGTGCGGCCTGAAACAGGGCATGGTGCGGCCTAGAGCAGTGCACACTTGCTGTCCCTCTGGGTGCCGCGGCCTGGACCTCCTCAGTAAACCTCCACCTTCTGGGTGCCGCAGCCTGGGAAGAGCATGGTCGCGGCCTGACCTGATGCACACACCTTTTTCCAACTTTGTGCTGAGGCACACTCCAAGTGTGTTGAGGCTTCAATGACTTGATGCTTGACCTCTTCCAACCTTGTTTTAAACCTTAGACAAATACCAACAATAGGAGTCCCTGTCTCGAAGCTCTGCCATCTCTATAGGTACTCTACAGAGACAGCAACTCCTCTATTTCTGCAGTTCTACATACTAGATCTATATGATTTGGATCTCCACTTCCCACACGTAGTGATGGAGTTTCGTATCCATGCAAGAGTTGCTTTGCATTTGATGAAAGTGTTTAAAGACACCTGAATATCCATACTATTTCTTCCAAGTCACCTCACCTCCTCAGCATACTCAGCAACGTTCACAGAAGATAAGTTTAATCTCACAACCAGATCCATTGATCTCTCTTCAAGGTGTTGTTTATGTTGCTTGGATTAAACAATATGGTCATGTAGGTACTGGACCCTTTTGGGAGTTCCATCTGCTAAATGTTCCATGTGGGAACCTTGCAAATCAAAAGTTACATTGGGTCTATCATCCTCCTTTTGAGTACAGGGCATTCTTCTTTGTAGGTCTCATTATTTTAATGTGCATATTATTGCTAACTTCCAAGCCATGAGCAGAATATGGCACACCAAATCCAAAAATGAACGGTGACACTCATTTCATATATTCTAAAAATTTGAGTAATTCACTCAAATTTCTAAACAGTTAACACTTCAGTTTCAAAAGTGTTTTTGATGATGTTTAGGAGTGCCAAACAATCACTATCCAAGGATTTATTCTATTCTACCAACACTATCTATTCTATTGAGACGCAGCCCCGGCACACAATGCAATATGCAAAATCGCTGGCTTTATGGGGCTCGAGACAGCAAACAACGCAACTTTGGTTTTCTAGAGCTACTGTTACTTTATGCATTTATTTGTTTTCGACTTTTCTCATCTTTTTTGGATCTCTTGCAAATCCTTCTTTTTTCTCTTTTGTCATGGTGTATGCGAATGCTACTCTTTTTGTTTTAGATTCTTTATTTGTTTAAAAAAAAAAAAAAAAGAGTCAATTGATGCGGATCCTAATCCTAATGGGTGTTAAAAGAAAAATCACTTTTTCCCCAAACACAAGCTGAGGGAAATTTTTGTGCAGACAAGTTGGCAAAAGACGGGAGCTCGAGTCCTACACCTACGAGAGTATCTCCAGCATTTTTCTTCTTGCTGATGCTTTAGAGTACCTTTACCAAGGGTGCAAACGTACCTTAGTTTCATTGTTTTTTCTTACCAAATTACCAAAAAAGAAGAAGAAAATACCTCAATGAGCAATGAATTTGTTTCTACCTTCCCTTTAAACATGACCAAAAAAAAGATGAACAGTAAGGACTTCCTACACATCTGAATTTTTCCACGTGCAAACTACATTCTAGCTATTTTTTTTGTTGTAAAACAATAGAAGCTAAAATCTTCTCAATGCAATCACATGGTTCCGCCCAGCAGAATAAAATCATTTGCGAAATTGGTAAATTAGTTTTGTTAATTCTGTTTTCTGGACAAACCCTAATCAGAGCCCTAACAAAGAAGACACTGAAAAAGAATTCCATTCATACATCACAAGGGCCTCACCAAGATAGATATATGTTTGCCCAGAAGAAATAATAACAGTGCTAATCAATATCGAAACTTCATACTCGTAGCTTCTTAGCAGGTGTCAAATCATCAGTATGATGACCAACTTCACCATTAGTCTCCTTATCCGTCTTCTTTCTAGCAAGTATCTTATTAATCTGGTGCAGCTCATTATTGAGCTTTTGGTCCCTGTTCTGCTTTCGTGTCTTCCTACCATCTTGCATCTTCACACCAAACTGGAATGCAGCCTTAGGCATTGCTTCCTTCTGCTCATTGTATGTCGCCCATTCCTCTTCTGTCTCAAAGTCCCACCGATGTAGACGACCCTTTGCCTGTAGAGAAATATATTAATAATGTAATTACTATGAATAAGCAACCAGACACTTTTTCACATCAACCACCCTTCTGAATGGTCTGTAAAGGTCAAACAGTAAGATTATTTTTCATTCAAACCATGCAAAGCCGCAAACTACTGTACATCCTTCATCAAGTTTTTGTAACCCTCTATCAGGATGAAAATAGATGCTACCACATTTTTATTATATCAAAGCAGAAAAAAGGATATATAAACAAAAGATGAATAACAATCAGTTTACTTCGAGAAGGAAAAAAAACTCACCCTTCCACCCATATCCATTTTTGACAAGTCATCTTCATCGTCACTGTCCACAATCTCACGATTATACTCTTGATACCCAGGGTAACATTCGGAATAACTCTCAGAGATGAAATTGGGATCTTTTTCCCGTGCATCTCTTTCCCTCAATTGTTGAAGTCTCTGATCATCCCGCTTGAAGACGGATCCTAAGCCCCTATCCTTCTCTTCTTGAGTCATGAAGCGTGGATCCTGTGGAATAGTCAAACCTGCTTGGACATCATAAGTCTGCATGTCGGGCTGGAGGTATTGTTCAGGATAAGCCAACTGCTCCGCGTATTGGTAATCCTGCCACTCCCCCTGGTAGCCACCATCCAATGCTTGTGTTTGCATGGCGCCATATCCATTCTGAAACCAGTTAACACAGAAAGGCAAAGCATACTCAGTAAAAGAGTCAGATGTCCACCTTTCAACAAGAACGGGAAAACACAAGGTAGACAAAATTTGACTATTCTTTCTAAACTTGGTGCTTTTTCTTTTTCTTTAAGGAAAAAAAGTCAATTTCTTCCCCATTTATGCCGTTTCTTCCACAAACATCAAATTCAGACATGATGTTCAAGATGAATGATTACTGGGATTAACTGACCAAATCTTGCCATTCCTGAGCAGGCATAGAGGGTTGGACTGGACCATAAGCCGGTTCAGTGAAATAGGGAACTCTTTCCTTATTTCGGGGGGACTCTTCCATGTCCTCAGAAATTGGACTTTGGGTCATGTCTTTACCAGGAATAGCATATTCAACGCCTTCCCCAATAAATATGTCATCGTCTTCTGCTCTAGCATCAGCTGGACCTTGTTTCTCACTAGAGTCAAGAAGATTTTTTTTTGGAGGTGGTGGAGGTGGTGGCAGAGCCTCTCTTTCACTCCTATTCCTTGACATCCCACCATCAGGCTTTGATGGTTTATCCTCTTCATCATATTCATTACCAACAGTCAGAATCTTTCCTGCAATGTAGCAGGAATACAACATGAAGATACATTACAATTTTTTTTAAGAAAAGAAAACCTCAATAAGAAAATACACTGCGGCATGCATATGATGGACGAAAACACAATACGCAAAATTCCAAATTGTTTAAAGAGTTTCACCTATTTCCTCATCTTGAGAATTATGGAATGTTATAAGCCCAAATTAAAATAAGCGAACAATATTAACCATGCAACAAGATGGAACCATTTTAACTGCCAAGCACATAAGCATTCATGCAAACTTTGCGTGTTAGGGTGGGGGACGCTAATTCTCAATTTCCTACAAAAACAGACTAGTTACGGCACAAACATAATGCCTTCCATCTGAACGACAATCTCTTTCTGGACCAACCAAAACAAGAATTTGAAATGCACTGGAATCCTTCATAACATTATCTCACTGCTTCCGCTTCAAGAAAATAATGCTAGTTTTATTGTGCACCAAACATATCAAAGATCCTAGTGATACGTCAACACATTGATCTCCAGCAACTTATGAAATAATCACCTTTAGCATCTTTCTCCTTCTTTTTCTTCTTGAGAACCTTCCCAGAGGATCCAAGACGAAGATATGACATAATTTTAGCAATTCGATCTAGCACAGAACCATCAACACTAACAGTAACTAGTTCCTGCATGACAGATGCAAACCAAAATCAGATAAGTTCTCCAGCATCAAAATAAATACTGCTCAAAAGGATATAGAAAATACAGACATCTGGCACTGGACAGTCAGCTTTACTCCTGTGCAAGGTGGTTGGTATATCATGAGTATATCCGCCCTCCTAGCATGCAAAAAAAGGAGAGAAAATTGAGTCAGGAAATTAGACTTCCATAAATTAAGATTAAGGACACATACAACAATCACATATTAGACTTACATAATTAATATTAAATTCACATCTAAAAATAGAGAGAGAAAAGATAACAAGACAAGGCACAAGCACATATATTCTACCAAGCTAACATTACCGCTATTTGTAACTTCTAAACAAGGTTACTGAGCAATTCTTCAGAGATTCAGTCTGGTTAATTTAAATTTGGACCAATATTTAGCCCCCTTGTATGTACAACCAATAAGTATTTTTGAAGCATTTAGCGGTTTACTATTCATGAATGTCTCAACTTCAGGCAAAGCACGGTGCTAAGTTAAGAAAGGTGCCTAATATGCATGCTAAGAGGTCAAGTTGAATGACCTTTCAAACTAAACTTGGCAAAAAAAAACCTTAAATTGATGGAATCTATTTTTGAGTAAGTAATTCTGAGTCTCCACAAACAAGCACCATGATTGATAAGGCTCACTGTTAAGCAGAAGTGTATAAGACTGCCGCAAATATTATAAGAGCACGAAACGCAAAAAAGATTCTTACCATGTTAAAAATGAACGCCATTCTACCAGGAAGGAACATCTCATTTGATTTGATACTGGTTTGAGGCTTAACTATCGATTGGTAGACTGACTGAAATACAGAAACAGGACATGAATAAGAACAGCTAATGCAAATCAATAAGATAAGGGTCAATTCTTAAGCTGAATGCCAATAATGTTCCATTGGTCCAATTTTCTCAAGAAGTTAATGCACCTTTGCAGCTGCAGTGCGAAACAACAATTGTCGGTCCTCCTTCAATGCTCTGTCAATAATTGACAACCATATATATGTTAATGAAAACTATCACCAAGGATGAAAATTACAGTTTAATAATATGAACTATCAAGTCAAAGACAATTAGGTCTAGTTCAAATTACCTAGACTTTCCATCAGCATCGTCTATTGCATCGGGTTTCTTGTCAATCTCACTTCTTACTTTGTTCAGTAAAGCATAATCTAACCCTTTGACCAAATGGGTGTGCTCCACGTCACCTGATCAAATTTTACACAAATAGCATAAGTAGCTTCACAACAACCACATTTACTATAACCACCATTCATATTAAGAACTAGGCATCTCAGCGATGCACATTTACATGGTAAAACATCCACTATCATCTTATATATATATATATATATATATATATAAAAGCTGGGTCTTCATCCTTGTGCGCATGTGTCATTTAAAAATGCTACAAAAAATGTGTTTTATACTGTATTAAAGAATTAACACCTATATCTATACCTATCTCCGCCTGCCACGTTTACATGGTTTAGATCCCTTTAACATACATACACCACCATTTTGAAATTGTTTAATGCTCTTAATGTACAATTGTTTAAAGCTCTATAACGTATTATTGTTATTGTTATAGCTGGTGTGTCTGTTGGAGAGACAAAATCAGAACCCTCTTTATTCCTCCATTGTGAGCCATTTCCTCCCTCCACCTCCTCTCATTGTGTAACCATCCCCACACACGATCTCCAAGAAAATTAATCATCAATAGAGAATTATAGGCATCAGTTTAAATGTTGAAGCCAATATTTTCTGCCAATTTTACAGTTCTTCTTTGAGCTCTACAAATCAATCTTTGACGAAGCTTATGTATCAAAAAAAATCTTCAACGAAGCTACCTCACCAGGTAAGTCTATGGTTCTTGCAATTTTATGATAATTTTTTCTCTCATTCAGATGAAGTTATGTTTGCACATAAATTTCTCCAAATTTTTACTCAGATTTCATTTTCCATTGAAGTTTATGCTGAATTTCTTTCAATTCGTGTATACATTAAGTTTTCAAAACCTATCATCACAGTTCTTTTTGAGCTCTATCTCTATGTAGGTTGCTTGCTACACAAACTTTTTAGTTGCAGTACCTTCCTTTGTTCTTTAACAAATTTTTTATGTACATTTGTTTGGGGTCAAGTAAGAAAGAAAGGCAATGTACCAGAAATGACACATTTTTTTTTTCCAAGTATCAAGAAGATTCTAAAAAGGAGGACGGAGCTGTTGAGGTTTGCAACTCTTTTTATGCTTCCAAGGTCTTCAATTCACTTGAAATGTAATTCTTTTAATTAAAAATTTGGAAGGAAAAAAACAAATTTTGGTCCTATGGATACATTCAAAAATATGCACTCAGTTTATTCATGTATGTATTCCCATATTCTTACTATTCTTAGGCAGGGTTGTAAGTATTTGGTATTTAAAGAAAATAAATAAGGAATTTGAAGAGAAGAAGGCTTAGCACAAATTCCTTTTTGTTCTAATTTCACACACACAGCTAAATTGCGAAAGTCTAAGAGGCATGCAGTACTAAATAATCCCTCAATTGCAAAAGATATCACATAAATCTTACAACTGGTACTTATTGATAGCTAAGTTCATATTGGCCTAAACTACATTAAAAGGTAAGCTCTGACAGTAACATGCACGAAGGAATACAATCAAAACCCCAACCACTACAACATATCCAATTAACTACCATACTATAACCCAAATATGCACATCAACTATCACATTTAAATCTTAGAAATCCAACAGGGAAGGGCAGAAAAGAAATTATGGATTCATTTATTTCCTTCCCAGCAAAAAAAAAAAATCTCCTTTCCATTGATGGGTAACAGAATGCCAAGATCTCAAAATTGTAATAACACGAACCTCCAAGGTACTTGCTCTTCTCGATGGATAACTTCTGTGCATCAGCAGAGCTGCAAAAATTAGCTCAATAATATTCATTACATAACACGAACAACCAGAAGACAGCAGCAATCATAAAAGTACGAAAAAGCTACTATTAGATAGTGCAATAGCAATAAAAATGAGGGTCTCACCGAAGATCAACGTTCCCAGGAGGAGCAACCGCGTGAAAGGAACCCAACTCTGTCGACTCATAATCGGGATTTTGGTCCTCTCTTCGCTCCTTTGCACGGTCCCTATATTTTGGTTGCTCTGGTTCCTCTACTTTTTCTTCCCTGCACAGTTTACACTCTTCGAATTAAAAAAAAAAAAAAAAAAAAAGCCAAAATTTTCATATTCATATCCATTTTAAGTGTCAAACAGCAAGGAAACATATCATAATCCATGCTTCAAAAATAATAATCATTGTATAATAGGTTAAATAATCATATAGAATCTTTCAAAAATAATTGTTAGAAAATTTCTATGAAAAATTCGCTTTAGAGAATGAAAGGGAAATTCTGAACCAAGTAAAAGAGGATGGCGTTTTACTTACTTGCGACGAGCAACTTTCTCCTTGTAATTTTTCTTTGCGGAAGTCATCGATCAAATTTTTGAATTTCTTTGGTTCTTAATCGAAACTGGAGCTTCCCTAGAATGGCTTTTTCTTTCAGGTTAGGGTATATAATTGTGAACATGATGGTAACTGAGGATGGAAGAAGGATCGAGAATTTGGGATTTGGGGGCGAAACTCAAATTACGAAATTACCCTCGGTTTTATATAGAGGCGTTTAGCAAAGGTCGAAATTAAACATGAGTCCGTTGGTTTAAGAGGCTGATGCTAATCGCCACGTGGTGGCATTCGTGCTCTTCTCCTCTGCCCGCAAAACGCACCGTTTTCTGCTTCTTTTTTAAAGGGTTTATTGCATCGTAAATCTTTTAACTATAAATATGTAGCATTTAACTATCTGAACTATTAATTTAACGTAAGGGTTTTTGATATATGAATTAGTAGCAATCAACTTTTTAAATTTATTTTTCGATGAAAACTTAACTACGTGAGGAACTTAAAAGAGAATTTCACTGGTTCAATGATTTGTCTAGATCCAAATTTTGGAGCAAACATTTACCATATAGTAATAATCAAATGGAAGAATTCTCATGTGTTTTATTTTCGTTAAATTCTAGTTAGAAAATGTATTTAAAGAGTTTATTGCTACCAATTCATAGTTCAATTATCTCTTGTGCTAAATTAATAATTTAAGGAGTTAAATGTTATGGGTTCATAGTTCAAGGACTTGTGCTTCAATAAACCCTTTTTTAAATCAATTTCTATAAGTTACCCAACTTGACTTAAAAACTTGGGGATATTATCACCGATGCAACTTGCATTTTAATCATTGTTTCAGCCAGTGTTTTCAAAGGCGAGGGCGTTGGGCGAGGTGTTTTGTCTTAATGAGGCGAGGTGTAAGCCCCGAGGCGTTGAGGCGTAAGCCTTTTGAAACGTTGGGGCGTTTTAAATAAAATAATATTAATTAAATTATAAAAATATTTAAAAATTTAAATAATATCAATAAATTTTACTAGCTTAAGACCTATGAATGAATATTTATCAAATATTTCATAAACACACGTTAACATTACAAACACAATGTTAAAAAAATCAAAACATATTGTGAAAATAAAACATGAGACTTAATTTATGAACCAAACATTAGCCAACAATAATCACGATTCATCTTACTCTAACCCTAACTCTTGTTTAAGCTAAGTCTTAGCAAAATTAAAAGACAAATATTTTTTTTTATAATTAAATTTAATTGTTTTATGAAATGAAGGGTAAAATTATAATTATAATAAAACTTACCTGCTGTAAGTCTGTAACCTCAGAGTAATAATTATAAAGCAAACAGGTTACACTCATTTGTCAGCCTAATTATAGTTTACGAAGCACGCCTTATTCATTCATTCTCTCTCTCTCTCTCTCTCTCTCTCTCTCTCTCTGGAGGCTTCTTTTCTCGTCTCTCAAGAAAAACGATAGCTGGCACCGCCGAAGCCGCCATCAAGACCACCAGCTACTGGAGACATGTTGTACCTTGCGTCGCGATCTGGGTTGGGTTTCGTGCCGGAGAAGACAGGGACGAAAGGATCGCGTCGGAGAAGCACTGGGTTGTTTGGCGACGGCCGGAGAAGAGGTTACGGCGATGGGAGAGAGCTTATTGAAGAGACAGAGGAAAAGAGGTGTTTGGGAAGAGGGAAAATCCAAAAGAAAGTCTCTAATTTATTGAGTATTTTCAGGTTTTGCTCTGTGGTTATTGAATAATTTCTGGGTATTTTTTGGGTTTGATTTTTGTAGTTAATTATTGGGTATTTTCTGAGTTCCCTTTTTGTTGTTATTGGGTATTTCTGGATTTTGTTCATAGTTACAGAAAGGAAAGATGTGCGTTTATGGTGATGCTATGGCGTGTTAGAGCCAAAAAAATTTTTATCACTGGGCGTATGCCCAGACAACCCGGGCATCTGGGGTGTACGCTTCGGGTCGCCCCGAACGTCCTGAGCTAAAAGGCGAACGCCCACCAGTAGGTACGCCCCAACAATTGCGCCTTTGGACGTTTTTTGTCGATTTCGCCTCGAGGAGCGTCCCGGGCCCCAAAAACGTTTTTAAAAACACTGGTTTCAGCGCCTCTTAAAATTTCAAAATCATCAAGTAAGACCTTATGTTTTAGAAGCGTTTTAAATAGCTCTTTTTTTCATATTCGATTAAATTTAAATTGTGTGCATGTATAACACTCACAATCAATTCATATGACTTTTTAAATGTAAAAAAAAATATGATAATTAGTTTAATTTATTGAGTTATTTAGCCCATAGGAAAAAAAAAAGGTCATCCTCTCTTTTCCTTCATCTTACCTCTCTTTGGAGCACAACATTAACTTAGAGAAAGAAATGATAAATAAGTGAGGACTACATTTTTTTTTCTTTCTTCATTTAAACAGTTACATGAGTTGATCGGAGTATAGAATGAGTTGGTTGAAAATATCACACGTGTGAAAGCACGCATGTATTATTTTAAGTAACGCAAAAAATATGGTCATAAGAACTATTGAAAACGCTCTTAATCTAAAGGGTTTTATCTAATCAATTTTAAAATCTAATAAAAGACATCGAAACAATGACTGCAAGGAGTTTTAGTGCCCAAAAACTGACGCATCAAAACTTCTAAGAAAACAAATCCTTAGTAGGAGCAAGAAGCTTAGAGGGACACATGATCCTAGTTTAATTTGTAGTTTTTGGTGACCATCAAAGCTAGCGAGTTTCTCATTTTTTTTTTTATAAAAGTCCTTAAATCCTAGTTATAAGTAATCTCCCCTTTAATAATATTTCAGCCAGAGTAAGGTATTGTTACTGTTTAATTGTGTAGATGTGTAAATTTCTACTATTCGTGTGGAGTAGGCTTCACAAATCAAACCATTTAAATATTTGTCTATGTTTTACTTCTTTTTAAGACTTTAATTTTCTATATCTTTACTTGCCAATAAAAATATATATATTCTTTTCTTACCCATAATCTCTACTCAACAATATTTTCCAACCAATCAAACTCGAAAATTGATTTGCAGATTTCTACGAATTGGTCCGCTAATGACTCTATAGTACATTTTGTCGAAAAATGTAAATTCTGTGTTTATATTTTTGGCGACTCTGCTGGAGAAGGTGATTTGTTCTTGAAAAAAAAAAACAAATGGCATGCTGACATGACAATCTTAGTCCACTGGCACCAGACACTCATAATGAAAAGAATGAAGATCCCAGTCATTCACATTTGGCGACACAAATAAGTTCCATACATGAGGAATGTTGAATTCAAGAGAGGAAGTGAGACAATACAAAAAGAAGAATTGTATTGAATGGTGTGATTTACTTATAAGGGAGCTATCCTATTTATACAAGCCAATAGGAGAGGCAAAGCTATACACAACCAATGTGGGACTATCCTATTTATACAAGCCAATAGGAGAGGCAAAGCTATACACAACCAATGTGAGACTAAGCTCATATAATACATTAACATCCCCCCTCAAACTCAAGGCGGTAAGTGGGAGGTGAACTTGAGTTTGGAAACCAGAGAATGAAAGCGTCCGGGTGGATGAGCCTTAGTGAAAATGTCAACTATCTGATCGGCTGAACTGATGGATTGTAGACGAACCGTATTTTGAAGAATGTAATCACCGATGAAGTGGCAATCATTCTCAATATGTTTTGTACGCTTATGGAAGATATCATTGTGAGTGATCTGAATAGCACTCTTGTTGTCACAGTGTAGGATAGTGGCAGCAGGAGAAGAGAAACCCATATCAGCGAGTAGCCATCGAAGCCAGAGAAGTTCTTGAGTTGCATCAGCCATGGCACGATATTCAGCTTCAGTACTGGAGCGAGCAACCACAGTTTGTTTCTTACTACGCCAAGAAATGAGAGAATTTCCCAAAAAGAAACAGTAACCAGTGGTTGAACGTCTGTCGGTGGGGTCTCTGGCCCAATCAGCATCAGAATAAGCTTGTAAGACGGGGCAGACTGTACTGAGATATGAAGCCCATGAAATAAAGTACTCTTGACATACCGAAGAATGTGAAGAACAGCCGAGTAATGGGTGGTCCGAGGAGCGGACAAGAACTGGCTGACCTGATGAATGGCATAGGCAATGACAGGGCGAGTGACAATAAGATATACAAGACTTTCAACCAGTTGGTGATATAGAGTGGCATCTTGAAGAGGTGAACCATCGAGTGGGGTAAGTCTGACGTTCGGCTTGAGAGGAGTAGTGGCAGTGGTTGAGTCAGTGATCCCAGCCTTGGAAAGGAGATCCGAGGCATATTTGGCCTGAAAGAGAAAAAATCCATCAGAATTAGATGAGACTTCGAGGTCAAGAAAATAGGTGAGCATGCCAAGATCTTTTATCTTGAATTGGCCACTGAGAAACTTTTTGAGTTCAGAAATACCATGTAGATCATCTCCAGTAATAACTATATCATCCACGTACAGTAAAAGAAGGATAATACTGTTGGCAGTATGGTGGATAAACAGAGCTGAATCATGAGCACTCGGTGTAAACCCAAACTGACAAATGGTAGTGCTAAATTTGGCAAACCAGGCATGTGGAGCTTGTTTCAAACCATATAGGGCACGGCGAAGGCGACAAACTTTGTTTCGAGGGGCATCCAAGTGGGGAGGTGTGTGCATATAGACTTCCTCAAGAAGATCCCCATTGAGAAATGCATTTTTGACATTCATTTGAAACAGAGTCCATCTTCGAATGGTGGCGACAGCAAGAAGTGTACGGACAGATGTGAGTCTCGCCACTAGAGCAAATGTCTCTTCATAGTCAATGCCATATTCCTTAACAAATCCCTTAGCAACAAGTCAGGCTTTATATCGTTTAACAGAGCCATCAAAAGTGTCTTAATCTTAAACACCCATTTGCACCCAATAGGAAGTTTCCCAGGGGGCAGATCAACAATATCTCAGGTATGAGTTTTAGCTAGAGCCTGAAGTTTTTCATCCATTGTTTTCTGCCAAAGAGGATTAGTACTAGCCTCCTTATAGAATTGAGGCTCATGCATATGAAGTATAATGGAAAAACAATGATAATCACAATGGTAATCAGCAAGATGAGAAGGAGGATGAGTTACCCCGGTAGATCTGTGGGGGTGATCTGGAGGATGGCTCTCAGAGGGAGTCGGTGCAGACTCATCAAACATAGGAATATCCTAGGGCACAACTGATTGAGTCGGAAAGGTGAGGTCAGCTGATGGTTCCGGAGCTAGAGCTGGGTCTGGAGAGTTAGGATCAGCTAGTAGCTCTAGAACGGAAGGGGTGATATCAACTGGTGATTCGGAGGTGGACTCAACAGTACCTGAAACTGGATTCTCAGGAAATAACTCAATAGATGGATCAGTAAAGAATCTGGAGTTAGTGATGGTTCATATGTCAAATGATCGTAAGGAAGAGAATATTCGATGTTCCTAAAAAATGACATAACGAGAGATACAAAGAGTTTTAGAAATATGATCCCAGCACCGATACCCCTTATATTCAATACCATATCCAATGAAACAACACAGATGAGCCCTTGATTGTAATTTGCTGTGTTCATGTGGTTTGAGAAGAACAAAACAAGTGCAACCAAAGACTCTGAGGTCAGAGTAATCAGGAGGTTTACCGAAAAGTCGCTCGAATGGAGACTAATTCTAGATTGTAGCGGAAGGGACACGATTGATTGTGTGCACTGCGGTTAAGGCCGCATCACCCCAGAAACATTCAGGACATGTTGATGTTTGCATTCGACTCATCCATTTTGTTGGGAGGTTCCAGGGCACGAGCGGTGAGGGAGCGTGCCATTTTTGTGAAGTATGTTTAGAAAAGCACAGTCTTTATATTCCATTGCATTATCTGAACGAAAATTTTTGATATTCCAAGAGAATTGAGTTTAAACCATAGAAGAAAAATCAGAATATATTTGAAAGAGTTCAGATCTACTTTTCATAAGAAACAACCAAGTATAACAAGAATAGTCATCCACAAATATAACAAAATAGCGAGCACCACCCATTGATGCATGAGAAGAAGACCCCCAAACGTCAAAATGTACTAAATCAAAAGGTGCAAGAGAAACAGACTGACTCTCATTAAAAGGTAAAGCTGATTGTTTTGCAAGTTGACAATGAATACAATGAAAAGACTCATGCTGAAATGAACCTAACTGACCACTAGAAATAAGAGGACATAAAGGGTTGGATGAAGTGTGACCTAACCGAGAGTGCCACAATTCCACGGGTGAGAATGCTGGGATGGATGCGGCTGATTGGTTAGGTGATGGTGAGGATAGGACTTGGAGGTGAATGAGCTCAAAGAGTTTTCCCATCTGAGGGTCCTGCACACGACAACCAGTAGAAAAAAAATGTAAATCAAGTCCAAGATCACATAGTTGTCTAACAGATATAAGGTTAAGCGTAAGATTAGGAACTAAATATGTGTTAGAGAGAGACAAATGAGAACTGTCAACATATCCAGTATGGCTGACCAATATATTTGATCCATTGGCTGTGTGAATAGTAGGTGCATGCTCATCACGGGTTTTAGAGAAAAATATAGAGGCATCAGAAGTCATGTGATTGCAATAGACAGAATCAAAATATCATCGAGATGTACCTGGTGTAGCTAACATAACTATATTGTTACCAGTTTTATTTAGAGCCTCGGTAAGAACGGTGCAGAAACCACTCCAATCAGGTAGAGAGCTGGGTGAAGTTGGTGTAGCATCAGTGGCTACAGTAGCAGTATTCTTTGGCTTGGAATATAACCAATTGTATGAGCCTCGAGAGCGATATTGGTTCCTATTTTACTGATTTCCAGATGAAAGTTTAGGGTAGTTTGCAAGATAGTGACCTGGTTCTCTGCAGACTTTACACAGGTGAGAAGGACATTTGAGCAATTCATACCCTTGTGAATGACAATACCTGCAATATAAGGGCTTCTGTTATGGGTTTGCCTTGGCAACTGGTGTGGCAAGAGCAACGGGTACTGCAAGGGCAACATCTGTATGAAATCCTTGTAATGTGGCAAGACGTGTTTCCTTACTGAGTAGATCAAAAAAGACATCGTTTAGGGGAGGTATTGCACCCCGGTGTAGGATTGAAGCTCGTACAGGTTCAAATTCTTCTCTCAAGCCCATCACGAATTGCATAATGCATGTCTCAATTCGGTACTTTCCATGAACATCAGCGTCTTTTGTGCATTCCCAAGTTAGCTCAGAGAGAGCTAACTGGTTCCACACGACAGTCATCTGCGATAGAAAACTATTGACAGTTTGTTCAGGTTCTTGGCACAAGCTATAAAGGGTGAAAAGAAGACGATACTGATTTGAGATGTCTGCCCTGGTGTAGCGGTGTTGGAGAAGATCCCAAGCTTTTTTAGCTGTATGAAGTGTACCAAATTGAAGTTTGATTTCTGGGATAATAGTGACACAAAACCATGTGAGAATATGGTGATTTTTACTATCCCAATCCTCTAGATGGTTAACATATTTGTCAGCATCTTCGTCGTCCTTCTTCTTGGGTTCAGTGATATCTCTAGTCACGTACCACCACAATTTTCGTCCACGGAGAAAACCAGACATTTCTTGAGCCCACACAACATAATTAGATTCATCCAGAATAGTAGTGGTAACCCGCGGTAAGTCTGATTCAACTATATACACCGGAAGCAGAATCAGAACATTAAACAAACCCCAAGAATAGGTCCAACTTTGCAAAAAATCGGTCTAAAAATGCCTGAATCGATCAAAGAGAAGTACCTCCAATAAACTGGTGACGTGGTGGTCAACTGATGATGTAGTGGTTAACGAGTGACGTGGCACCGATGTGGTAGTGGCGTGGCATTGACGTGGCAGCGGTGTGTCTAAAACAAGAGCGGCAGCGGAGATGACGTCGATAGAGAATGAGACTCTGACTATAGTGATGACCCAACAGGTATGAAAAGGATATACTAGAAGTTTTTTGGATGTAAATGATCCACTAATAGTGGCAATCACAGAGCATACTCAACTCTTAAGATACCGATAACCACTATGGCTCTGATACCATGTTGAATTTAAGGGAGGAAGCGAGACAATACAAAGAAAAGAATTGTATTGAATGATGTGATTTACTTACAAAGGAGTTATCCTATTTATACAAGCCAATAGGAGAGGCAAAGTTATTCACAACCAATGTGGAACTATCCTATTTATACAAGCCAATAGGAGAGGCAAAGCTATACACAACCAATGTGGGACTAAGCCCATATAATACGTTAACAAGGAAAATGCAATATTCAATCAATTGTTACTTGATATACAGGCTACGATGAACTTACTGGTTGTAAATGTTGAAAATGCCAAACAAAAAGAAGTTGTCATTCTTGGTAATAGAGGTTATGATATAAGGACTCGACCTCCTGTAACCATACCTCAAGTAGTTGATCTAGAAGCGGGACATCGTAGTTCTGCAGAAAAATGCAAGAAGTGAGAAAAACACTTGAAGAAACTGCAGTTTTAGCTGCTAAAAGGCCCGTAATAAAGCTATAAGAAAGCCAAATCAAGATTTTCTTGGAGTTCAAGGAGTCTTTGTCCCTTCAATTGGTTATGGAGTAGAGCCTAGTTCCTCTCATACTCCAGCAACAACCTCTACTACTCGAGAAAATCTTGAGTGTATTCTAAGAAGCTCCACAAAGAAGTCTGTCTCTATAGCATATGACTTTAGCTTTGTATAGCCTTATACCAGACTAGTGATAAAGAAAGAAAATCCTCAGGACTATGAGGTGCCAAGCTTTGAAAAGTATAACTGTAAGAATGAGGATGCAAGAAAACATATCAAAAGATTCCTTGATATCATGGGATTCTGGAGAGATGATCAAGATTACGATTTTTTTTGTATTTGAAAAATATTTCAATTAAAAAAAAGAAAGAGAAAATGTGCATATATATTATAATAATCATAATGATATGTTTATATAAATATATATTTATGCACACAAGTCCAATACATGCAAAAACAGAAATTACTACCATTGTTTGAAAACATTTATCCTAAAAGATTTGAGGGGGGATAAAAAAAGTCTTCATCTTCCCTTAGAGAAAGTGGTTCATTCACTTGGCTATTGGAAATGCGGTTTCTAGAAAGCTGTGAATTACCGAGACTAGTCATTTGGGGGCTTAGATCACCACTACTAGGAGCTACAACCACAAAGTTAGTCATTTCGTTCCAGAGAATATTTATCATTTTTCGTAGGTCATGCAAAAAAAAGACAACACGCTTCAAATTTCTTTTAAAATATTTTTTAAAATAATGAACAGTTTCATAGTGGGACAAAACATGTTGTTGAAGTTTTTAGATATGAGCAACACAGCCATATATGGGATTGTCACTCTGAGTCATTGCCTCATCGGTCATAGTGCTTATAATGACACATCATTAATGCTCTAGTAGGTGTACTAACACCCGCGAGAATATTTTGCTAGCATCGAACCACTTATGAATTGCTTCAAAGTGGCTTATCACACCCTCATAACAAAATAAGGTGCAAACTCACAACCATTTGAGCACCGCCTCTTAAGAAATTTACAAGATCCGTATGGAAACTCATTCTTTACCATTATTCTCTACCTTAATGTTAAAAAATATATAAAAAAATAAAAAGTATTAAGCAATTAGGAAGTTTTACACATAAAATAAGATAAACATAATATAACATATAAATCATTCAAACTCAAATAGCTAATTCTAAATCTCTCTACGTTAAATCCATTAGGAAATTTTACAATGACAATATTTCATTCTATTGGCTCCAACAAAATAATTAAAGTTTAAGCCAAAAAGTCAAAAGAAAATTGAAGCATATTTTTGAAATATTACTTACAAAGATGAAAAACGACAAGAAAGGAAGAGAGTAATCTCACTGCTCCTCAAAAGATCCAGATCAAGAACTTGGAAAGCGTAATGAAAATTTTTCTACATTAAACCCTAAAAGTGAAAAGGGTTGATCGAAGAGAGCCTTATATACTTAGGGTTCTCATACTTAAAAAGCGAAAACAACATAGTTTTACCTAAAAGCTAAAAATGACACAGTTTTACATAAAAGAGAATAACAATAGACTTTTTTGGTATAGTAGCCTATATAATTATGATAGAAGCTCACATGAAATTTTCACAAAAGTTAAAATGCACTACACAGATAAAGCATGTATGCATAATAAAATACAAAATTTTACTATTTGTGATTGCAAAACTAACATATAATTAAGGCATGCAACTTATGAGCAATTCTTATACTATAAGCCATCACTTTCTTTTTTAGGAGAACATAAGCCTTCACTCTTCAATGCATCACTAGAGTAGTTGGAGAAATTGCTGACTAAGTACAAAAAACAAAAAAAAAAGTTTGATGGCAAATGTGAAGATTACTCATCAAGATCCGAAAGAAATAGTCATGCACATGTTATGCAGCAAAACCACTCGAACATGTCTGGGGGTTGAAATGTAGATGTGAAAAATGTACAATTACCAAATCTTATCTGTTTTTTTTTTTTACTAAAGTACCTAATTTTCTCCACTTCACCCAACTTCTTTCATTTCACCAATTATTTTAATAGTTTTTAACTTCCAAGTTCTACTATAAATACCCCTTCATGCTTCCATTTTAAATCATCAAAAAAAAAAATTACACAACATCGAAGTATCCCACACATATATTCAAGCCTCCTACCAAAAAAAAGAAAAAAAAAAGATGGAAAGAAAAAATACAAAAGAGCAATCAAGAGAATATTACTTGTAGAGAGTTGATAAAATCCTTGTAATCTCTTGTTTATAGTGAAAATTTTTTATGCAATGCTCCCATGGAGTAAGTCTTACAAATCGAACCACGTAAATATTTATCTTTATTTTATTTCTTTTTAAGTCTTTAATTTCCTATATTTTTACTTGCCAGTGCAACAGCAAATTCTTTATTCCTTACCTATAATTTTTACGCAATAATATTTTCTCTCCGATCAAACTAAGAAACTAATTTGCAAATTTTACAAATTGGTCAGTTGGCAACTCCACAATACATTTTATCGAAAAATGTAAATTGTGTCTACAAATTAAAACAAAGAACCCTGGTAAACATGCAATTTTTTGCATCAAGTTATGCACTAATGGAAATTACGTTTCAATTTTTCTGTCAAAGGTGAGGGCAGGATGATTTTACATTAACCATGCTTACGCAAAATAATGAAAATTTCCTTTTCTTCCTGAAAGTTTTAAGTATCTTAATATTTTTGTATTTACATTCTAGACTATGACGTAGAAAATTAGTTTCGGTTGGCATAATCTTCTAACATTGATTTTGACCCACCATGCCAAAAATCTACTATGATTGAACAAAATAGACGATTTATATGAAAAATAAAGGGTCCTTACTATAAGACAATTAGGGTGAAAATTACAAGGTAGAATGAAGACCTAAAAATTGATGGGAGTGTAAAGAAAATTTTGTTGGATTCTTCGAGTTGGAAAAATGTTTAAATGTATAATTGAAATTTTAATTTACGTCTATTGAACTTTCAATTATATAAATTATTGTAATGCATTTTTTCGGTCTATTCCGACAAAATTTTCCCATTAAATCATGCATATAATGCACACATGCATTATCGCTAAGGTCAAAATTGAGAAATTAAATGTTTGTAAAGAAAATATTTGGAACAATTTTATCCCTGAATATGGAGAAATTATTGGGTGTTTCTTATCCCATGTATTATTATCATTCGTCCATTGATAATATAAAAAACTCGATTCGTATCGAAGAATTTCGTTGAAATTAATTAAAAAACATTATAACAATTTATAAAATTGAAAATATAATAAATGCAAAGTAAAACCTTAAAAATAAAGTAAAACATTTATGAAACCTCGTCAATTACAACGATTTTTTCCCAAAATTTAATGCAACGTCTGTCTCTGTCGTCCAAGACGATGATCTAATAAGCACTTACATAGTTATATCCGAAGAATGATACCGCACCGCACTGCATCGAAAGAACCGCAAGTTCCTGAAAGCTGATTGATTAACACTTTAACAGCTAGTATATAAGAATCAACAACCAGCAGAGGACGCACTACATTCTTCCTAAATGGCAAGGTCAATTTCCCACTTGGGTTTATGTTACTTCCTATTATTGTCACTTACTAGTTTCAGGGCGTTTGGTTCTCCACTGGAAAAGAGTAAGACTAGTGCCTTCTTCATCTTTGGAGACTCCACCGTGGATCCTGGCAACAACAATTACATTGACACCATCCCTGAATTCCGAGCAGCTTACAAGCCGTATGGGCTGAATGGCTTCTTCAAGGAGCCTACAGGACGCTTCTCTGATGGCCGCGTACTTGTTGATTTCATTGGTACTCCACTGTCTATAAATCTTGTTTTCGTTGTTAAAGTCCATATTGAAAAATGATTATGAACTTTCAGTTGCAATTTTTTTTCTTCCATGAAAATTTTGCATTTGGAAGACATTTTTTTGGGAAAAGTTTTATGGAATGATATTGATTCAGCTCGAGTTCACTGTGAACTAGAACGGACAACTATTGGATTAAGGGAATGACAACTGTTGAATCAAGGGAATATTCAAATATTTCTTTGATCCAATGATTGTCAACTTGAGCTCACGGAAAGCTTGAGCTGACAAAACCGTTTTCATTTCTGAAAATTTGAAAAAATTTATACTACTAAACTAGCTTCTTTTGTTACCTAATGGCCATAGTGTCTCAAAAGAATTACTTATGTTGTCTACATATTTACAACTACAATGTTCATGATGACTCCAATGTCAAATGTTGCATTGCGTTCAGTTGTAGAAGATTTTTCAGTTTTTTTCAAAATAATTTTTCATTTGACAAGCTTCTTGAAAAATTAAAGAATTTTCTACCACTTAGAGCAATAAAGCTTCTTTTGTTACCTATGATGTTTTAAATGAATTACTTATATGCTGCCTGCAATACAGCTGAATATGCAAACTTGCCAATAATTCCTCCATATATGCAACCATATGCTGATTACTCAAATGGTGTTAACTTTGCTTCCGGTGGGGGCGGGGTTCTACCTGAAACCAATCAGGGGATGGTAAGGACCGCGTGATACTGTTCATAATTCGCATATCTAGCCAATTTTACTTGGTTTTTTATTTAATTAGAGAGGAAAATTTAATTTGGTTGTTATTAGGTGATTGATCTTCCGATGCAATTGAAAAATTTCGAAGAAGTTGAAAAATCATTGACAGAGAAGTTAGGAATTGATCAAGCAAAGGAATTGATCTCAGAAGCAGTTTACTTCATTAGTATTGGGAGCAATGACTATATGGGTGGTTATTTAAGTAATCCAAAAATGCAAGAATTATATGAACCTGAAGAATTTATTGGAATGGTTATTGGGAACTTGACACAAGCAATCCAAGTAAGGATTTCAAATCAGAGTTGCTGATTTTGTTTGCATTAATTAATTGATTAGTACTAATTATATAATAATTTTGGTGGGTTTATTTTTGTGCAGGCTCTGTATGAGAAAGGAGGTAGAAAATTTGGTTTTCTAAGTGTGTCTCCACTAGGTTGCTTACCAGCTCTTAGGGCCATGAATCCCAAAGGCAGTGAAGGTGGTTGCTTTGAAGCAGCTAGTGCCCTTGCACTAGCACATAACAATGCTCTGAAAGCTGTACTCACAAGCCTTGACTACTTACTTAAAGGTTTCAAGTATTGCAACTCCGATTTCTATCACTGGTTTACTGATAGAATAAACAATCCTTCGAAGTATGGTAAGTAACGCTAATCCAGTTATTCTTTTACAATTGAATTAAGCATAAAAATAAATAAATTACAAATGGTATTAGAGTTGATATTTCAAGCTCTCAATGGATTAGAATCGTTGATTTGATTTTTGATTTATGATCTATGTGATTGTGGCATTTTTTTTGTGAAAACATGAGGTGTAAACAAGAAGAGTTTGTAATGATTTGTATCCCACATTGATAATATAACGAAGATAATTTGAAAATCACTTTTGAGTGATAAACTTGTGATGTTACGTTTTTAGAATAATAAATAAGTGTTCCAAATAAATATTTATATAATAAAAATCTATGAACAATTGAAAATTCAAGCATTTAGCCAATATCATTTTAATTAATTCGTTTGGAAACAGAATCATGGATGAAATAATATTTTTAAGGTGTTTCTTTGAGATTGAAGACACCATGATAACAATATACAAGAACATGAATGATAGGGTTTTGTATATTGAATATATAAAACACGAGAGCTATACCAAAAGTATATATAAGAAACCTTATGCAAGAAAAAGACAAAAATACCCATATATATACAATATATACTTTAACAGAAGAAAAAAAAAGTTGCTAAACCATGGTTGTTTGTTTCAAATTTTTTTATTGAAGGAATTTCTAGAAATTTAAATTTTCAATTTTTTTTCTCATCTTTATTAGAGATAAATCGATTTTATCTTCATTATAAATTGTTTTTATATTGACCAAGTACTATTGTGACTTTTTTATTTTAACAATGGTTAGTTTGATTTTAGATAGCTTTTTATTAGGTTTATTTTATAATTTTTAATATAATTATGATATATTCAGAAATGATATAATTTTTATAATAAAAATTAAGTTTGATGTAGGATAATTTTGTATTATGATTGTTGGCACTCCATAATGAGAGATTTTTGAATGCACCGAATGTAAAACAAGATTTTTGCATAAGGTGAAAATTTGATTAATAATTTTTTGGAATTTCACTAACGTTTGTACATTCTCAATTAATAATATCAATGAAATTTGCAAAAATTAACAATTAAGTTTTCATTCGGAATCTGAAATAGGGATTGTCTCTAAGATAATAATCATTCTATAAACACTTGGTCCTTGTTTTTCATAAAATTTGACGACAAATTATGTTCATTGACCATGTAGATTTCAAGGATGGAGTGAATGCTTGTTGTGGAACTGGACCATATGGGGGCATGTATACTTGCGGAGGCACAAGGTCCGTCAAAGATTATCAATTATGCGGTAATGTTTACGATTATGTTTGGTGGGATTCTTTCCATGCAACAGAGAGGATTCATGAGCAATTCGCTAAAGCTCTATGGCAAGGACCTCCATCCTCAGTTGGGCCATACAATCTACAAGACCTCTTCTTCGATAAGGAAAAACTTACCATTGCTGATATTGTCGATGCACAAGAAGACGACAGTGTACTTTCAGTCTTTTAGTTTTTGGTAATTTCCTTTCAAATAATTATGGGAGTTTGGCTGAATTTGTTTCCTGTATTGACTGTCCATTTAAGCAACATGTAAGAGACTAATAAAAGCACATGGATCATTAAGTACTAATGCAAGTGTTATAGGAGCACTTAATTTGTTGGGTAGCTATGCGTTATGCCTTGTTGGTTTATATAAAGCAACAAGGCCCTACCGACCGTGGCTAATTAGCAACCGCGTGTCATGAAAGACCGGCCTCCTAACGACCGATGCCTTAGCAATTATGATGTTTTCTTTTGATTTATCAAAAGTAAATGCCTTTTAATTCTACAATTGTCGGTCGATAAAAACCTATGGTTGCTTTGCATGTATATCAAGGTTGTCAATTCGATTTGAGCGAGAACTGCTGAACGTACCAATTTGCCAAGCAAAATGACGCAATAATATATATATATATATATTTATTTAGATCATTTCATTATTTGTTTTGATTGATACATAATTCAATGATTTATTTGGTAATTTTAATAGTAAATTGGAGTATTTTGGTATAAAGATTTTCAATTGTCTTTTTTCCGTACATTTTCATGATTAAAGATTTTTTTTCATAATTCGATATCCAAAATTAAAGATTTTGAATAATAATTGTTAATGTCGAACATCTGTCAAACGAGCACACGAGACATATAAACTAAAAGGTTCCAAGGGTGGTGTTCAAAATGACTCTCTGACACTTAAGTCAGTGATCTAAAAGAATAATCAGATAATAAAAAAGCTAGAAAGCTATGTGATTGTAAGTTATGTGTACTAGTAATAATGAGAGTTCACTTTTATAGACTTTTGGAGTAGAATCCAATTAGGAAAGCATTTAGGCTATGTTTGGAAATAGTTTTTGAAAACTGTTTTCAGTTTCCAAAACTGAAAACAGTTTTCAAAAACTCTTTTCTATGTTTTGCAAACAGTTTTTAAAAGCAATTTTTTAAAACAGTTTTCAAAAAACCAGTTTTCAAAACCAGTTTTATAAAAACTCCAAATTGGTGTTTTCTTACATAATTTTCGAAAAATAGCCTTAAAATCAGTGTTCACTTCTTTATTTCATTCTTCCTCCATGGTATATAAAAAATATTAAAATTTTGAAAATAAAATAATATTAAGTATTTTTAAATATTTAGTAAATATGATAAATAAAATTATCAAAACTGTAAATGAAATATTGTTTAGATAATTTTATTTTGAAAACTGTTTTGATACACCTTGTAATTATTTTTAGTTTTGAGTTTAAATTTAAAATCCATATTAATTTTATTTCTTATATTTACTAAATATTTGAAAATAATTAATATTATTTTATTTTTAAAATTTTAATATTTTTTATATACCATAGATAAAGAATGAAACAGAGAAGTGAATACTGATTTTAGGGCTATTTTTCCAAAATTATGTTAGAAAACATCAATTCGGAGTTTTTAGAAAACAGTTTTTAAAAATTGGTTTTTTGAAAACTGGTTTTTTGAAAACTGTTTTAGAAAATTGTTTTTGAAAACTGTTTTAGAAAATTGTTTTTGAAAACTGTTTGTCAAACATAAAAAAGAGTTATTATTTTGCTTTTTGAAAATTGTTTTAAAAAATTGTTTCCAAACATAACCTTAGAGTTTTGATGTGAGATTATTATTTTGCCTTTAGAAAGTATCATGTGTCATTATGTTACCGGTTGAGGAATTTTTCCTTACATCAATAATTATGATTTGGTGGTTGTTAATTGTATTATCTTTGTCATTCTACACTTAAATGATGATCATTTATTTATATATATATATATATGTAATTTGATAAATTTATATTTAAAAATACCATTAAATTTAAAACGAAATATAGAAACAAACCGAAATCAAAATATTCCGTTTCAATAACTTAAATAAAACATTATTCAATAGGTTATTGACAACGTTATTACATGGATAACTAAGATAATTACCAAATACAATTAGCACCCTTAGGCCTTAGATGACACCCACACCACACAAAACTTTTATTAGGGAACACCACGTGAAACTTGTGCGCAAAAAGATCCAAAAGTGCAAATGACATTTTTGAGGTAATCACCAACTAGAAGCCAAAACCCGTGTGAAACGAAAGAACTTGTACCTGTAATTAGTAGGTGCATCATACATGTCAATTCGTTGACTACCTCCCACCCTTTAAAAAAAAGTATGACACAGGCTCAATATATAAAATAGTAGTAATTATATATGGCTAATAATTGAGCCGATGGCATATACAATAGCTTCGTTGTTAAGATCCCAACTCTCCGTCCCCACACGCTTGGAAAAATGCAAGAGACGTAAGATTCGTTAACATAACAAGCCGACTGATGATTTTAAGTTTGAATACATCGAGACCAGTCATATCACGTGCACAAAATGTATTATTCACATGCTTTCGACTTCTTCTTTTTTATTATTTTAGAAAAATAATGTAATCAAAACGGTCCATTTATATATTAATAACATGATTTGACATAAATATATCATTATCAATACACTCTTAAATAAATGATATATATATACACATTTATATAATATTATTTAAACTTAAATATAAATTTAAAATTTCAACGTATTTGTTTAAATATTTAAATCAAAACGGTCTATTTATATACTAATAACATTTTTCTTTTAAAAAAATCAATTGTAACCATTGATGGTGGGCAATTTGAATATTCAATTTACTCTTTAAAAAAGATGTTTGTCTATATCAATTAGTTTATATCCCAATCACATATTTTATCCGTTAATATAATATATCATTTATCATCAACAAACAATATGATATCGTTTTTATTTGAAATTGATTTAAACATATTTAAATTAATAAATTTAAATAATTTTTATCTTAAATTGATTTAAATATATTTTAATTGATTCTCAAACATCATCGATGACAATTAATATATAAAAAAAACTTAATAAACTCAGGAGGCACATGATACCAAACTATACATAAAGCATACTGTTAATTTAGTTATTACGCTCGTAAGTTATTACTTTTACCATTTAAATTTATGTGGGACTCACTCAATAATTTTTACATGGAATTCACGTGAATGTAAAGAAAAAAAAAATATCTCTCTCTATTTTGCAACCATTCATAACTTTCAAAGAGTTTTCTTTTAAAAAAATAAAATAAAAAATGATATACATTAAATATTGAAAGAACAAATTACATGCTGCATGATTAAACAGGTCAGAGCAGCAAAACCAGCCAAAGCAATCATGAAACAAACACGACAAAACCAGCATCCACCACTAGCCAAAAACTAACAAAACTAGCAACAAAGACTTCATGTCAACCAACCAGACAAACTAAAACACAGCCATCCAAATAATATAGTTAGGAAAATCAAAATTCATATGTATAAAATAGTTTATGCAAGTTTTTTTGAGTTAAGGATAATTTTGTAACTATATTTTGTAATTTTGTAAATTCATGATATATCTCCTGAGAATGCTCAGAGCATTTTGTATATAATTGATCAATATATTATCATTTAGAGATAAAAAAAAAAAAAAAACCACAGCCATCCAACAAAACCAAACTCTGCTTTTATCTCTACTTTTAGACAGCCGAGCTCCTTTGTTAAGAGAAGACACTCCCTCACAGCACAAGCCTCCATAGCCTCTTCACTTGGGAGTTGGGAATCCATAGGTTGGCTTCATGCTACCCTCTTATAAATTTCCCTTCATCTCATCCCTATCCCAGCTCTTCTACCATTCACGTAGTTCTTAAGTACAATTTTATAACTTAACACATAAACATTTTATGGCTTTGTTTGGTTTTTTTCTTAAAGCATGTTTATTTAAATGGTTCGAGACAAACATTCTTTAAGCAGAAACCAAATAGCATGCGAAAAGATTATCATCTCAAATTGAAAGGTTATATACAAATATGTTTATATTGAAGCTATTGAGATTTGTGTGCAAGGAACTTTAGTTTAAAACCTCCAATATAATTAATCTCTTAAAATGTGTAATAACCATGTTTAAATTGGTTTAAACGAGAGAAAAAACATAATCAATTGAAGAAGCTTTTGCCATCATTGATGGGTTATGAGAATAATGTGGTGGTGATGTTAACTATCTTTGAGAATGTATTTAGAATTGTGAAAATTATCCTATAAAAACTTACTATTTTTTTAAAATCCCTTATCTTATCTTTATGTTTTTCTCTCTCAAAAGTATCACTGTTTTAAAATGGAGTTTGGCCCGTGTGAATCGACAATTTCACCGTCCTTCGCTAGCCCTACCACCCTAATGCATTGCCAGTCTGAATCGAAGGGCAACTCTACCATCAAGCTGAAAATCGCTCAATCTACAAATATGAAAAATGCAACAGCATAAGAATACCTACAACGTCCACAACCGCTCCACGCACTGCTAACCGTGTGTGAGGGTTGACTCCACATTTTTTTTCTTGAGTTTGGGGAGAAAAAATTCGAGGAAAAAACAACCCTACTTTAACGATGTGTCATGGAGTAGGGCTAACCACTAGTTGAGTATTTGGAAACTCGAGCTTGACTCGTGACCTTGATGGATTGATCGAGCTTAAGCCAAACTTAAAAACTCATGCTCAAGCTTTACCATATATAGAATGTGAGTTGTGGTAACAAACCAAATCGAATTCGGATAACCGATTTTAATTTTGTTGGATTTTAGCCTTCAAAGTTTAAAATGATGTTTATTCATTTTTCTATAATTAATGAATATCTTATTATTTGATTGTGAAATATGTTGTAATTTTTTTTTCTTCTTCTAAATGGAACAAAATATGAGAATTAAGACTTAGATGTGTGAATTAATCACTGTCTTTACGGCTTTATTCATCCCCACTTGAATAAACAAGTTTGCTATGGGTACAGACAAATAGTCCTCCAGGATACAACTAAGTCTCTACATTGAAGTCTGTAGATAGCAAAATTTGAAGAACTTTGGATTTTATTCTGCTTTGAAATAATTGAAATATTATGACAGAGGGTTTTGAGAGAAAAAGAGATAAGAAAAAAGAAATGAATTGTTTTCTGAAGTGAGGAGGAGGGTATTTATAGGTGTAGAAACACATCTTCAAATGGTTATGAAAAATCATGTTTTTCCAGTTGGAAAGTCATGTTTTTCCAGTTGAAAAGACATGATTTTTTTCACATTTAATGAGAGCCTTACATCATGTCTGTTAGTTTTTAACGGACCAAATCATGTCTGTTTAAAAAATATTTAAAAAATTTGATACCTTTATGTTTAAATCGCAACCTTTAGAATTAAATCACAACATTTAGATTTAAATAATACCTTTTGGGTTTTCAAACAACCTTTTAAAATTATTTTAAATGATTTTTTCTAACAAAATATGACCTTATTATTTGATTGTTGTTACTTTTATTTGAATATTATTATAAGAATTGATTTTTTTATATTTTAAATTAGTTTATATAATTTAACAGATTGCATGATTTGGTTTATTTATTGTAAAATTTGTGTTCTGGACAGTATTAAGAATAGATTAATTTAACATGTATTAATTAAAAAATTGTACATATTACTATTATAGACTGAGGTTTCAACCCAAGAGAGGGGTGAATTGGGTTTTAAAAACTTTTTGCAGATTAAAACACAAGTTTATTAAAACAAATAACACAACAAGCATATAACAAGTAATATGTGCTGTAAATAAAGAGATTAAGGAATAGAGCATGCAAACTCAGTTTATAGTGATTCGGCAATATCACAATCGTTCCGACCCTACGTCCATTCTCTTCAAGAAACCTCCTTGAAGTACTCCACTAAGAAACTTAGTCGTGCAACTTCACGAGTGTTGCACAAACCTTACAATCCCTTCCTCTTGGAAGCAAATCCCGTCCTCTTAGAAGCAAAAAACCCCTTCTTTTCGGAAGCAAATCCCTTCCTTTTGGAAGCAAATCCCTTTACAATAAATATTATAAAGACAACAGTTGAGAGACAACAATGGAAGCTTATACAACTGAATAATATCTCTCTTTCTAGGTAAAGCTTAAAGAATGACTCAACAATCAATTTTTCAAAGCTTTTTGAGTATCAATGAGTAAAAACTTGTTTTAATGTGTAAAGCTCTATTTTAAAATGCTTAATAGAGTGGATTTATATAGCCTTGATGTAATATGCCCGTTTGTAACTGATTTTGTCCATTTAGGTACAATTTGTGCTGAAATCTCGCGTAACAACGGTCATATTTTTTGAACTACCAGTCGACTGGGTCTTAGTGCCAGTTGATTGAGTTCTCTTTAAAAATTACATTTTTAAGGCTGTTAAAGGTACCAGTCGACTGCGTATGACTTACCAGTCGACTGGTTAAACCTTCTGCCTAGATTACTAGTTAACTGGGTAGTTCTTACCAGTCGACTGAGAAGTCTCTGACCAAAACACCAGTCGACTGGTATGAAGCATCCAGTTAACTGGGAACATACTGACCTTTATACCAGAAAATTGGTATAAGTACCCAGTCGACTGGGTTGCTTTAACAACCCAGTTTTCATGTGTTGAATAGATTTTAACTTTAAAAACATTTGTTTTAAAAGGTTATGTTAAAATGCTTTTTTTAAAAATAGCTATTGGACAAGCTAAATACCTGAATAAGTGAGATTTACAACTTGTTTCAATACCTTAGACCTATACTAGTTCTTCTGTCTTCACTTGGTGTTTGATTCGAGTTAAGTTCTTGCACCTTGTTCTTTGGTTGAATGCTCTCATTGCTTAATATACTTAGATAGCATCGTTAGTATAATAAGAATTATGTTTTGTCATCATTAAAATATAGGTGAAGGTCAACAATCTCCCCCTTTTTGATGATGACAAAACTTATGAGAAATAAAAACAGTTAAGAAACTAAGTGTTGGATTTTTTGGGAAAATCGGGCAGAGTCTCCTCTGTTTTTTTAATAAAACCAACCTGAAAAATGATCAAATGCAGTTCATATACAACTCAACCAACCAAGATAACATATTTAATCATATTTCAATATCTTTGGAGTAATGCTCCCCCTAAATCTATGCATTATCTTAAGTTTACACTTAGTTTTCACATTTTCTCATTTTTCTCCCCCGTTTTGCCAACAACAGAAAATGAAACAGGAAACTAAAAAATAAGCTATATAGCTACTATAATCATCAAGAGCATGTATAAATGAACTTGTATGAGAAAATTTGACATCATTTGGAGTCTGGAAGTCTTCCCGGGAATAACCGAAAGTTTCCATACAAGCAGAAGCAATTTTAATTCTTTTAACAAATATAAAGTGATATAAAGCATGCAACTAAATTTCATTTACGTAGAACGAGTACATGACACAGGTCTAAGCATAAGGTACCATCATATATATAAAATTTTTTTACAAGTACAGGATTCATAGAGCCATGCAGAAGTACAAAATGACATAAAGATATGAAAATATGTCTGTGCTAAGAACAGTGAAAAAGTCTATGAAAAAAATACATCTCGAAAGGAAGATAGTAATGCGAATCATGAAGTGGGAGTGCTTAAGCCATCACGAATAAGATCATGAATCTCAGCCAATGAACTCTCGGTGCGTTCTCGGTGTAGCTCGAAGTCATCCCGGAGAGTCTCAATAGAGGAACTCAAGGTCTAGAATCCGGACTGCATGGTCAGCTGGAGGCTCGTGATAGCCTGAAGTAGATCGTCGTATCCAGCCTGACCAGCACTCGAGTCACCCAGAGGAGGTGCTCGAGCATCCGTATCCATATCAGTAGTAGTAGTAGCAGCAGCATCCTCATCATCACTACTGTCATCCTCTCCAATCCGAAAGTGTTTCCCGGCCTTGGAGTAGATAAAGCCGTCGCGGACCGTGCATCCCATCTTCTTCAGCGAGGAGACATTGATGATGTCCTTTGGCCTGATATCCTGAGCCTCGAAAGTGCTGGAGTATGAGCGTGATGAGCATCCCGTAGGGAAGACACTCGGAGTCGCTCGCTTCGTCATTTATCATGTTGGCGAGCAGTAGGGGGTATATATTGAAGTGGTGCCCAGTTTTAAGGCACCAAATCAATACTATATCTATCTTAGATAGATACCCCCGACTCCCTAGTTTCGGGTGGATGGTCCAACTCACGATGAGGTTGAACAATTTCGAGTCTAGGGGCATGTCACTACATGTATGAAATGTAGTGGGTCGGTACACATAGTTAAGGTCGCCCCTAACTATCTAACATGCCTCCTCAACCTTGAAATTGTCTAGTCATCCATCTAGACTCCATTGGATCCCTCCCACAGGGATCCACAAAATGCTCATCAAGAGGTCAGTATTGACCTCAAACTCCACACCCATGACACTGGTTCTGAACCTCAGAGCCAGTGGACAGGGTTTCACCAAGTTCACATAAAACTGGTGAATCAGTCTGAGGTAGTACTTCTCATGTACCTTGACTAGTGGGGTCAAGTGTATGGCTTCGAAGGTAGGTAATATGTCAAAGTTACCATGATGAATAGAGTCAAAATCGACAACTTTACCCATCATGATTTTCTTGTGACGGATAACGAAATTATACCTGGCCTTTGCCGCTGGGCTGGAAAACAGAGTGTCGTCAATCTCTGTTTTGGGATTTTTGCTGGATGAGCCCGCCACTCCTTTACCCTGTGACTCCGGAGCCATGAATTTGGTGGACCTTGGCCTTGTAGGCGCATGGGGTCCCCCAACGGTGGTCTTTATCCGGATTCTTTCAGATATTTTGGAAGAAATTGACTTTTTGGGTAAAAGTGGTTTTAAGAGGAAATGGGAGATTTCAACCATAGAAAGTTGAAATAGATCTTTGGGATAAGTAGATTAATGTGTTTAGGTAGTGTTTTGAATGTTTTTGGATCAAAGTGGCGAGATTTTGTAGAGAGAGAAAGCTAGGGTTTTTGAAAATGGCGTGAAAATATGGAAAAAATGAAAAGACTATTTATAGAATCGCGATACCAGTCGACTGGGGTAAGGATACCAGTCGACTAGGTCCTTTGCAAAGATTAACAGTTTTACATATCAGTCGACTGGGTCAGGGCACCAGTCGACTGGAAGAATAGGCAAAGAGATACCAGTCGACTGGGTAGTTCTTATCAATCGACTGGGTGATAACTGAATTTCAAATTTTGGCTCCAAACAAGGTCTAGTTGAACAAGTCGGTTGGTATTGAATTACCAGTCGACTGGGAAATTAAGCAGTGGCTTTTCAGTCGACTGGGATAGACTTACCAGTCAACTGGACTCTTGAGAAAATTTTCAGTTTTGATTCTTAGCACAAAATTTGTTTATCTATGCCATCTTGTGTGAGAGAGATATTAAACAAGGATTAATACTCATTCACTAGATGTCAAATATGTATAATGATGAATGATGAAGCAATCAGACATTCAGATTATCATAATCCAACAACCCCATTAATAGTCTAATTTTACAGAAGCTAGCTTCACTTAGAGGTTTTGTAAGAATGTCAGCTATATGATCTTTTGAATGTATGAATTCTTATATCACTTTTTTTACCATGGTCTCTTAAGATGTGGTGTCTAATTTCTATGCATTTAGTTCTAGAGTGCTGAATAGGATTCTTAGTTAGGTTGATAGCACTAGTATTATCACAATGTATTGGTATACTTTTAAGGTTCATGCCATAGTCTTGTAGTTGTTGTTTCATCCATAACACTTGAGCACATCAACTTCGAGCTGCTACATATTCCGCATCGGGGGTTGATAGTACAACTAAGTTTTGTTTCTTGGAAAACCAAGAGGTTAACATTGCACCTAAGAATTGGCATGTTCAACTTGTGCTTTTTCTATCTAACCTACATCCAGCAAAATCAGCATCTGAATATCCTACAAGCTCAAAAGATGAATCTCTAGAGTACCATAATCTTATAGTTTGAGTTCCTTGTAGATATCTAAGGATTCTTTTTACTGCAACTACATATGATTCCTTAGGATTAGCTTAAAATCTAGCACACGTGCATATGTTGAACATTATATCAGGTCTACTTGCAATCAAATAAAGCAAAGCTCCTATCATGCTTCTATAATATTTAGTATCTACACATTTACCTCATTCATCAAGATCGAGTTTTGTTGAAATGCTCATGGGTGTTCCAAGTGGCTTTGAGCTTTCCATCCCGAATCTCTTTAATAGGTCCTTAGTGTACTGTGATTGATTTATGAAGATGCCTCCTTTCAGTTGTTTTATTTGAAGTCCAAAGAAGTAGGTAAGCTCTCTCATCATGCTCATTTCAAATTCACCTTGCATGCACTTTGCAAACTCTTGACACATAGATTCATTAGTAGCACCAAATATAATATCATCAACATATATTTGAACTAGCAAAGTGTCATTTTTGTGAGCTTTTGTAAAAAAGAGTTGTGTCTATCTTACCTCTTATAAAGTCATTGTCAATCAAAAATTTACTTAGTCTTTCATACCATGCCCTTGGAGCTTGCTTCAACCCATATAGAGCCTTAGAAAGCTTGTAGACATGATTTGGAAGACTGGGATTCTCAAATCCAAGAGGTAGCTCAACATGAACTTCTTCTTCTATGAAGCCATTTAAAAATGCACTTTTTACATCCATTTGAAATAACTTAAACTTCTTAAAGCATGCAAAGGCTAATAACATTCGAATAGCTTCTAATCTAGCTACAGGAGCATAGGTCTCATCAAAGTCTATTCTTTTTTCTTAATTATATCCCTTAGCAACTAGTCTAGCCTTGTTTCTAGTTACTATTCTATTTTCATTCATCTTATTTCTAAATACCCATTTAGTTCCAATTACTGTATGATTCTTAGGTCTAGGAACTAGATCCATACATTGTTCATTTCAAATTGATTTATTTCTTCTTGCATTGCAATTATCCAATCATTATCCTTTTCAGCTTCAATAAATGTCTTAGGTTCTATTTGTGACAAATAAGCTACATAATTGCAAATATTTCTAATAGATGAATGATTTCTTACCCCTTGTGAAGGATCACCAATCACTTGATCAATCGGGTGATAATTTACATACCTTCAATCTCTAGGAAAACTATCTTCTTATCGGCTTGTAGATGGTTGGTCTACTTTGAGAGTTTCCATCTCTCCATTTGCTTGAGGTGGACTCTCATTTGGGTCAACAATGGGAGTAGGAGTTTCTGTTCTTGGAATAAAATCTGCATCATCATTAAAAGAAACTTCTCTACTTCTAATTGGGTTAGACTCATCAAGAGTTACATGTACGGATTCTCTACCACTAGAGTTCTCTTGTTGAAAACTCTATAAGTCTTACTAGAGGTTGAATATCCTAAAAATATTCCTTCATCGGTCTTAGAATCAAATTTATCCAAGTTAGTTTTATTGTTATTTAGTATGAAGCATTTACAACCAAAGGTACGAAAGTAAGAGATATTAGGCTTTCTACCTTTCTATAATTCATATGAAGTTTTGTCAAGCATAGGCCTAATTAAAATTCTATTTAAGATATAGCAAGAGGTGTTTACCGCTTCAGCCCAAAAGTATTTTGGTAAATTATTTTCACAAAGCATTGTTCTTGAAAATTCTTGTAGAACTCTATTTTTCCTCTCAACATCTCCATTTTGTTGAGGAGTTCTAGGGGCTAAAAAGTTGTGATCAATTCCATTTTCATCACAAAATTTTGAAAAAATTTGGTTTTCAAATTCTTTTCCATGATCACTTCTAATGCTTGAAATACAAATTCCTTTTTCATTTTGAACCTTTTTGCAAAAGTTTTCAAATCCTTTGAAAGCTTCATCCTTGTAAGCAATAAAAATAACAAAGGTATATCTTGAATAGTCATCAACAATAACAAGAGCATATTGATGGCCACCTAGATTAATGGTACTAATTGGACCAAATAAGGCCATATGCAAAAGTTCCAAAGGTCTAGTAGTTGAGACTACATTCTTTGATTTGAAAGAAATCCTAGTTTGTTTTCCCATTTGACAAGCATTACATACTTTGTCTTTTTCAAATTTGATTTTGGGAAGTGCAATGACTAAATCTTTTCTTGAAATGATTTTCAGCAAGTTAATGTTCACATGACCAAGCCTTCTATGCCATAGCCATGGATTTTCACTAATGGGAGGAAAACATTTTTTATTTTCGGAATGAAATGATTTCAAATCAACTATATAGACATTTTCATGTCTATAGCCAACAAATTTTATCTTGTTACTCTTGATGTCTATAACTAGACAATGAGCGGTCTCAAACGTGACTTTGTTGCCTTTGTCACAAAGTTGACTAATATTTAGTAAATTTGGCTTAAGGCCTTGTACTAGCAATACATTATCTATGGTTGAGAAATCATTACCAACTTTTCCATGCCCGATGATCTTTATTTTTGTGTTGTCTGCAATGGTGACAAGTCCACCATCTCTTAGAGTTAGCTCATTGAACACATTTTTATCACCGGTTATGTGTTTTGAGCATCCACTATCAAAGTACCAACAGTTACCTTTTTCCTTGGTATGGAGACATATCTACATCACACAAGGATACACAATGGCATTTTTAGGTACCCATAATTTCTTGCGTCCTTTGGGGTTAGTCCTTGAAAATATGGTTCCGTTTGGGACCCATACTTTCTTAGCAGCATATGGTGATCTATAGACATGTTGATAATGCACAATCTTAAGATAATATTTATTGAAATTTCTAGGATTTCTTAGTTGTGCATACTTACAATGCTTAGGATATAAGTTCCTAGGATACATGTTTCTATTATAAGGAATATGAATATACAAGTCATTTCCAGAAAATGTATGATGATGATTCCTATGATACATGCTTGCATTATCATGAGTATGCATATTATTTCTAGAATAATTATGATAGTAATTCCTAGGATATGCTTGTGTAGTGTGCAAGTCTTGGGTATACAAATTGTTCCTAGGATGCACATGATGATTATTCCTAACATGTGCATTAGCATTCCTTGAATGAGCATACATATAAGCATGAGTATTTCTAGGATTCTTCAATCTTATATTACCACTAGAATTAGTATTCTAGACATGCTATCATTCAATGGGGGTGTGATTTTAACCTTAGAAGCAGAGGCTTCATTCACACATGAAGCTTTCATGAATAAGCCCTCTTTTGATTTTTGTTTGCCTAATGGAGAGTATCCTAAACCAGATTTTCCTCCACTTAATCTTTGGCAAGAAAGCACTTCATCAAGCTTTTCTTTGCCAAGCATGAGTCTAGATATAGTACCATTCAATTCTAATATATTTTCTTTAAATTCTCATTTTCTTCTTTGAAGAAGTCTTGAGAAGTATCATACAACAATGAAGATAATTTTTCTTTCTCTTCTCTTAGACTTATCATCTTCTTAGAAAGGGTTGACACCTCTTTCTTAATAGTAGAGTTCCTATAATCAAATTTATTCAATTCATCATGCATGTCATTTATAACTTCTAACAATTCTTCACTACTGCTCACAATGTTATTTTTAGAAGAGGGAGAAGATAATACCTCATTTTCATCATCAATTGCTATAAGGCATAGGTTGGCAATTTCCTCATATCTGACTTCTTTATCTGAGGATTCTTCTTCTTCTTCGTCATCACTCCAAGTGGTTGCAATCATAGCCTTCTTCTTGAAGCTCTTATACAGTTTGTTTGTAGCCATACAATCGGCCTTGATATGATTGGGCTTCTTGCATCCATAGCACACAAGTGGTTCACTTTTTGAGGTAGGATCCTTTGTGTAAGGTTTCTTACTTTTTTTCAAGAATTTGTGAAACTGCTTAGTGATTAGAGCTATATCACCATCTTCTTCGTTGCTCACTGCCTCTTCTTCCGATTCCTCTTCTCTGTTGTATGTAGAGACTTTGAGAGCTATCACCTTTTTCTTCTTCTCATCATCATTGACAGTGGGATTCATTTCTTCTTTCTCATATGTTAACAATGACCCAAGAAGTATCTCAACATCAAGTTTATCAAGATCTTTGACTTCCGTGATAGCAATCTTCTTTGCTTTTCATGTGGATGGCAAATACCTTAAGATTTTTCTTGTTAATTGAAATTCTTTAATGTTCCTACCAAGAAGCTTCAAACCATTAACAATAGTTGTGAAACGGGAGTGCATTTAAGAAATTGTTTCTTTAGGAGACATTCTAAAAGATTCATATTCAGACACTAGCATATAGATTTTTGATTTTTTAACCTCACTAGTTCCTTCATATGTCACTTGCAATTTATCCCATATTTCCTTAGCTGAAACACATGTAGAGATTTTATTGTATCCATATATATCTAAAGCACAATGTAAAATACTTTTTGCTCTACTATTGAAAGACATCATTCTACAATCCTCCTCATTGTACTCAGTTTTGAGTTTAGGCATTGTATAAATGGTATCTCCAATAGTGATTTCCTTTTATGGAATTCTAGGTCCCTCTTCAATGACTCTCCACAGATTATAATCCTGTCATTCGACAAAGATTTTCATCATGTTTTTCCAATAGTTATAGTTGGAGCCATTGAACAAAGGAGGTCTAGTATATGAGTGTCCCTCAGAATAGCTATTTGCTGCCGTCGAATCAACTCAAGGATATTAAGCCTAAAATTGAGAATAAGGCTCTGATACCAATTGTAGACTGAGGTTTCAACCCAAGAAGGGGGTGAATTGGGTTTTAAAAACTTTTTGCAGATTAAAACACAAGTCTATTAAAATAAATAACACAACAAGCATATAACAAGTAATATGTGCTATAAATAAAGAGATTAAGGAATAGAGGATGTAAACTCAGTTTATAGTGATTCGGCAATATCGGAATCGTTCCGACCCTATGTCCACTCTCTTCAAGGAACCTCCTTGAAGTACTCCATTAAGAAACTTTGTCGTGTAACTTCACAGGTGTTGCACAAACCTTACAATCCCTTCCTCTTAGAAGCAAATCCCTTCCTCTCGGAAGCAAAAACCCCTTCCTTTCGGAAGCAAATCCCTTCTTTTTGAAAGCAAATCCCTTTATAATAAATACTGTAAAGACAACAGTAGAGAGACAACAATGGAAGCTTATACAACTGAATAATATCTCTCTTTCTAGGTAAAGCTTGAAGAATGGCTCAACAATCAAATTTTCAAAGCTTTTTGAGTATCAATGAGTAAAAATTTGTTTTAATGTGTAAAGCTCTATTTTAAAATGCTTAATAGAGTGAGTTTATATAGCCTTGATGTAATATGCCCGTTTGTAACTGATTTTGTCTATTTAGGTACAATTTGTGCTGAAATCTCGCGTCCCAACAGTCATATTTTTTGAACTACCAGTCGACTGGGTCTTAGTGCCAATCGACTGGGTCCTCTTTAAAAATCATATTTTTAAGGCTGTTGAAGGTACCAGTCGACTGGGTATAACTTACCAGTCGACTGGAAACCTTCTGCCCAAATTACCAATCGATTGGGAAGTCTCTGACCAAAACACCAGTCGACTGGTATGAAGCATTCAGTCGACTGGTATGAAGCATCCAGTCGACTGGGAACATACTGACATTTATACCAGAAGACTGGTATAAGTACCCAGTCGACTGAGTTGCTTTAACAACCCAGTTTTCATGTATTGAATAGATTTTAACTTTAAAAACATTTGTTTTAAAAAGTTATGTTAAAATGCTTTTTTAAAAAGAGCCATTGGACAAGCTAAATACCTGAACAAGTGAGATTTACAACTTGTTTCAATACCTTAAACCTATATTAGTTCTTCTGTCTTCACTTGGTGTTTGATTCGGGTTGAGTTCTTGCATCTTGTTCCTTTGTTGAATGCTCCCATTGCTTAATACTCTTAGATAGCATCGTTAGTATAATAAGAGTTGTGTTTTGTCATCATTAAAATATAGGTGAGGGTCAACAATTATTATCTGCGATGAAAAATCCATCGCAAATAATGCTTAAAAACTTAAGTCGCAAATAGTATTTGTGATAGATAGTGTTCAGTCGCAAACACTGTTTACGATAGATGCTATAAATTATATGCGACCGATTTTCAATCACAGATAATATTATTAAAATATTAGTTTTTGAAAAATAAGATATTTTTCTTTTTTTTGTCAAAGACGTACAACCAGCAAATTAGCGACAAATTTTTCGTTGCTGAATCTGTCGCATCAAAGTTTTTTTGCAACTGAATTTTTTTCGTCGCAGAAAAAATATCAACGGTGTTTTCCAAAATAGGTTTTAGGATTATCAATGACAAAATATTTCGTCGCTGATGGTAATTTTTCTTGTAAAAAATGGTTAGATTTATTGTTCGGATTTTTTTATGGTTATGGTTATTTCTTTTTAAATATGTTAGTTAACCAATTAACTGAACCATACGAAAATTATATATATATATATATATATATATTAAATTTATAGCAATAATGCTTAGTTGTAAAAATGCTTAGTATATATAACAATAAATAAATATTTTTTTACAAATGTTTATTTGAAGTATTTGAATGTAGATTTAATGATGTTAATAATTTATCTATCTATTTGCATTTATTTTCCTTTATTTTCCGGTCAATTAGGAGAAGTTGTATTGTAACTTTAGTTGTGATTCCTCTTCTCCATCCCCGTTTTGTTTCAGTCTCGAAATCAAACTACAATCATATCAAAGGCTCAGCATTCACTACAACAAGCTCGATGTATTTTGAGGTTTCAATCTTGTAAACTTATTGTATCAGTATTGTTCTCAATTTCAATATCAATATATACATATTGAGTTTATTGTTACTTTACACTTGTTATTTATTCTGTTAGATTAAATTCATAACAGAATATCATTAGGGTCATTTTAACCGAGACATTATTAGACCCTTCTAGAAAAGTACCGTTCTAATCGAATTCGTTTTTACTTCAATTAAGGCATAACTTAACTCTTGCACCAACAACAAATAATCTATATTAAATATTTGAAGGAACAAATTACAAGCTGCATAATTAAAGAGGTCAAGGCAGCAAAACCAGCCAAATCAATCATGAAACAAACACTACAAAATTAACCAGCATCCACCACTAGCCAAATAGTAACAAAACTAGCCACAAAGACTTCATGTCAACCAACCAGACAAACTAAAACACAGCCATCCAACAAAACCAAACTCTGCTTTTATTTCTACTTTTAGAAAGCCGAGCTCCTTTGTTAAGAGAAGACACTCCCTCACAGCACAAGCCTCCATAGCCTCTTCATTTGGGAGTAGGGAATCCATGGGTTGGCTTCATGCTACCTCTTACAAATTTCCCTTCCTCAACCCTTATCACCATCCCTATCCCACCTCTTCTACCATTCATATAGTTCTTAAGTACAATTTTTTAGCATGTTTGGTTTCTTCTTAAAACATATTTGCTTAAATAGTGACAAATATACTTTAAGTAGAAACCAAACAACATAATTAATCTCTTAAAATGTGTAATATAGGGTATAGTGAAGAAGCTTTTGACATCATTGATGGGTTATTAGAATAATCATGCCGTGGTGGCGATACTGTCTGAAAGTTAGAACAAACAATATTAATTCACAAAATTATCCTATGAAAACTTACTATTTTGAAAATCTCTTATCTTTATCTTTTTATTTTTCTCTCTCAAAAGTATCACAGAGCCAAACCCAGTTAGACTTCCTCCTTAAATCACAAATTTTGTGATCACATTCCGCCGCTTGTCGCAGATGCATGGTAATTGACAACTTCCCAACACCATAACCACCCAAAAAATCACTGTTTTAAAATGGAGTTTGGCCTCCAGCTGTACGATGTGAAAGGTTAATTAAAGCATCATAAAAAGATTTCGGTAGACAAAATTTCTCATAAACATATTTGGACAAGAATCGGATTGAAGTGATTGTGGGAAGATTTAATTAGATTAGTGTGTGTTGGGTTATCGTCTCATGGTTTTTGATGATGGTGATCTAAGGGGATGGGTTTGGTAATTAATATGGTGATGTGTTGGATTAATGTTTATAGTTTTTGGATTTAATAAAAAAATACATAAGAAAAATGGAAGCGGAAGAAGTAAGTTAATCTTTTTATTAATTTAATTAAATGTAAAGATAATTTTATTGATTCAAAAAGTTTGTTTTAGCCTTGACGATTTGTGTTAGTCATTATTACTATCCCTCTTAAATACTACATTAATATATATAAGGAGTTGCTAACTTACAATACTTCTATTGTAAGCTAGGAATGTAAACTAAATATTTCAGATCAAAGTGTCCGGGATATTCAATTTTATATAAAGAAATTAAAGACAGATAGTTATCTAAATTGTTTATTACTTTTTTTTATTCGCGTACTCAAATAATGAGAGCATGCCATGTCACGCAAATAATTTGAAATTTTCATTTTTACCCTTGCATGAACGCACCCTTCACCATTGAAACTTCGCAAAATTATAACTCGAGTGTCATAATTGTCCAAATGAATAAGAGTAATGGACAACTTGGAAGGTTACCTATCACCGCTAGTAAAAGATGCGAGATATTCAATTAAATTTTATGTAAAAAATAAAGATTGATAGTCATCCAAATTGTTTATCATTTTTGTCAATCTGCGAGCTCAACAAATGAGAGCCCACCAATTCACACAGGAAATTTGAATTTCCCGTGTTTTAACCCTTCTTGAACCTGTTCGTCACCATTGGAGCTTTTCAAAATTACTATTTGGGCATCATAATTGTTCGGATAGATAAAGGCAATGGACAACATAGATGACCCTTATGAAAATAAGTATAAGAACAATAAGATAATTCAATAAAACACATTTATTTATTTATATTAATCATCAAAGACTTTTTGCGATTTCAAGCTAATGGTGGTTGGATACCGTTGAATTCAACGTCCAACAATCTACACTATGACCAAGTTTCATCGACCTTCGCTAGCCCTACCACCTTAATGTGTTGCCCGTTTGAATGGAAGGGGTGACCTTACCATCAAGTTCAAAATTGCTTGATCTACATATATGAAAAATGCAACGGCATAGCAATGCCCACAACTATCACAAGCGCTCGATGCACTACCAATCATGTGTGAGGGTTGATTCCACATTTTTTTTCTTCTTAAATTTGGGGAGAAAAAAGTCAAAAAAAAGCATACTTCAATTATGTGTCATGGAGTAAGACTAACCACGAGTCGAGTGCTTGGAAACTCAAGCTTGACTCGTGACCTTAATGGATTGATTGAGCTCGAGCCAAACTTAAAAACTTATGCTTTAGTTCATACCATAAAATGTGAGTTGTGGGAACAAAATAAATCGAATTCAGATCATCAATTTTAATTTTGTAAGGTTCTAGCATTCAAACTTTAAAATGATATTTATTCATTTTTTTAACTAATGATTATCTTATGGTTTGGTTATGAAATATGCCCCTATTATGTATTTTATGTTTTTTTTTAAACTTTTTTTGCAAGATCATGTTGATGGAGCACATAATCCAGCATGGAATGATGAATACTTCTTAGACTTGTTCGATATTTTATTCTTGTTACTTTTATTTGAATATTATTATGTGAATTGAATTTTGTATATTTTAAATTAATTTAATGATGATTTGGCTTATTGATTATAAAATTTATGTTATGAACAGTATTTAGAATAAATCAATTTAACAGGCATTTATTAAAAAAATATTGCACATATTAAGATTATCCACGATAGATTTAAACTCAAGTCGCAAATAGTATTTGCAACGGATAGTGTTCCATCACAGATACAGTTTGCGATGGATACTACAAATTATATGCGATGGATTTTTTGTCATAGATAATATTATTAAAATATTATTTTTTTGAAAAATAATATTTTTTATTTTATTTTGTCAAAGGCAACCAACAAATTAGCGACGAATTTTCCATCACTCAATCCAGCGCGGATAAGTTTTTTATGTGATTGAATATTTTTCATCGCAGAAAAATTTATTAAAGACAATGTTTTCTGAAACTGATTTTAGGATTATCAAAGATAGAATGTTCCATCGCTGATGGAAATTTTTCTTGTAGTGCAAAAAAAAAAATGGTTAGATTTATGGTTCAATTTTTATTTATTTTTTTTTGTGATAGTTATGGCTATGGTTATGGTTATGATTATTGCTTTTTAAATATGTTGGTTAACCACTTAACCGAAATATACAAAAAAAAATATATATATATATATATATAATATTATATACATAATTTTATTCATCTAGCAATAAATTTGATATGTTTTAAGAATAAGATTATAATAGTAAAAAAAGGTGGTGTATATATAAGGTTGGGAGTATATATAGCAATAAATAAATATATATATATTTTTAATAATACTTATTTAAAGTAATTGAATGTAGACCGAATGATGTTAATAATTTTAATATGTATTGATTAGTGTTGATTGAATGATATTTGAGTGTTTTAACTTTTAAATTATATTGTGTTTTGATTAGTATAACTTTCTTAATTCGGTAAATTTTTGTACTTTTTGTTAATCGTGATTAGTTACAAAATTTCGATAACCAGATCAAACCAAAAGTTTAGTTACTGAAATAAATAGTTTGATTTTATGGTTATAGTTTTAAACAAACTATAGTTTTGGTTATGGTTATAGTTTTCTCAAATTTTGTGTTTAATGAACCACTTTCACCCCTAAATTAATGACATGATTTTACTTGAATTTATAAATATATCCCTATATATAATTCATATAAACACTAATAAATGAATTATATATAGCGGTTGATAACTTATTAAATCCAACTTAAAGCACAAAACTTAAGTCGTTAAAAGTAGAAAAAAAAAGATTTTAAGTTGATTTTAATTAGTTCTTAAACACGAAATTTCGTCGGATGTCACATATGCATAACTAGAACATTTAAGATTCACTTTAAATATGTTTAAAATATATTTGTTTAAAGTGATTTATGGCAAAATATATTTTAAAATGTTTCCTAGAACTCACCAGTAATTTACAATTAGAACATGACAATAGTTCCCAACATCATAACCATACAAAAGAATTCGCTGTTTTAAAATGGAGTTTGGCCTTCAGCTATACGATGTGAAAGCTTAATCAATGCATCATAAAAAGATTTTGGTATACAAAATTTCTCATAAATATAATTGGACAAGAATCGGATTGAAGTGATCGTGGAGAGATTTAAATAGATTAGTGTGTTTTGGGTGGTTTTCGATGACGCTGATCTTGGCGATGGGTTTGGTAATTAATGTGATGTGTAGGACTAATGGTTAATTTTTTTTTAAAGTGTTTCAGAATTTCAATTTTATATGAAAAATAATGATGGATAGACGTTCAAATGGTTTTTTTTTCTTCTTCATATAGGAGCTCAATAAATGAGAGTCCGCTGTATTACGTAAACAATTTGAAGTTCTCGTTTTTACTCTTACTTGAATAAGCTCGTTACCATTAAAACTTCACAAAATTACAACTCGAGCATCATAATTGTCCAAATGAGTAAAGGTAAAAGGACAATTTAGATCGTTACCAATCATGGCTAGTAAAGAATATCAAATATTCAATTCAATTTTATGTGAAGAATAAAAATTGATAATCTATCCAAATTGTTTATAATTTTTGTCAATCCGCGGGTTCAACAAATGAGAGCTCACCACTTCGCGTAGATAATTTGAAATTATCATTTTACCCTTGCTTGAACTTGTCTGTTACCATTGGAGCTTTCCAAAATTATTACTTGAGCATCATAACTGTTCGGATGGATAAATGCTATTGACAACTTGGATGACTCTTATTAAAACAACTAGAAGATCAATAAGATAATTCAAAAAAACATATTTATTTATTTATATTAATCGTTAAAGACATTTTGTGATTTTAGGCCAATCGTGGTTGGAAAAGTGCATCGTCAATACTGTTGGATTCAATGTTCGACAATCTACATTTTGACCAAGTTTCACCATCCTTCGCCAGCCCTACCACCTTAATTCGTTGCCCATGTGGATGGAAGGGGTAGCCTTACACTTTCGACAACAGCTGCAAGCGCTCCACGCGCCGCCAACCACGTGTGAGGTTGACTCCACATCTTTTTTTTATTTTTATTTTTATGAGTTTGGAGAGAAAAAAAGCAAGGAAAAAAACCTACTTTAATGATGTGTCAAGGAGTAGGGCTGCCCACGAGTCATGTATTTGAAAACTCTAGCCTGACTCGTGATGTTGATAAATTTTCGAGGTCGAGCTAAACTTGAAAACCCATACTTAAACGATGTCAAGATAGACTTGGTTCGACTCGAGTGTGAATCGAGTTCAAATGAACTCGACTCGAGTTAAACGGAGTCAAATATTTAATGAATAAAATAAATTTTAATAATGATTATATAGAAATGCAAGGAGTTAAACAAACTATGGAGTTTGATCCAGTGATTAAAAGTAAGGAATGACATATTTATGTCATTAAGCTTCTCATTGCTTGAGCTATACTCATTTAATTAAACGAATTTGATTTAAAACTCAGTTCGATTTATTATTTGAAAACATGAAATCGAATTGTGAAAGGGTTGCGAGCAACTCGACTTATGCTTTTATATATATATATATATACACGAATCTGATTTAAAACTCAGTTCGATTTATTATTTAAAGACATTAAATCGAATTATGAAATGGTTGCGAGCAACTTTTATATATATATATATATATATATATATATATATATATATATATATATACACATTCTTGGTGATTGGAAGGAGACAAATATCTCGATGATGTGAAAATGCTATTCAATTGCGCAGCTTGCCTGGAGCCTGCTGTGCCATGGTATTAAATGAACGCATAAAAAGAGTAGTCGTGGGTGCAACTGTCTGCAGCAACCTATGGCAGCACATCAACATTTACCACCGTATCCATAACTATGAAACATCATACAAAAACCAACTTAAATCACATATTCTACTTTCCATTAAAAAAAAAATCAGATTTTGTAATAGAGAGTATCAATTTCTAATTTTCTACTACAGGTTTGTTCCCCAAAAATATTGTAGTACTGGTAAGAGAGTCATAGCTAATCAGATCCCCTGATTTGGACACGTCACCACTAATTTATTGTACCAGAATTACTAACTCAGATTAAAATTGGAAATAAAACAACCATGTCCAAAAATAAGCTTTTAACCGTAACTAAAGGCCATATTACAACAGTTTTTCATTTTTTTTTTTTGTAAATTACACTAAAAATCCATAAACTATTGTACTTTAAGCACATAGATCTCTAAACTATAAATTTGAAACAAAAATATTTAAATTTTTAATTAGTTACAATGTTATCATTTCTATTAATATAATACTTATTTTTTTCTTTTCATTTTAATAAGGTTGAATATACTGAATAAAGATTCTAATAAACTCCATAAACCCTTTGAAGATCATCTAACAATTTTTGAGAAATTTTCACTTGAATGCTAAAAAAATTTAAAAAAAAATTATTATATATATATATATATTTTTTTACAGTGGATCACATTTATGTTTACATTGTAACTAATTGAAAATTTAAAGAGTTTTGGAGCCAAATTCATAATTTAAAGATTTAAGTGCTAAAATCCAATAATTCAAAGATCTATGATGCAATTAACTCTCTCTATATAATTATATATAAAAATAATGATAATCAGTTTGATTTAAATAAATCATTGATAGGGATTTCACTCTAATATCGCCTGGATTTAAGCAGGCACATTCATAATATTTTTTTGGAGATTAATGATAACAAGATAAAATAGGTTGCAAAATATGAAATCAAGTTGAAAAATTCACATTCAAAGCAGTTTGATTTTTTCAAAATTTTTTAAAAAAATCATGATCAAATTGTTTGTATTTTTAAAATTTTAAGATAAATGCATTAATAAATAATGTATAAAAATATTACATTACAACTAATTGAAAATTTGAGAATTTTAAATGTCAAATTCATAATTTAAGGATTTAAGTGGTAAACGTCAATAATTTAAAAACCTTTAATGCAATTAACTATATAAAAAAAGTAAAACTGTGAATGATAATCTGTTTAATTTAAATAAATCATTGATAGAGATTTCTCTTGTGTAAAATATGAAATCATATTGAAAAATTCAAATTCAAAGTAATTTGTATGAATTTTTCAATTTTTTTAAAAATTTAAAAATGATAATGTCGGTCTAAAACGGCTAACACTCGGTTGGACCGATATAAATTAACTTATAATAAAAAGGTCAGCAGTGAAAGATCAACAATTATTGTTGCATACATACCTTTTATTATATGTTATAATGCACTAGAAAAATAATATTAATCATAACCATATGGTAAATATAATATAAGGTATTAACGTGTGTGGATGTAGCGGTCACCCAAGTTGTGGTTTTCATTTGTTCTTTGGATCTGAGCTTCCCCCATTCTCCATTCTTTCATAACTTAAAACAAAAACAGCTACAACAAATAGAACAAAAACAACATCATCAATAATAATAGCTAGTAGCCTACTTCCTCTCTCTCTCCTCTTCTCTCTGGTTTCAATTTTCTTTTTCTTCTCGAACCTCCGAAATCATTTTCTCTTTTCTCTATCTAGTGCTCGATCTTCTCCTCGTATCTCTTTTCCTTCTTTGTGAAATTTCCATTTTCAACATCTTCTCTCTTTCTTTTCTCTAACTAGCTAAATATAAACAAACGCATAGTATTACATAAATATAAATATAATATTTGTTGATTATGATCTGATCTATCTCTTAAATTTCTATTTCCGTAATTTCTCTATTTGCTGGTTCTTGATCGAAGATCACAAAAAAGAATAGTGCGTTGTGTTTGAATGTGAATGGAAGGAGGAGAGTTGTAGCTGGAATAATCAGGGAGGTCAAAGAAGTGTTTTCTTTAATTTCGATTCCATTTTCTTTTTTGGGTTTCAATTTTTTTTTTGTTTGTGAAAATTGCGAGAGAGATAAAAGATAGAAGATGCTGTATTTGAAGCAACCAAGCTCCATTATATGTACGGGCTGTGATTGTTGTTATTGTTTTGGAGGTCTAATTAGGTGAATCTTTTGTTAAAAAAGAGAGAAATATCAGAAATTTAATTTCAAAAAATTCAAAGAGAAAAATCGGTGCATGCTCTTGTGATAAATTCCCTGAGCCTGGGGCTCGGGGGAGATCTGGAAGTGAATATAGAGAGGAAAGCAGAAAATAGCAGTGCTTAAGTGATGGCATCATCACCACCCACGGAGAATGAGGGCTCCTCCCAATCTCCACCACCCCTTGCTTGTATGCAGAAATTCAAGCTCTACGAGACTCGATCGGTAACCGCCTCTCTAATTCTTCTGTTTTCAATTTTTTTTTCTTTTCTTTATATCTCATTATGATCTCTCCGTTTTACATTCTTTACGATAGGCAAGTTTTTGGTTAGCTCAATTCTTCCAACTGGTCATTTGTGATGCTCGCATTTAGATCAGTACAAGATATTATAGATATTTGAGATCTCGTTGGAACTTCATTTCCATATTGTTTTGATGAGTATCCCATTGCCTTCGTCATGTAGCGTTAAATTCAGTGTTTGAATGCCACACGTTTAGCTACTATCAAATTCTTTGGCCAAATGCTACGCAGTTAGCGTGAAACTTAGACACTACGTTGTATGTATGACTCTTTCTCTTGTTGCAAAGATCTTTAGTCTAGCCTTAAATTATGATGATGAACTTGTGTTAAAATGTTGTATATGTATGGATTATGGACTGATATAATCGCTTGCCATGTTATATGCGGCAGAACTTTTACATGATAGCGAGGGACAAGAGTAGAACGTATTGGAGAGTGCTAAAGATTGACCGGCTGGATCCTTCTGAGCTAAACATTCAAGAGGATTCTACCACTTATAGGGAGAATGAATGCAGTGACCTGTTGAGGCGGATACACGAAGGAAACAAAGCCACAGGTGGACTGAAATTTGTCACAACTTGTTATGGAATTGTTGGTATGTGCATTTAAGTTCGCATTCTCCTCATGAAGAAAAAAATTTTGCTCGCATTCTTGCAACTTAAGAAACTATTGACAGTATTACAATAATGATTTTTTTTTTGGTTGCTAGGGTTCATTAAATTTTTAGGACCTTACTACATGCTGCTTATCACAAAAAGAAGGCATATCGGTGCAATTTGTGGTCACAATGTTTATGCTGTCTTGAAGAGTGAGATGATTCCGCTGCCAAATTCCAGCGTCCAGTCCAACATGGCTTATTCTAAGAATGAGAACAGGTCTTTTGTCCATTCTGGCTGTAAATATATTTTCTGTTTTTATTTTTATTAGTAAGTATATTTTGTCTGTTTTAGAAGGAAACTAAAATATTGCTAAGGATGCTCTATTCCTTGCTTTATTTTGTGGAAATTATTATGTAATTCCATATTTTCCCTTTTAATCTTTCTGGCATTTGTAATTTGACTTTGGATGACTCTTCTTACTGTTTGACAATTCTTATGCACTTTACAGGAACAAGTTCATTCTGAGAATTTTCATAACACAAGATTATGGTGTGCGAGTGTTAGATTAGACAAAATTAGGCGTGCAACATTTGAAATTTTTTCCACTTCTCCTCTATTCTTAATTTTAACAGAGTTGAAATGAAGTTTATACGTCTAAGTTATCAAATTTGATTATTGACATTGTCTTTGGTTGATATGCATTTATTAAGTAGCAGCTATTCTGCCATTTAAGGATGGAAATTTAATGTGTTTATGAAGTAAAATAATTAAGTTCTTATGATGAAATGATGTATTTATAGAATAAAAGAATTTCATCATTGTAGTTAAAATCCATAGTTCAAATATTTGTCTTTTGTTATTTCTGTTTCTTTTCCTCCTCTTTTAACCTCCATCCCCAAAAAATTTTATTCTAATTTTTTGAGGTTGTAGTTCTTGATTTGAAATTATGTGTTTCATTGATGGCTTAGATACAAGAAGCTCCTATCCACGGTGGACCTTACAAAGGACTTCTTTTTCAGCTACTCGTACCATGTTATGTGTAGTCTTCAAAAGAACTTGTGTGATAATCAGACAGGCCACGTCCTATATGAAACAATGTTTGTTTGGAATGAGTTCTTGACCCGGGGAATCCGGAATCATCTTCAGAATACTCTATGGACAGTTGCATTGGTGTATGGGTTTTTTAAACAGGTGAGGATGGTGGTTTTTAGATTGTTTAACCAGTAGAAAAAAAAATGTTTAGCTCACTGGGTGTGATGATTGTTTACCATTTATACGTAAGTTTTCGTCTCCGCTATATTCTATGTTGTGCCTTTTTATTCTCTAAATAAGTCTCTTATGGTTAGCAGTAAGGAAGTAGTAATATTTTGTGGTACTGGTTTCATAAGTATCGAACACAAGCACTCTCCCTCTCTTTCTTGCACATGGACATTTCAAATTTAGTTGTTAAAAGAGTGAGCATGATTCTGTAGAAAGGACTTCTTTAGGTGTTATCAGTTCAAATGAATTTTTTTATTGATATTATATTAGAATATACTGGCTTCTTCATGCTTCAATATTGCCTTCTCCATCATCTAGATGGTTATTTGTTCCTTTGGAAACGTTGTAATTTGATGCTTTACTAATGGCTTCATTACATATGAATGCAGGCCACGCTTTCAGTATCTGGACGGGAGTTCAAACTCACTCTCATTGCTAGGCGTTCTCGTCACTATGCTGGCACCAGGTAGGAAAGCACAAACTTCATTCTTAAGAATCCCTGTCCTAGTGTGGTAAAGAATATGTGGTTACAAATTTTACTCTCTAGTTTTATGATAAAAAAAAATGAATATGTGGTTACAAAAAACTAAGTTGACCTATCTTTTGTTAGTGGTTGTAACATCTAAGCTATAACAAAGACTATTTTGTACTTATAAGAAAAAACAATGACTATGTTGTTTAAGCACATATGGCCGCGTTTTTTTACCAAGATGTTTACCAGTGAACTGAGTGCTGTTATTTGTCTAATGTAATCCAGTAGTTGATTTTTGTTTTCATTGTCACATAGGTCTGAGATGTAAATTGTATATTGGTACCCAAGTTATTATTGTTAACCTCTCTAACATGGTTAACTTTCTTTCTTTGCCCAAATATATATCATATTGGTTCTGCTTTGTAAATATCAAATCTCTGTTTGCCTTTTACTTATTGCTTTCTTTTGTTCTTAGGTATTTGAAACGAGGCGTGAATGAGAAGGGCAGAGTGGCTAATGATGTTGAGACAGAGCAGATTGTGTTTGAGGATGTTCCTGAAGGGTGTCCCACGCAAATAAGTTCTATTGTACAGAACCGTGGCTCAATTCCACTTTTTTGGTCACAGGAAACCTCACGACTAAATATTAAACCAGATATTATTTGTATGTGCTTGGACTCGTTGTAAAACTTAAGTTGCTTTTTATTTTTCTTTGTTCACTAACTTCATGTCTAATCCAGTGTCAAAGAATGACCAAAACTATGAAGCCACCAGACTTCACTTTGAAAACCTAGCCCAGAGATATGGAAACCCCATAATTATTTTGAATTTGATTAAGGTAATTTTCTTAATTTTGTTATATGCTTCATGCTTTTCATCATCATCATCATAATAATAATAATCGTCAATTTCATAACCACGATTACATCCTTTTTACTTTTTTTTAATTTTTTTTTATATTTTCTATGAATTGCCAAATGTCGTAGAAGGATATTGCACATGGTGAAAGATCTCTATTTTACTGCTACTAGAAAAGGAGTGTGGTAGAATAGCTCTTAGGATTTGATTTGGTTATTAGTATAAGATTTTGAATAAGTTTATTTTCCTTGCATTATATCACTTTTTGCGATCTGCAGACACAGGAGAGGAAGCCTCGTGAATCGATTCTTCGGGCAGAGTTTGCTAATGCAATAGAGTTTATCAATAAAGATTTATCAGAAGAAAAGCGTCTGAGATTCCTTCACTGGGATCTACACAAACATTCTCGGAGGTATATGTCTTATGAGCTTGATTGTTGCCTTTTTCTTTGTTTTTGTTTTTACTGGAGTGCTCCTTTTGAAAACTGGTCTTACTGGGAAAAAAATCTTGCTGTTTTTTTTTGGTCCTCTCACAGCAAAGCAACGAATGTTTTGCTACTTCTGGGCAAAGTGGCTACATATGCATTGACGCTAACAGGTTTCTTTTATTGTCGAGTAACACCAGCCCTGAAACCTGACGGTTTCATGGACTGGCCTTCTTCTGAGTAAGTTTTCTTTATTGCATTTCAATAGCTTCCAGAGTCATGTATGAAATTTAAGTTTATTTATCAAATTATAATCACTGCAGTCATTTGGGAATTATGATAGTTTCATAAATACAATTATTTGTGCATGCACTGAAGTTGCAAAAATTGTATTAGCTATTTGATTGTCTCATGTTTTCTCCCCCTTGACATGGAAGAGTAATTAACTGTATCAGTGCATGCTATAAATGAAGGAATGTAGTCTTTTGCTTGTTTTCCCTGTTAATTATCTCCGATTACATTTGTGAAATGTAGACCTGTCAAATGATCTTTGTTGCTAACTAATCCTCTAACGAGAACATTTGAATCATGGATAGCTTATTGCTGTTTATCCGGTCAGTCATGCTAGGCAGTCATTTCTTACAGATAATGACATGACAGTTTAATCTTTATCAGTAATTAAACTTTTATAATTAATAGTTCTTTAGGTTGAATTATTATTTGTGTCAAGACATTTGACTTGGTCTCTCTCTCTCTCTCTCCATCCCCCAGTTCAATGGAGGAAAAATGCATGATACTTTCCAAAATGCTTGCATCATGTTGTATACTTGCACCAGTAGAGTGGGTGGTTTTCTAGATTACTTCTAAGATTCTTACCTCATAATTATGTAATCATGATTAGATGAGATGCAATAATGACTTGTTGAAAATCTTAACTATTGTTTATGTCATTCGGTTACTTGTAGTACGATAATGACAAGGGTGGCTTTGAAAATATGATGCAGAAATGTTGACATTGGCAACTCCTCTTCCCAGAATCATTGTTACAATGACAACGAGGATGCTCACAATTTAGAGAGGAATCATAGTGGAAGTAGCAGCGTTGCTAATGGAAATTGCTCTATGAAGTCACCCATGTTCCAAAGGGGTGTGCTCAGGACCAATTGCATTGACTGCCTCGATCGTACAAATGTTGCACAATATGCATGTGGTTTGGCTGCTCTTGGACACCAGCTTCATGCTTTAGGAGTTATAGATACCCCAAAGATGGACCTTGAGGCTCCTTTGGCTGATGATTTAATGGGCTTTTATGAGAGAATGGGTGACACACTAGCGCACCAGTATGGTGGCTCAGCTGCTCACAACAAGGTTATTCTGACTACTTGCGAACTTTCTACATTTTAAGAACTCAAATATAGTGGTCTGATGTTGATTTTGTTTCAATCTTTTGCTTTTTTATCCTGCAAAACAACCACAATTTGGGCAATAGAATTTCATTATTTTTAAAGTTACATAATTTTTAAGGTTTGCCTATGGATTAGGTTTTAATTAGAAAGTGATCCTATATATTTAATGGTCCCGAGTCACGTATTTTGTTCATTAATGGATTCATTTGTATAGAAATTGAGCTGTTATGATAGTAGTCTGACTCATATTTTACTAATAAACCAACATGTAAAAGATCTCCCACAAGAAATTTAATCACCAATAAATTGGGAGTGGATTCATGTGAGAAGAGAGATGGATTTGTGTCTGTTTCAGATATAAAGAGGACAATGGTGCCCTTGTCTGCTTCACCTATCAGTAACTTATTGGTCTCCCTGTCTTCAAAAGAGCTTTGTGCTTTCATCGTAGACGCATTTCTTTGCTCCTGTGTGTGTGAGAGAGAGAGACTGATGGCTTTGCTTCACATAATGTCAAATAATAACTGAATTCAATAACCTTTGGGAGCCTGATGTTTGTCACATAATGTCATATAATAACCGATTCAGTAACCTTGAGGGCCTGATGTTGGTCTGATGACTCTTGGTTATTTTTTTTTTTTTATAAGTGGTTGACTTGGTTATTGGTCAGGAGTCTAGGTTTTTGTCCTTGTCATCAGCTCTGTTTAGAATATTTTTGTTATTTGTCACTTAAGCTATCGTTTAGTTCTTAATGTAACCCTCCATTTGTTGACCTTTTGAAATTTTTATACTACATAGATATTCTCTGAGAGAAGGGGTCAGTGGAGAGCAGCAACCCAGTCCCAGGAGTTTTTCAGAACTCTTCAACGGTATTACAGCAATGCATACATGGATGCAGAGAAACAAGACGCAATCAATGTGTAAGCTGCTCATGCTCTTAACCTTTCTTTGTCTTGATTTACTTTACAGCAGAACGACATAACTGGCAGGGATAAGTTCAGTTTTGGGGTCTGTAATTATAGTCATTTAGTTGCACCAAAAAAAGTTTCATTTAGTCAGCTTGACAGTTCAGTATCGTTTTTATTTTCTATTGTAAGTGGTATTTAATATATATTTATAAGTAAAATGGTTTTTTAATATTGAGCAGATTTCTGGGGCACTTCCAGCCCCATAAGGGGAAACCTGCAGTCTGGGACTTGGGTTCAGACCATCATTACATTGGGCGAAATGGAGAAACAAATGCAGACAAAGATGGAAGGTATGTTGCTGGCTAAACAAAGCTTTGAACATCATAAATTCATCACGCACTGGTGAATGGCATGAAAGATATGTGCTTTCCTCCATCTATTGCTTGATTGTTCTAGGGGAAAATATTCATTTGTATGATTCAATCTGCCTTTTGTACTCTCATGTTTTGAATGGACAATGTTTACCATCTGGGAGTTGTGGTTATATGAGTTTAGAGTGTTTTATAGCAATGACCTTCTATTGCTTGCATTTGCGCTAATGTGAGGTCAAACTGATATGGTAACTAGTGTATATTTCTTATCATGAGGTTCTTGGTCGAAATGGGTTTTGAAGTATAGTACTACTAAGGTTCCATTTCTTTCAGCATAACATCTTTCCATGAGTGTTATACTATGTCAAAACTTCCTCATATTTGCATGTTAATTGTAACACTAGCGGTATCTTCAATTACCTTTGTGCACTTGTTTATTTTTCATTTTTCCGTTAAAGCAAATGGAGTTTTGGGGTGTTAGGATTGGTTCTTGGAGGCACTTAATAGCGAGTATATATGTGGTGCATGTTAAATATTTCAGCAGAAAAACCTATGATGTTTTTTATGTACAAAATAATCCCACAAATAACCCAAAATCCCACAAATGTTAAAATAATACATATTTTCTTTCCCACTGCATCATTCTCTTCCACTTACAATAAACTCGACCTCGAGTTTTGAAGTGGGGTAGTATCAAAATTTTCGAGCCATGAGAAACACTGTAAAAATTTGAAGTGTGTTGAACTTGGCATCATCGTGAGAAAATCAGAACGATCTCACAAAGTCTTTCTTCTCAACTTGAAAATCTGGAGGCATGACAAAATCAATAGAAAGTGTAGCATGAACTACTATAATGTCACATCTTTTACTGAGATGTGCTCAATAGGTTTACTCTGATGTTGCTCTCTTGAAGCTTCCTAATCGCCCTTTAAAGTAACACAAACAATAGTTTTTAAGTCTTCAAATGTTCTTTCTTCATTCTTTGATACCTTCAAAGCAAAGGATGTTGACTCAACAAATTGTTCCTCAACGGCATATCTTGATTCATTTTGTAGAGGAGATGCATGATTTAAAGCAACTTTTATGGCTTGAAGCTCAGATTTTTTCATTTAAAGCTTGAATTTCTGGATTTGCAGCTTAACTTTTTGTGCTTGAAGTTCATTTTAATGTCTTTCACCTCTTCCAACACCTTTAGGCATAAAGTCTCAAGTCTAGCGATCTTGTTGACGACCTCTGTATAAGATTCAGTATCATGGACACCAGTTTGAGTAGAGGTATCACATGTAGAGGGTACATGTGTATTGGTACTGGTGGAGTAATGTTGGATATCCCATTGGCAACGTCCATCATAAATATGACGACGTTGAAGGGATAATCTATGTTACCTGGACTCGGGTACGAGTGTCGGACACGTACCCCTGACCGAGTGTCGGACTCGTCTATTTTTTAATATTTTTCATAAATATTCCTTTAATTTGGAGTTTCCGAGTGTCATGCTCTTGTCCGAGTGTCGAGGGTCTGACACGAGTACGACGGGGTAAAGTGAAGAGTCCATTTAGCATAGGGGATGATTGAGAAAAGATAGCATCATGATGTAACCGAAATTGCACGAGAGCTTGAATCACGACCTTCTCTTCAAATCAATATGGACTAAAAACTTTACGCTAGATGTGGAGGTCGGATATAATGCATGATGGAGTCTCACTAATAGAACTCAATTCGGCTTAACAAGTGTTCTCATTCTTCACATAAGCAACCACTAAAATTTCATTCATATATATATATATATATATATATGTATATATCATGTATTATATCCCACCTCTTATCATATTATCAAAGATAAAACCCGGATTCTGGTTGAAAAGTAGCTTAAAAAGTCTGGTAAACTTTTCTGGAAAAGTCAACACTGGTCAACGGATGGTCAATGTGGTGCTCACGAACACTAGCGCGGCAATGGCCAGGACACTGTAGCAGTTTTATTTTATGAATAACCGGATGGTTTGAAATGAAAATTTGATGTGGGTGAGGATGGTGGATCGATTTGGCTTTGTGATAGTGGATTTTTTGGCTAAGTGAGTGTGTATAGTGATAAAGAACCTTTTGGTTCTGATACCAATTGAAGAAGGACAAGTAACCCAGATGGGGATCGAGGATAAGAATAATAGAGATAGGGGAGAAAAATAACATAGAGGAGGAGAAACATAGGAAATAGGGGGCAAATATGAAAAATTAGGCCAAGAGAAGGTGAAGAATTAGGGAGAGGAGAAATAATGAGAAAGAGATCAAACTCATAGGCTTATTCAATAATCAATGTCTCAATAATTCCAACATAAAAGGTGCACATATAGGCACCAACCTCAACATACTAGGAAACCCTAAAACCCTAATAATATAAGTACTAATAAAATCTATAATTTCTTAAACTGAAGTCCTACTATATTACTACTTGCGCCTAATAAAAGTATATTTACAAAATAATCCCAAAAATAAACCAAAATCCCACAAATCTTAAAATAATACATATTTTCTTTCCCATTCTGTGTCAGTTTTGCTCGCATCCATGGACTCCACATAATAAATTGACGATGAACTTGAGAAAATGGAATTTATTTTGGATTCTTTGTGCTTTTCCTCTCAAGTTATATTGTTTTTGTTCCTTGTTTGAGGCATTATTTCATCTTAAATATTGTTGCTACAGCTTATCTGCTAACAGTCTGGTTTTGTATATTTAGGTCATTTTTCAAAAGATCCTTATCAGATGGAAACATTCTTCACGGAAGTGGCACACCAATATCGGCCACAAATGCCAAGCAGGAGAACTTTTCCAATAAAGTTTTGCTTGACCGTTCACAAGGAGGAAGCAATGCAATTTCAGAATCATCGCCTGATATATCAACTTCTGAAAGTGATATAGCATTTTCAAGGTTTGTTTCTTTGCTTTTTCTTGGAGTTGGATTAATTGAGGATTTTTGTTCACAAAGTGTATCTGCATCTTTGTGTAAATGATGGAAGAAAGGGAGTTCTCCCTGCTCTGATTGTGCATGCACTTGTAATGAAAGTAAGAAGGCAATTTTGCTGCTCCGTTGAGTAAACATGAACGTCTAAGTCTGTCTTGCTTTGCAATTCTATACATATGGAGCTTTTGTCTTCCTCATCAACATGGAATTCCAAATTGTTGTACCCTGTTGGGGTATGATATATTGATGAAAGTCATTGCAGAAGTCACTATTTCTAGTCATTCAGTTACTTTCGCGTTTGCTTGGATATGATGTAGTGGGTTGGTTTTATCTGGGAATTAGACAGGTGCTCCTATGTTTAGTACTTTGTGTTTGCCTCACTAGAACACTAGAAGACTTGGAAATCAGTATGGCAGTAGCGTCAAACAGTATCGCTTTTCTGCACTTTTCTCATCTCATGTCTATTGCCTCGTATAAAGAATCCTGCTACCATAAGCTTTTCTGCACTTTTCTCATCTCTCTCTCTCATTGCCTACTTATATTTGAGCAATTTGAAATTACCAGTTCTAATAATACTTGTGGCTTCCCTTGGAATGATTTTACATATATGCCGTAACCAATGGATTTATCAGTTAGGCAGCAAAAAATGCTGTGGAACAAGGGGCTTTAGCATTTGATTTTGTATATTGTTCATGAAGTTGCCAAAATCGCATTGATGTTTCAGAGAATCTTGTAGCCAGAATGAGGATGGGAGTGTTTTGCATAATATGCTTTGACGTGCTAGAATTCTATTGGGTAGTAGTCTTTTTATTTTTTTATTTTTTCTGTTGAGTAAAAGTATATCCACTTTAGGGCACCAAGGGGTTGTAATCCAAGTACATAGTTCATTTACAAGACAAAAATTCAATGAACTCTATAACTTCTCTTCATTTATAAAATGTGTCCATTAAACTAAAAGTTTAGTGTGTGGAGCTATCTATCATTAAGTAGGGCGAGAGGCTTTTCCTCTCCTACAAAAGAAAGAAGAGCTATTTTGTCCCAAAAAAAGAAAGAAAGAAAAGAGGAGCTAAAATAAAAGCTTTTATCAACTCTTTTGAAACCCCCCCCCCCCCAATGACCGTTCCATCCCCAAAATTCATCATTTATGGATCTAGCAACCACTCAACTAATACCAAGAACCACATAGGCCATCTCCATAATTGCCTAGTCCATGAACACCATAACAAGAGGTGATTAACTGTCTTGGCTTCCTCTTTGGAAAAGATAGCAACAGTCTACAAGAATCTCTGGTTAGTAGTCTTGTTTCTGTAAAAGCAAACTACAGAAACTATATAGGCCAGTGGTTAGAACTTTTTGATATAGTGAGAGATAAAGAAACACTTCTTGGTTCTTGTGTCCTTTTGAACAATGGGGAGATTTCGTGGAATGTACCTTTCACTCAGAATGTTCAAAATTGGGAGATTGAAGAGGTGGAGGGGTTTTTGGATACCTTGTATAGGGTTAAGATAGACGTGGCTAGAGAGGATTTAATGAGGTGGAAGACTAATCCAGACAGAGGCTTTGAGGTGAAATCCTTTTATAAGTGTCTTCTTGGTGGGGTGAGTGTGGAAGGATCTCCAAATTTTCCGTGGAAAGCTATTTGGTGCCCTAATGCCCCGAGGAAGGTGAGCTTTTTTGTGGGGGAAGCCTATTGGGAAAAGATTCTTACTATAGACAACTTAAAAAAAAGTGAAAAATTCTTGTGAATAGGTGTTATATTTGTAAAAGTTGTGCCGAGTCCCTTTTTCATCTTTTATTGGAGTGTCTATTGGCTAGAAGCTTATGGGAGATGGCTTATAAGATTTTGGGGGTTTCTTGGGTGGTTGCCGGCACGGTTAAAGATTAAGTGTGGGCTTGGAGCGGATTACGGGCCTCTAAGGAGATTTAAGAAGGCCTATTCGTTAATTCCTCTATCTATTTTTTGGATTGTGTGGATTGAAAGGAACCATAGAGCGTTTGAGGGTATAGAGAAGCCTTTAGATGTTATTAGGGATAAATGGCTTAATACCTTCAGTTTTTGGTTTAGAAGTAACATTTTTGTAAATGTGGAGGACTTTTTGGATTTTGTGGATCTTATCTCTTGTTTAGCTTGCACCATCTTGGTGCTGTTTAATAAATTCTTTTATTTATCAAAAAAATGGTGCTAAATCTATGTTTGTATTCCTTGCAGACTGGATGGTAAAATTACTACTCTATAATGTATTGCAGATTTCTTTGAATTTTTTTTAGGTTACTGTCTGGACTACGGAGAGTGTTATATCATGTATCAACATCTGTGGTTTTTGTGTTTGCTTGGTATGCTAGTGTAGTTTACATGCCATTTGCCTTCTCATAATGGGAGTAATTGATTTGTGGAATCATGATACCTTTGTGCCATAGTTTGATATAATGCGTGGATGTTATATTCTATAAATTTTCTTTTCTGCTAGATACATTAACATTTCGTTCAATTTCTGGTTTGATTTGACTTATTTGCTGCTAAATTTCATGTAGGTATACTCCCTCAATGCCTCGTAAGCAGCTCTTTGGAGATGTGCAAAGGGACCAATGTCTTGATAGTGACCCTATTTGCTTCTCTGAACACGGGGATGCATTTAATTGCTCGAACTTTGTCGATATTGACTGGCTGTCATCCTCTGGAAATTCATGCGAGGAAGAGCCATATGATAGGTAAGTTTTATTGTGCTCCAAGGACATAGTGACCAGCCTAAGAGAAACTTACTAACAATTTAGAATATGTTCATGCAAAATCTTGCATCATCATTTTTTACATACTTCTGCATACCTATTGTGAAGTCTTATGTTTAGCATTCGACCGGTTCTTTACTCATTACATTGGACAAATGTCACGGTCTTTACAATATTTAGAAAATATTTTGGATCATGTTAGGCTTCAACCAGTCATTTTTTGGTGCTTTGGTCCCACTGAAATTGATCAATCTGTTCTGCACAAACATGATCAAAGGAAGAGTTCTTAGTCTCACCTGTTTTGCCTTGGCCACTTGTGAAATATTTTGGTAGCTAAGCCATGAGAGCCGTCAGAGCATGGAAAGTTAGTACAAAAATTGTTACATCTTTTAGTTTAGGATCCTTGCCATTCATTAAAAGACAGCTCAGCCATTTAAATTTTTGTTCATTTTCTGATAAATGATTGCCCACTCATTACTCTTTTTGTTAGATTGGGTTTCTCAGTGAGGAAGGGCAGGAATTAAATCTTTTTACAGTAACCCATTATAAACAAGATTCAACCTACCGATAAGAAAAAAAATTAAACAGGATTCAACCTCCATGGCCCAATTTCTTCAATTGAGTTGGCTATGGATTCATAAGAAACAGTTTGTATTTATATTTTTATGGGAAGAATGCAGTTCCATCATCATTGTAAATATCTGCAGGTCATCTGTACTGGCAAACTCTCCAACTGCTGAGCTATCATCGGAGAATGTTGTCAATGGAATAATGGGAGAAACAACCCCATCAACAAGTGAATGTGGATCCAGCAGCATAAAGGTCAGTACCCACCTCGTAATGCTAGGAGTTATTTTGTATGTAGAGTATATTTGAATAAGTCTGGTGTAGTCCATGATAGATGACTTCAGCTGTAATTGTTAAGCATGCATAAAAAGGACCCTTATTTTACCTTTTTTCATCTGGTTTTATATATAAGTATGATAAAAAGTGATGATGATATGATGAGAAATTGTGACACAGGTGGAACTCATGAGGTACCTCTATATTCCAGCCAATCTGAAGGTGCAGAGACACTAGTCTGAATGTATATGTTTTTGTTGTCATTCTTATTATTTCAATCCAATATACCAGTGACAAAGAATTGATATATTACATAGTTGTTTTGATGAAACATTCTACTGTTATTGGATTGACAAAAAATATTATTAAACTCAGTCTGTTTAGGTTCATTCATCATGCAACAAAATTCAGGAATCTTATTAATATTATATGGATATGGAACTGGCATGATGGAGATCTTTTGTGCATGCTGGTGGTTTAACCGTCCTTGAATGTACTCGAGAATTTCTCGTTTGGAGTTGGATATTGCTTGCTGTGTGTATCAGCAGTATTGACAGAATAGAGAAGAAATACAAATATGGAAAGAAAAGGAAAATTTGACTGAGAAGTGTGATGTGGCTTAAGTTTTTACTTCCATAGTAGTCAGATAGCATTTGATATAAAAAATGCAACAAAGCACGCTAACATAGCCCCTATTTCTTGTGTTGAACTCTGTAGGGAAGGGAGCAGACAGGAACGGAGCTATCCTATGGGAATCAGCAGAGTTCCAATGTGGTCGAGGAATTTTCAGATAGCTTTGTGCACTGGGTAGCTTATGGAGAAACGCTTTGCCATTGAAGTTCGGCTCATTTTTTGCCCTGAAATAATATTACATCCCACCCTCCTTTGACTCGAACCTGCTCTGAAGGTGCATGAATAGAGAGAGCTACAGAGGGTATAGCGGAATCATGCGAGAAGCAAAAGGCAGCTGTACCGGCATTCCTGTAAGATAAAATCCACAGGAAGCAATCCTTCTGGGTGTCGTGTCTGACTCACGGCATAATTCCATTGAAAGCCTCAGTCAGAACCCGATACTGAAGTACAAAAGAGTAAATATCCAACAGTTAAAATTCTTTTTGGAGCTCAGCCTTTTCTAATTTCTCCACCAGTTTGGACCTTGTAGGTTTCAATCTTGTAAATATATTCACTCTCCTTAAAAGAGCTCCATTTTTAGGGATTTCAGGTCAACGATTCTTTATTTCCTTTCATGTTTATCTGTGGCAGGATGTGATACTAACATTGCAGTTAAATATTTGGAGGAAAGACCCATTATAGGGGACTGATTTGTCTCAGTAGTCAACCTCTGGAGCCCTAATTTCTAGTGTCCTTTGATGGTTAGAAATGGTGTCTGTTCTTCTGGTCCTATTTCCATGCAATCCTGGTGGTGTACTGAAATGTTCATTCGGCCCAACTGGTTTTCCTGGGAGGTGTAATTTTCCCTAGTGATTGTATGTGTTGCGTGGTTGTTGATTCTATGTTGGGAAATAAGATGAAAACAATTTTGAAGCTTAGGAATCTTATTTTCAGAGATTATCTACAAGATTGAAATGTGTTTTCTTTTAATATTTTCCTGAAAGTATCTCTATATTGAACTCTCTTCACAAGACAAATTGAAATCATCTTACAGATTCTCTGCCACGGTGCGGACCCTTGTAGGTTGAAAATTTTCGGTCTTATCTGAACTAGCTGTTCAAAAGCTGGTGGCTCTCCTCTCATTGTTCTAAATAAATTGGGTATTCAGTGGATGTCAACTTAGTTGGTAGGGTAACTTGTTAATGCTCAAAAGATTATGGATTAAACTTCATTCACAAGTCACAGTAAGGGAGTATTTAGTATGAGAGAAAAGTAGAGGATAGAAAAGCAAAAAGATTTGACTTTTTATTTCTTTAGCTGAAGAAATAAAAAACTAAAACGAAAGAAAATATTTTTTTTTAGTCTTGTTTAGTATAGTGGAAATGTGAAGAAACAGAATGCAAAGAGTATTAGATTTATCATTATATCTTTTGTAATATTAAAGAATGTTAATGTGGGATATTAGTCGGGGATTAATTAGTAAATTAAATATCGGATCTCTTTTCTTTTTTATTTTGCACTCTCTAATTTTTCTAATTTTGAAGGAATATGATTTGTACATTCAAGTGGACAACATAAATCCTTTTAGTTTTCTTTTCTTACTTTTCTCTTATACTAAACAAGAGAAAAGTTTATTTCACACGTTTTTCTTTCCTAAAGGTGTGTTTAACAGAAGAAAAAATATAAATGAAAGAAAACTAAGAAAAAAGGAGTGTAAAAAGAAAGAACACTAAAGAGATGATAGTTTATTTTCATGTTTTTAGTAAAGATGATGGAAAATTATGAGGCAAAAAATGGTTTTCTTCTACCCTTGTGTTAGTAGAGTATTAACAGAGTGAAAAAGTAAGATTAAATAAAATGTAATAATTTTATTTTTACCGTTAAATCCTTCTTGGTATTAATAGATATTAATGTGAAAGATTAGATATAGATTAAGTGGTAAAAAAAAAAGGTTATTCATGAGGGTTTCTCTAGAGAAACACATATATATATGAGTAAAATTTATACGAACTTTCTTATATAGAATTTGTAAAGTTCAATTTCATTTTTGTAACAACATAATTAATTTTCGTGACTTATCATCCAACATACAAATAAAAAATTAACATTTTTATTAACCCCTGATTAAAGTTCTAGATTTTCTAAATCATACACTTAAATTTATAAATTTTAGTTGAAAATATGTATTATGACTAAATTTTGTTCTTCGTCTTTCAATTTTTGTCCGTGTTCTATTTGGATTTTTGAAGTTTAAATCGTCCCAATTGAGTACTTAACATTTACTATGTGATCCAATTGGAGTATGTGATCCAATTAGGCATTTCTATAAAGTGCTTCGTTAAACTTTAGGTGAGACAATTTTACGTTAAAAAATCAACAATAAATCCCCAATTAAGAATCATGATATTCGTTCAAATCCTCAAATGTCACGCCATCTTCTTCGTTCCTAATCCCTAACTAAAATCAAACCCACATTTATTCTCATTCTCTCCTAAATTTCGTCTCCCTGAGCTCTAAGTTACCTAGTTAAAACCCAAATTGTGAAAATTCAGGATCATCTTTTTCTTTTCCAACGGTAATGATTGTTCTTATTGTGGACCCCATATGATATTGTGAGCAATTTGCAATAGACATCTTTTCGAAATGGATTCAATCAGACAAAAATGGTGAGTTTAAATCCAAATCAAATGTGCGGCACGTGCCAAAACCAACGGAAACTTTTAGTCACGTAGAATTTTACTAACAGAGTACTTGACATAAAGATCCAATCTGATTACATATTAAACGTTAAGGATTCAATTATGACTCAAATAAAATACGAACTGAAATTGAAAGATGAAAATAAAAATAAATTTGATTTATTATATGAGTAGAATAATAAATTCGAATCTTAAATTTTATTTTTAAAGTAAAATTTCATGAACTTTATGTGAAGAACTTCGATTGAGTCTTATCCAACAACAATAAAAGAAGTCTTACTATCATATATAAGTAGTGGCATTTGATGAATACTCACTCCTTTCTCGTGACAAAGCCGAAGGGAGAGACGGTGACAAATTAAGAGGCAATGGCAAGCACAACAACAAAAGCCATTATTTTATCGTAAGAAAGAAGCTGATGATGTTCATCTCGGCACCGAAAAAATGTGACTATCACATGCAAAGGTATGTCTACAACTGTATTATTCTTTCTCTCCGATTCATTTCATTGATTTGAGAAAAAAGTGAGAAAAGAAAAATGAACAAAAAGAGAAGATTAAAAAAAATTAGGGTATGTTCACTTGTAAAATTTTTAATGTTCAATGTTTTTTTTTTATTAAAAAAAAGCATTTGAATTTTTTTTTCGAAATTTAAAAAAAAATAAAAATTGAAGAAACTCTACAACTAAGTGAACCTTTTTAATGGGTTTAGTTGTGAAAAATATTTTTTCATTTTCTATCTCTATTTTCTTTAATACTTCCATCAACAATTTACACATTCTTAACATAATTTGAAAAATAACATATATTTTTTTAATATAATATTAGAAAAGATGGGAAATAGAAAGTTTTTTTTAAAAATTTTTTAATATTATGTTAGAAAAAATCTAATGTTCTTTTTCAAATTCTGTTAAGAATATGAAAATTGTTTCAGAAAGTGGAGATAAAAAATGGACTAAAAATATTTTCCATCTCCATTTTCCTTAACAATTTGCACATTCTTAATATGATATGACAAATAACACTTCCAACATAATATTGAAAAAGTTGAGATTCATTTTTTTTTTGTTTTTCATATTTTTCAATATTATGTTGGAAAGAGAAGTGTTGTTTTGCAAATTATGTTAAGAATGTACAAACTGTAGAAAAAATTAGTCTTAAGGAAAATAAAGATGAAAAATAATAAACATTTTTTTATAACTAAACCCACCCTTAATCTTTTTCTATCATGTGTGATAATTTTAGGTAGACCTGATTTATCACGTGACAATAAACCAAGAATTTTTATTGGCATATAAGATAAAAAAAGTTAAAGAAAAAGAAAACAAATTAAGAATTAGAAGTAATTTATTTTACTTTTTAGTCTCTAATTATCTCAATTTAAGAGGATTATAATTTCTACATGTGAGAATAAAAATTCAATTTTCTCTTTATTTTTTTTTCAATCTTCTTTCATATCAAACGGTAGAAATAAAATTTTGCAGGTAAGAAGCATTCAGCATGTTCTTTTTAAGTCTCGTCTAACCACAGAAAAACATGTCAACCATGATTTTCAAGTGAAAAAATTTCTAGTTCAAAAATTGCTGTTGTCGAAACTAAAATCATGCAAACCAGGAAAATAAAAGAAAATACCTAAAATCAGCCATAGTTGAGATTGAAATCAATATGTTGTATTGTTTGGAAGAGAGTGAAATGGATTTTGTTTTGGTCAAATACTTTTAAAAATAATTTATGAAATCATTTTATTTTTAAAAAACTTAATCGTCATAAAAATTGTTTTTTTTTTCGTTAAAACAAATACCATGTAGTGAAAAAAGCCCCAACATATTTTTGGTTGATCATTGTTTTCAATGGCTAAGGATTTTATTAATTACTATTCTTTCCGCCCACTTTACATATTCTCATTTCCATTTTGAGATGTCCAAAAATAATTATCTCCAATCAAAAGTTAAATACTTTTATTATCAATATTCTAATAATACCCTTTGATATTACTTTAATTACATATGATTTGCATTCAATTAATACACCTTTTGTTTAGTAAAACTGGTATTATGATTTGCATGTCATTAATATACTTTCTTAATCTTTAAGCTTTTTGAAAGGTCTTAAAATGATTGGACGGATTGCAGTGAGATTAAGTTTTAAGACTGAAGGGACAACTTACGCTGCCCCTGTTGCGCGGGGGTGACCACTTCAAAATCGAAGCTGGACATCCAAGTCGCAAATAAAACATCAATATAGCAGAAAAGGGAAAAAATAAATGCTCATTAATGAATAACCAACGATTTTGGGGTAGTTCTATACTGCTTCCCCCAAAGCAGTTTGGACTAAATTATGAAACCAAAACAAGCGTAAACAGAGTTACTGCAGTCAGCTAACTTCATTCCAAGAACATGGTCTGCGATTGAGCTCAGCCAAGAATGGGGAAGATGCGGGTAATGTGATCTAACGGAATGGTATCAGCAGTGTTTTTCTTCAGCTCAGGATGGTTAAATTCGTTACGTGGTAGGACAATGAGTTGGCCCCTGCCATGACCCTTCTCAAGAATCCAACCACTGTTGGCCACTTGGTGCTCAAGGAACTTGTCCAGTGACAGACCTTCAATGTTTACAGCCTGTGACAAGCCCATGTCAAATTAGAAGTTTTTCACATATGAAGCAATTCAATTTAAATCCAGAAGAAATCCAATGGACACACCAAAAAAGACAACTGCCATTACAACATGCACCAACAGTACAATATAATACATTATTTCATTGTTAACTTCATTTCAATTTCCTTGGAGTCACAACTCACAAAATTCTACTACCTACCTGGTGCTAGTATCAAACCATGATACAGAATACACAGAAATGACAGACAAAATCAAAGTAAACCTCTGAATCACATATGGAAGACATGAATTTGAAAGATACCTCAGCAAGAACAGGCCTGGAAACCTTTTGGTAAGTCAAGGAAAGGACATGAATTGCATATGATTGGATTGCCTGCTCAAAACCTGCAATCAATCCTCTTGTAAGCCATACTCCACAAACACAATCTCTCCACCTCAAACCAACATTAAATAGTGAAATAAGAAGGTTACAGCAGCATCACAACAACAACAAAAATGATAATGGTAAACGAAGCCAGACTCCCAACTTTAATTCTTCTAAAGCAGAAAGTAAGACTCATGTTCCTGAGCAATTGGAGTAGCAAAACCAGAATTGTCCAATGAACACACCAGAAACTCACTACATTCAATTCATTTTTACCTGGCACAGCTTCAACTATGTGATGACTCTTAGCTGCTTCATCCCAGAACTGACAGAACCTTCCTGTCTGCAAATGAAATAGGATCAAAGAAAACTCACCCCATCTCATGCATGTCTATGCCCAAATAACACGGTAAACATACCTCCAAATAGTTTGAGAGAACAATCAATGTCTTGAACTGCTCCTCCATTTGCTGATAACACAGAAAAGTTTAATATTAGACACCAGGAAGAATTCCAAAACAAGCTACAGGGGAAAATTTTCAGTGATGGCATTGTTCTCACAAAGCTTGCTTCCCAAAATGTAGCATATGAATATATGTATGTTTGTGTATGTATATATGTATGTCTCTCTCTCCCTTCATGCACTGCACAATTTGGTTCTGCCCAGTCAGAACCTCACCATATAATTCAGTAAGGTAATGCATAGATATAAGCCATCCAAACTGATTTAACTTACTGAAATGTAACAAACTAATTTTTTGAATGATCAATAAACTGGGTTCAGGGAATGGACATAAACTAAGTTTCTGAATATTAGAACTGTATACAAGTAAAAGAATTTAGTCCATTTTTCGGGTAAAAATATTAATTCGTATTATTCCTCTACCAACTCATGTGAAGCTCTTGAGGTCCTTGATCTACTGGAAGGTTTAGATTGTTATAATCTCAGGAATTAATTGAGAATGATATGAGCCAACCTGCACCAGCAGACCAGCTCCTCTCATTTGCAACCCTAGCATGAGATTTTTTTCTTCTTTTTTATGAGTAGCCCTAGCCATGAGATTACCCATAGGGATGCTTACTCAAACAGGCCGAATTGCACAACAAAAGACCTGGTACATAAGACTAAATATGCTAAGATGAAGAACAAAGTGACAGAATGATACCACTCGTTCTGGAATTAAAAAGAGACAAAGGCTGAAGTCTGGAGCTGGCATTGCCATGAGGGCCTGTACAAGAGGAAAGAAAAAAGAAAACTTATAAAAAAAAACATATTCTATGCCAATTGTTGACAAGAAAATTCTAAGCAATGGCTCCTCCAGACCTTAACCAAAATTCGTGCAACAATTTGAGTACTCATACGCTCTGGCTCAAACTGCAAGGAGAAAACAATACCGCGTTAACAAATTAAAAATAAAATATGTTAACTAAAACTACTCCCTCCTTCCCTCCCTCCCCCTCTCTCTCTGTGCACACATATCGACATGCGTGAGAGCAGCCTTACCTGGTAGAGGCGAAGAAGACAAAGATTTGCATCCAGACTGTATGTTTGTGATGAAACCTGATAAACATAAAATAAAATCTATTATCTCTGCATTCTTTAAAGGCTAACAAGATTGTCATTTATAGCAAGACCGTAGTATTGGTCAAAGGAGTCAAATAGGTTCGCAGTAGAAGCAAGAAAATCATATTTATTCCATCCTTTTCCCCAACATTTTCAATTTGAATCATGCCCATGCTCAGATATAAAAGCATAATTAAGGACCACAACCTACCAATCATTCTATTATCATGAGTAACATATTTTCTAAAGTTAGGGGGAAAAAATCAAGCTCTTCCCCGCTTTTTCCATGGTTATAGACGTTGCTATGTCAACTGCAAGTTAAGGTATTTTCACTCATGTCATATAGTATATTTGAATCAGGAATATGTTTATCACGTGGAGCTTATTTTCTGAATCATGATATTTTAAAAATATCACAGCAAGTCTTTCAAATTTTGCAAATCTTAATTATGTGGTTACCATTACTCCAGTGACAGACATGGAGAAATACATTAGGAAGCACTGTGATAATGAGTGAGACACGATGAATTACATATTCCATGGATCTTATCACCAAGATTAGGCGATTAAAGTCTTAACTTTTTTTTTGATTGATAAAACACACGCACACACCACTCGAACCTGAGACCTAGGGTCTCAACCTTAACCATTGAGCCAAGGCCTCATTAGCACAATTAAAGTCTAAGTACACCACGACTTTTCATTTTTATCTATTTTAATTTCTTTACAAACTCTAAGAAAAATCCTAGTAATTATCTACCTAAAATTAAAAATTTCAAATTTCAATCTGCCCATATGGCGTTAACTAGACCTTATAAAAGCATTTTTTTTCTTTTAACCTTTTCATGCTTTCATTAGTCCACTGAGAGGCCTCTGCCCCAAGTCAACCAAACTCATTTTTACACTTTTATAAACTGTGACACCAAAAACCTTCATATCAATTAGAACTATGGGAACACCTTGTTGTCTTCAGAACTCATCACTACAAAGGTAGAGCGTTTTGTCATCACTTTTCACCTATAAGCAGATACAATAATCTTCAGGGCTTCAGACCCCTTGAAAATGTATGGTACATTCAGTCGAAGAAGATGAAGGTAAAAAAAAAGAAACCCAAGCCCATTGCCTACTGAGGCCCTTTTAGGTTTTAGCCCATTAGAGGCACCTTGTTTTCAGTTCATAAAGGACTTCTATTTTCTTCACATCCAACTAGGGGACCACTACCTACTGAACTCTAATGGGAAATCAAGTCTGTGCAACGAAAAGGCCTCCACAGTGAAAGCACTAGAATCAACCATCAATTATACATGATGTTTCATTCCAAATTCCCATGAATTTGATGAGGCGAATAGGAGAAAATATTACTGAGCATAGCGGCAGTGGGAGTGAGATTGATATACAGCAAACCAATTTCAGCCTACTCGCCTTTAACTTCAAGATCAAGACAAGAGATTTGATATAGCAAATTATTTTCTGCCTCCTTGTCTCCTTCTTCAAGATCAATACAAGAGATCTGACCAGTATGTGATTTAATGTGATCTTGTTTTGTGAGATTATTAAGGCTCCATCTTTACGGATTTTGATTTCATGTCTAATACATATTATCAACAAAAGCCCTATTTTTTATTTAAGAAAATTAGTTCATTGATGATTACAGTGAATTCCGAATGGTTCATATAAAATTCTAGTCCCCAGGAATGTAAAAACTGAACATGTTGGTAAATGAAATCTAAATCTAAAATCTAAACTGACCATAAACTATACCAATATCTTGGTTTAAAAGATGGTGACAAGATACACTGGAAATCACTTGATTAGTCTGACTCGCATCTTACAATATTGCTGATTATATTCTCCAACACACCCTTAAATTCCAGACTCTCGGGGACTCGAAAAGATATTTTTCTTTTTCTATAAGTAAATACTCACAGTATAAGGGCACCAAAGGGGTTCCAACCCATCTAGAAAATCATTTACAGTATAGGAACTCTCTAAACTCTATGGATTCTTCATTATTTATAACTGCCATTTAACCGAAAATTAAGAGTATGAATTCACCAATCCATCAACAAAAGTATCGACTTTCCATCCGCTTCAAATACCTTCCTATTCCTCTCATATCACACTAACCAAAAAACAGAAAATGGAATCAACTCTAAAATACTTTCACAGCGTATAAGACAAGACAAATTCCAAACTTTACTAAGTAAATTAAAAAAAAAAACCATGCTAAATAATGATGAGAGAGCTAGAGAGCTAGAGAGCTGGAGAGAGAGAGACGGACCTGCTCGTTAACGTAGTTTTCAAGATCGGGGAGAATATCGGGATTGTAGGGATTGACGGCGACGAGCTGCTCCACTGTGTAAGATACCTGTTGTGTCTGCGGCTTTTGACCCTCTCTTTCTCTTCCCATTTTTAGCTTCTCTGTATTTGATGTTCTTTTGTTTCTCGGTGGTTTGTTAACAGAGATTGGGAATTTGGAGAGTTTGGCTTCTTTTGTGAATATCTATGATTCCATATTCCGCAACTTCTTATAACTGATAGAGAAGCTATGGGTGTTAGGGTAAAGCTTAAGCGATTGCCAATTGAACAGAACAAGTAAAAAAAACATGCTAATATGCCCTCCTCTTTCTCCCTCTCTATTTTGTTTTTCGTTTTTTTAAAGGAGTTTTTTTTTCTTCGTTTTCCTTTTCTTATGTACGGTTTAAAGGAAAAAAATATATAATTAACGACTAATCAATGATCAGATCATGAACAAAATTCTTTTAATATAAATAAATTTTAACAAATAATTTACTATTTAATATAAACAAATCTCTAAAAAAATAAATTATTATATGATTAAATTAATTAAATTTAGATGTTTGTACTTTTATATAACCATGTTTTAATTTTAATCTATATTAAAAAAATCATTTGACAAAAGTTACTTTTTATGTGAGAATTATTTTTCTAAAAAATAATTATTATATAATTGAATATATTAAATTGAATAATAAAATAATTGATTAAATTGAATAATAAAATAATTGATAAAAATTAAATTATGAATATATATATATATATTTATCTATTTAAATGTTTAATTAGATTTACAATCATTAATCTATATAAACAAGTTTTTTCACAATAATTAATTAAATCTTGATTGAATCCATTAAATTGACAAAGAAAAAATCATAAAGATTAAATTTAATTTTTTAATTAAATGTTTAAATTAGATTTATAATACACTACTCAATTATTTCACAAACAAAATATTATAATGTAATTAAATTAAATTTTATTTTCCGTATAATTAAAATTTAGTTTTCTTCTATATAAGCAAATCTTTTAAGAAAAGTTCATTACCGTACGTGAACTTTTCCACTAACAACTAATTACTCTTTAATTAAATCCATTAAATTGACAAAAAAAAGAAAGAAGAAGAAGCAAAGACTACTATATCTTTGTGAAAAATGGGATAACAATGAAAAAAAATCAAGAACTAGATTTAAAAAAGTTACATCAAAACCATTAGGATCATTTCCAAAATGGAGCTTTGAAGGCCAAACTATACCATTCAAAAGTTTTGCTCGTGTTAATCAAATTTTCTCACTTTCCTACAATTTGTAATGCACTTATTTATATATATATTATGGCTGGTGACCCCGAAAGTGTAACTTAACATGATTTAAGTGAAATGCATTTTTTCCAAGTGATAAATAATATGGTCAAGAAAAATCAAATTTTGGAAGAAACTGATAAATAACTCACAGTTTTTGTGCATTTATGCTAAAATATTTATGATTATAAATTTATTTGAAAATTTTCCAAGAACTAGATTTCAAAAAGTTACATCAAAACCAAAATGATAATTTCCTAAAACGAAGCCCTGAAGGCCAAATTATAAGCTCTAGAAGTTTTGATTGTATTTAACCGAATTCTCTCTCTCTTCCCTACAATTTGTAATGCACTTTTATCATATTTTTTGATCGCTGGTGACCTCGAAAATAAAATTTAACATGATCTTAGTGAAAGACACTTTGGTCTAAGTGAAAAATGGGATGGTCTAGAAAAATCAAATTTTGGAAGAAACTAACTATTTTCGAAAGTTATAGCTCACACTATTTTGTGCATTTTCGCTAAAATTGTTTCGATTATCATATTCTTTGAAAATTTGCCACAAACTAGGTTTCAATAGGTTACATCAAAACCAAAAGGATCATTTCTAAAAATAAAAAAAGAGCTCTGAAGGCTTAATTATACCTCAAGAGGTTTTGGTCGTGTTAATCGAATTCTTTTCCTCTTTCCAACAATTTGTATTGCACTTTAATTCTATGTTTTGAAGGTTGGTGACCTTGAAAGTGGAATTTATCATGATTTAAATGAAATACGCTTTTGTCCAAGTGAAAAATTGGATGGTCAAGAAAAATCAATTTTTTGAAGAAACTAACCATTTTCAAAAGTTATAGCTTATGTTTTTTGTGCATTTTCACTAAAATAGTTACGATGGTCATTTTCTTTGAAAAATTGTCATGAACTAGATTTCAATAAGTTATGTCAAAACTAAACGGATCATTTTCGAAAACGGAGCCTAGAAGACCAAATTATACACTCCTTAAGTTTTGTTCGTATTAAATCGAATTTTCTCACTCTTTCCTACAATTTCTAATGCACTTTTAAACATGTTTTTGATCACTGGTGACCTCGAAAGTAAAATTTAACATGATCTAAGTGAAATGCGCTTTGGTCCAAGTAAAAAATGGGATGGTCTAGAAAATCAAATTTTGGAAGAAGCTAGCCATTTTCGAAGGTTAGCTTACGTTTTTTTGTGTATTTTCGTTAAAATAGTTATGATGGTCATTTCCTTTGAAAATTTGCCATGAACTAGGTTTCAATAAGTTACGTCAAAACCAAAAGGATCATTTCCCAAAATGGAGCCCTGAAGCAAAATTATACCCTTAAGAAGTTTTGCTCGTGCTAATTAAATCCTCTTCTTCTTTCAAAAAATTTATAATGCACTTTTATCCTACTTTTTGATGGTTGGTGACCTCGAAAATGGAATTTAACATGATCTAAGAGAAATATACTTTGGTCCTAATGAAAAATTGGGTGGTCAAGAAATTTTTTTTGGAAGAAACTGATCATTTTTTTTATGGTTATAGCTCACGTTTTTTGTGCATTTTCACTAAAATAGTTACTATGGTCATTTTCTTTGAAAATTTGCTAGGAACTAGATTCCAATAAGTTACATCAAAACCAAAAGGATCATTTTCCCAAAAGGAGCCGTGAAGGCCTAATTATACCCTCAAGAAGTTTTGCTTGTGTTAATCGAATTCTCTTTCTCTTTTAAACAATTTGTAATGCATTTTTATCTTATTTTTTGATGATGAGTGACATCGAAGTGGAATTTAACATGATCTAAGAGAAATACGCTTTTGTCTTAGTGAAAAATTGGGTGGTCAAGAAAAATAAAATTTTGGAAGAAACTGACCCTTTTTATGGTATAGCTCACGTTTTTATTTTCACTAAAAAAGTTACGATGGTCCTTTCCTTTGAAAATTTACCACGAACTAGGTTTCAATAAGTTATGTCAAAACCAAAAGGATCATTTCCCAAAACAGAGCTTTAAAGGCCTAATTATACCCTAGCAGTTTTGGTCATGTCAATTGAATTCTCTTCATCTTTCCAATAATTTGTAATGCACTTTTATCCTATTTTTTAATGGTTGGTGACCTCGGAAGTTGAATTTAACATGATCTAAGTAAAATACACTTTGGTCCAAGTAAAAAAATGGGATGGTCAAGAAAAATCAAATTTTGGAAGAAACTAACCTTTTTTTTAATGTAGCTCACAATTTTTTTTTTGTAAATTTTCGCTAAAATAGTTATGATAGTTATTTCCTTTGAAAATTTGCCATGAACTAGGTTTCAAAAAGTTATATCAAAACTAAACGGATCATTTGCCAAAACGAAGCCTTGAAGGCCAAATTATACCATCCGAAGGTTTTGCTCGTTTTAATAGAATACTCTCCCCCTTTCCTACAATTTTTAATGCACTTTTATCCAATTTTTTGATGGATAGTGACCTCAAAAGTGAAATTTAACATGATCTAAGGGAAATATGCTTTGGTCCAAGTGAAAAATTGAATGGTTAAGAAAAACAAAAGTTTGGAAGAAACTAACCATTTTCGAAGGCCAGCTCACATTTTTTGTGCATTTTTGCTAAAATAGTTATGATGGTCATTTCTTTTGAAATTTTCCTCGAACTAGGTTTCAAAAAGTTACATCAAAACCAAGAGGATTATTTCCCAAAACAAAGCCTTAAAGGAAAAATTATATCCTCGATAAGTTTTGCTCGTGTTAATCAAATTTTCTCCCTCTATCCTACAATTCTTAATGTAATTTTATCATATATTTTTTTTTATGGCTAGTGACCTTTAAAGTTGAATTAATCATGATCTAAGTGAAGTGCACTTTGATCCAGGTGAAAAATGGGATGGTAAAGAAAAATCATGTTTTGGAAGAAACTGACAATTTTTGAAAGCTCATGTTTTTTATACATTTTATCTCAAAATTATGATGTCTATTTCCTTTGAAAATTTGGCACCAACTAGATTTCAAAAAGCTACATCAAAACCAAAGGGATCATTTCCTAAAATGGAGCCCTGAAGGTCAAATTATACACTCGAGAAGTTTTGGTTGTGTTAATAGAATTCTCTCCCTCTTTCCTACAATTTGTATAGCAATTGTATCTTATTTTTTGATGGCTCATAACCTAGAAAGTTAAATTTTACATGTTCTAAGTGAAAAATGGGATATTCAAGGAAAATCAACATTTGGAATAACCTGACAATTTTTGAAGATTATATAGCTTATTTTTTTTGTGCATTTTCGCTAAAATAGTTACAATGGTCATTTCATTTTAAAATTTTTCATAGACAACGTTTCAAAAAGTTACATCAAAATCATTACGATCATTTCTCAAATAGGAGCCCTGAAGGCCAAATTGTACCCTTAAGAAGTTTTGCTCATATTAATCGAATTCTCTCATTCTTTCTTACGATTTGTAAAGAAATTTTATCCTATTTTTTCATGGTTGGTGACCTCGAAAGTGAAATTTAACATGGTCTAAGTGAAATATGCTTTTGTCTAGGTGAAAAAAGGGATGGCAAGGAAAAAATAAATTTTGGAAAAAACTGACAATTTTCGAAGGTTATATAGCTCAAGTTTTTTGGTGCATTTAAGCTAAAACAATTATGATGATAATTTCCTTTGAAAATCTTCCAAGAACTAGCTTTTAAAATTTACATCTAAACCAAAATGACTATTTTCTAAAACGCAGCTCTGAAGGCAAAATTATACCGTCCAAAAGTTTTACTCGTGTTAAATCGAATTCTTTACCTCTTTCATACAATTTGTAAAGCACTTTTGTCCTATTTTTTGATGCCCGGTGACCTCGAAAGTGGAATTTAACATGTTCCAACTTTGGTCTAAGTGAAAAATGGGATAGCCAAGAAAAATCAAATTTTGGAAGAAACTGGCAATTTTCAAAAATATATAACTAATGTTTTTTGTGCATTTTTGCTAAAATAGTTATGATGATCATTTTCTTTGAAAATTTTCCAAGGATTAGGTTTCAAAAAATTACATCAAAACCAAAATGATTATTTCCTAAAATAGAACCCTGAATGCCAAATTATATACACCAAAAGTTTTTATCTTATTTAATTGAATTCTCTCCCTCTTTCCTACAATTTGTAGTGCTCTTTTATCCTTTTTTTTTATCGCTGCTGACCTCGTAAGTGGAATTTAACATGATCTTAATGAAATACTCTTTGTTCTAAGTTAAAAAATGGGATGGTCTAGAAAAATCAAATTTTGGAAGAAACTACCAATTTTTTAAGGTTAAGCTCACGTTTTTTGTGCATTTTCGCTAAAATAATTATGATGACCATTTCCTTTGAACTTTTGCCATGAATTAGGTTTCAATAAGTTATGTCAAAACCAAAAAGATAATTTCCCAAAATGGAGCCCTGAAGGCTTAATTATACCCTCAAGAAGTATTGCTCGTATTAATCAAATTATCTTTCTCTTTCCAACAATTTTTAATGCACTTTAATTAATTTTTTTTTGAAGGCTGGTGACATTGACAGTGAAATTTATCATGATTTAAGTGAAATACACTTTTTTCCAAGTGAAAAATTGGATGGTCAAGAAAAATCAAATTTTTGAAGAAAATAACAATTTTCAAAGGATTTTTTGTGCATTTTCGCTAAAATAGTTACGATAGTCAATTCATTTGAAAATTTACTACGAACTAGGTTTCAATAAATTATGTCAAAACCAAACGGATCATTACCCAAAACGAAGCCTTGAAGGCCAAATTATAGCCTCCTCAAGTTTTGCTCGTATTAAATCGAATTTTCTCCCATCCTACAATTTGTAATGCACTTTTACCCAATTTTTTGATCGTGGGTGACCTCAAAAGTGAAATTTAATAAGATCGAAGTGAAATGTGCTTTGGTCCAAGTGGAAATGGGATGGTATAGAAAAATAAAAATTAGGAAGAAATTGACCATTTTTTAAGGTTAGCCCACGTTTTTTGTACATTTTCGCTAAAATTTTTACGATTTTCATTTCCTTTGAAAATTTGCCACGAACTAAGTTTCAAAAAGTTACATCAAAACTAGTAGGATTATTTCCCAAAACAAAACCTTGAAGGCAAAATAATACCCTCCATAAGTTTTGCTCGTGTTAATCGAATGTTCTCCATCTTTTCTACAATTCTTAATGCAATTTTATCTTCTTTTTTTTTTTTTTTTTTATGAATGGTGTCCTTGAAAGTTGAATTAATCATGATCTAAGTAAAATTCGCTTTGATCGAAGTGAAAAATGGGATGGTCAAGAAAAATCACATTTTGGAAGGAGCTGGCCATTTTTGAAAGCTCACATTTTTTGTACATTTTCGGTAAAATAGTTATGACGTTCATTCCCTTTGAAAATTTACCATGAACTAGGTTTCAAAAAGTTACATCAAACCAAAGGGATCATTTCCCAACACGGAGCCTTGAAGGCCAAATCATACATTCTAGAAGTTTTGCTCGTGTTAATCGAATTCTCTGATTCTTTCTTACAATTTGTAATACATTTTTATCCTCTTTTTTTAATGGCTCATGACCTTGAAAGTTAAATTTTCCATTTTCTAATTGAAATACCCTTTTGTCCAAGTGAAAAATGGGATGGTCAAGAAAAATCAAATTTTGGAATAAACTAGCCATTTTCGAAGGTTATATAGCTCACGTTTTTTTTGTACATTCTCACTAAAATAGTTACAATAGTCATTTCATTTTAAATTTTCCACGAACAAGGTGTCAAAAAGTTACATCAAAACCATTAGGATCGTTTCCCAAATAGGAGCTCTGAAGGCTAAATTATACCCTTAAGAAGTTTTGTTCATATTAATTGAATTCTCTCACTCTTTCCTACAATTTGTAAACACTTTTATCCTTTTTTTTATGGCGGGTGACCGCGAAAGTGAAATTTAACATGATTTAAGTGAAATACGCTTTGGTCCAAGTGAAAAATAGGATGACTAAGAAAAGTCAAAATTTGGAAGAAACTGGTCATTTTCTAAGGTTACTCATGTTTTTTGTGCATTTTCTCTAAAATAGTTACGATGGTCATTTCATTTTAAATTTTTTTTCACTAACTAGGTCTCAGAAAGTTACATCAAAACCATTAGGATCATTTCCCAAATGGATTCCTAAAAGCCAAATTATACCCTCCAACAGTGTTGCTTGTGTTAATCGAATTCTCTCCCACTTTCCTACAATTTATATTGCACTTTTATCCAATTTTTTTATGGCTTGTGACCTCAATAGTGAAATTTAACATGATTTAAGTGAAATACGCTTTTGTCTAAGTGATAAATAAGATGGTCAAGAAAAATCAAATTTTGGAAGAAACTCGCCATTTTCAAAGGTTATATATAGCTCATGTTTTTGTGCATTTCCGCTAAAATAGTTATGATGATCGTTTTCTTTGAAAATTTTCCAAAAATTAGTTTTCAAAAAGTTATATCAAAACCAAAATGATCATTTCCTAAAATGGAGCCCTAATGGCCAAATTATACATTCCAGAAGTTTTGATCTTATTTAATCAAATTCTTTCCCTCTTTCTTACAATTTTTAATGCACTTTTATCATATTTTTTTTATCGTTGGTTATCTCAAAAGTGGAATTTAGCATGATCTTAGTGAAATACTTTTTGGTCTAAGTAAAAATTGAGATGGTTAGAAAAATAAAATTTAGGAAGAAAATAGCCATTTTAGAAGGTTATAGCTCACATTTTTGTGCATTTTCTCTAAAATAGTTACGATTGTCATTTCATTTTAAAATTTTTCATGAGCTAGGTTTCAAAATGTTACATCAAAACTATTAGGATCATTTCCCAAAATTGTGCCCCGAAGGCCAAATTATACCCTTCAAAAGTTTTGCTCGTGTTAATCGAATTATCTTCCAATTTCCTACAATTTGTAATGGACTTTTACCCTATTTTTATATAGCTGGTGACCTCGAAAGTGAAATTTAACAAGATTTCATTCAATACATTTTTGCCTAAGTAATAAATAGGATGGTCAAGAAAAATCAAATTTTGGAAGAAACTAGCCATTTTCAAAGTTTATATAGCTCACGTTTTTTGTGCATTTCTGCTAAAATTGTTATGATGATCATTTTCTTTGATAATTTTCCAAGAAATAGTTTTCAAAAAGTTACATCAAAACCAAAATGATAATTTCCTCAAACGGAGCCCTAACGGCCGAATTATACCCTTGGAAGTTTTGATCGTATTTAATGGAATTCTCCCCAACTTTCCTACAATTTGAAGTGCTCTTTTATCCTATTTTTTAATCAATGGTGATCTCAAAAGTGGAATTTAACATGATCTTAGTGAAATACACTTTGGTCTAAGTGAAAAATGGGGTGGTCTAGAAAAATCAAATTGTAGAAAAAAACCAGCCGTTTTTTAAGGTTATAGCTCACGTTTTTTTGTGTACTTTCGCTAAAATAATTACAATGATCATTTTCTTTGAAAATTTGCCACAAATTAAGTTTCAATAAGTTACATCAAAATCAAAAGGATCATTTCCCAAAACGGAGCCTTTGAAGCCTAAGTATACCCTCTAGAAGTTTTGCTCGTGCTAATCGAATATCTCCTTCCTCCCTACAATTTGTAATGCACTTTTATCTTATTTTTTTTTATAGCTCGTGACCTTGAAAGTTAAATTTTACATGTTCTAAGTGAAATATGGTTTTGTCCAAGTTAAAAATAAGATGTTCAAGAAAAATCAATTTTTTTTTTTAAGAAAATGGCCATTCTCGAAGGTTATAGCTCAAGTTTTTTTATGCATTTCATTAAAATAGTTACAACGGTCATTTCATTTTAAAATTTTCCATGAACTAGGTTTCAAAAAGTTACGTCAAAACTAAATGGATCATTTCCCAAATTGGAGCTCGGAAGGCCTAATTATAGCCCCAAAAAGTTTTGCTCATTTTAATCGAATTTTTTTCTTCTTTCCAACAATTTGTAATGCACTTTTATCTTTTTTTTTTTTTTTATAGTTGGTTACCTCAGAAGTAAAATTTAATATGATCTAAGTAAAATGCACTTTGGTCCAAGTAAAAAAAATGGGATAGTAAAGAAAAATCAAATTTTGGAAGAAACTGACCATTTTTTAATGTAGCTAGTGTATTTTGTGCATTTTTGTTTAAATAGTTATCATGGTCATTTCCTTTGAAAATTTGCTATGAACTAGGTTTCAAAAAGTTATATGAAAACCAAACATATCATTTGCCAATACGAAGCCCTGAATGCCAAATTATACTCTCCAGAAGTTTTTCTTGTTTTAATATAATTTTCTCCCTCTTTCCTACAATTCTTAATGCAATTTATCCTATTTTTGAAGGCTGGTGACCTTGAAAGATGAATTAATCATAATTTAAGTGAAATACACTTTGATCCAAGTGAAAAATGGGATGGTTAAGAAATATCACATTTTGGAAGAAACTGGCCATTTTCGAAAGCTCGTGTTTTTTGTACATTTTTGCTAAAATAGTTATGATGTTTATTTCCTTTGAAAATTTGGTACGAAATAGGTTTCAAAAATTTACATCAAAATCAAAGGGATCATTTCCCAAAACGAAGTCGTGAAGGTCAAATTATACCTTCCACAAGTTTTACTCATGTTAATTGAATTCTCTCTATCTTTCCTACAATTTGTAATGCATTTTTACCCTATCTTTTGTTGGCTCCTTAGCTTGAAAGTTAAGTTTTACATGTTCTAAGTGAAATACGCTTTTGTCCAAGTGAAAAATGGGATATCCAATAAAAATCAAATTTTGGAATAATCTGGCCATTTTGGAAAGTTATATAGCTCAATTTTTTTTGTGCATTTCACTAAAATAGTTACAATGGTCATTTCGTTTTAAAATTTTCCATGAACAAGGTATCAAAAAGTTACATCAAAACCATTAGGATCACTTCTCAAATAGGAACCTCGAAGGCCAAATTTTACCCTTAAAAAGTTTTGCTCATATTAATTGAATTCTATCATCTTTCCTACAATATCCTTTTTTTTAATGGCTGGTGACCTCAAAAGTGAAATTTAACATGATCTATGTGAAATATGCTTTTGTGTAGGTGTAAAATCGGATGGCCAAGAAAAAACAAATTTTAAAAGAAACTGGCCATTTTCGAAGGTTATATAGCTCATTTTTTTGGGTGCATTTAAGTCAAAATAATTATGATGATCATTTCTTTTGAAAGTTTGCCAAGAACAAGATTTTAAAAAGTTACATGAAAACCAAAATGATCATTTCCCAAAACGCAGCCTAGAAGGCAAAATCATACCTTCCAGAAGTTTTGCTCGTGTTAATCTAATTCTCTCCATCTTTCCTATAATTTGTAAAGCATTTTATCATTTTTTATGGTTGGTGACCTCGGAAGTGGAATTTAACATGATCTATGTGAAATACACTTTGGTCCAAGTGAAAAATGGGATGACCAAGAAAAAAATCAAATTTTAGAAGAAATTACATTTTCGAAGTTTATAGCTCACGCTTTTTGTGCATTTTTGCTAAAATAGTTATGATTGTCATTTCACTCTAAAATTTGCCACCAACTAGGTTTCAAAAAGTTATATCAAAACTATTAGGATCATTTCCCAAAATGGAGTCCTAAAGGCCAAATTATACCATTCAAAAGTTTTGTTCGTGTTAATCTAATTCTCTCCCACTTTCCTAGAGTTTATAATCCAATTTTATCCAAATTTTTTTTTTATTGCAGGTGACCTCAAAAGTGAAATTTCACATGATTTTATTGAAATACGCTTTTGTCCAAGTAATAAATATGATTGTCAAGAAAAATCAAATTTTGGAAGAAATTGGCCATTTTCAAAGGTTATAACTCACTTTTTTTTTGGGTGCATTTCCGCTAAAATAGTTATGATGATCATTTTCTTTGAAAATTATCCAAGAATAAGGTTTCAAAAAGTTACATCAAAACTGTTGGTTTTTTGTCTAAGGTTTAAACATGGTTCAAACATGGTCAAGGTTTGAACAGGTCCAAACATGGTTCAAAGGTTGGTTAATGTCCAAACCAATTATGGGATATCAAAGTTCAGCAAGTTATAAGGTTGCACACATGTGTGTGCTTCAATTTTGAGCATGGGAAGGTCAGGCACACTGCTGTGGAAGTTTCTGCCCACAGGCAGGAGGTGTGCGCACAACATCAGGTCACGCCGCAGCACACAGCACCACACCAAAATGTACAGCATCACTTGGAGAGTGATGAAGGGCTGAGATTAAAGGAAGAACATGATCAAAGGGTCAAGAATGATTCACAAGATTATCCAAGAATTAAGAGGCTATAAAAAGGGTTTCCTAGCCTCATTTCAAGTGGTGGAAAAGGTGTGTGAGAGAACCACACAGGTTGTGACATTGTGAGATCATTGTAAACACAAGAGAGAATTGTGTGAGAGACATAAACACAAGAGGGACTCTTGTAGTGAGGCTGGTTGTAAAGAAGATAGGTTAGTAGAGAATTGATAGAAAGCATTGTAATAGGTCTATCACTTTCTCGTTCTCTTCTTGGTTCTTCAAGAACTTGGATTCTTGAAGGGGATTGCTGTAACTTTGTAAGAACCATTGAGATAGTCCAGAGAGTTCGGAGGAACTCATGGGGACGTAGGCACATTGCCGAACCTCGACAACAAATTACTTGTCTTCTTTCTTTCTTTGATTTTCTGTTCTTGTGTTCGATTGCTGAAATTCTTTCTACAAGTCATTCAAGACTTGGGTGTTTGGAAGATCACCACCTGGGCATCTTGTCAAGGTGATTTCCAACAAAAACCAAAATGATCATTTCCAAAAACGGAGCACTGAATGCCAAATTATACTCTCTAGAAGTTTTGATCATATTTAATCGAATTCTCTCCCTCTTTCCTTCAATTTGTAATGCACTTTTATAATATTTTTTGATCGTTGGTGACCTCAAAAGTGGATTTAACATTATCTTAGTTAAATAGACTTTGGTCTAAGTGAAATATGAGATGGTAAAGAAAAATCAAAATTTGGAAGAAATTAAAGCTCACATTTTTTGTACATTTTCGCTAAAATAGTTACGATGGTCATTTTTTTTTTTAAATTTGCCATGAACTAGGTTTCAAAAAGTCACATCAAAACTATTAGGATTATTTCCCAAAATGGAGCCCTGAAGGCCAAATTATATCTTTCAAAAGTTTTGCTCGTGTTAATCAAATTCTCTCCCACTTTCTTACAATTTGTAATGAATTTTTATCCTATTTTTTTTATGGTTGGTGACTACAAAAGTGAAATTTGACATGATTTTAGTGGAATACACTCTTGTCCAAGTGATAAATATGACGGTCAAGAAAAATCAAATTTTGGGTGAAACTGGTCATTTTCATAGGTTATTGCTCACGTTTTTATGCATTTCCGCTAAAATAGTTATGATGATCATTTTCTTTGAAATGTTTTCAAAAATTATGATTCAAAAAGTTACATCAAAACCAAAATGATCATTTTTCTAAGAAGGAGCCCTGAATGCTAAATTATACCCTCTAGAAGTTTTGATCTTATTTATTCAAATTCTCTCCATCTTTCTTACAATTTGTAATGCACTTTTATCCTCTCTTTTTTATCGTTGTTGACCACAAAAGTGAAATTTATTGTGATCTTAGTGAAATATGCTTTGGTCTAAGTGAAAAATTGGATGGTGCAGAAAAATCAAATTTTAGAAGAAACTGGCTATTTTTGAATTTAATGTGATCTTAGTGAAATATGCTGTGGTCTAAGTGAAAAATTGGATGGTGCAGAAAAATCAAATTTTAGAAGAAACTGGCTATTTTCAAAGGTTAGCTCATGCTTTTTGTGAATTTTCACTAAAAAAGTTACAATGGTCTTTTCCTTTAAAAATTTGGCACGTACTAAGTTTAAATAAGTTACTTTAAAACCAAATAGATGATTTCCCAAAAGAGAGACCTCAAGGCCAAATTATACCTTCCTCAAGTTTTTCTCACATTAAATCAAAATTTTTCCTCTTTCCTATAATTTATAATACATTTTTATCCAATTTTTTTTATCGTTGGTGACCGTAAAAATGAAATTTAACATGATCTAAGTGAAATACGCTTTAGTCCAAATGAAAAATGGGATGGTCTACTGTAATACCCGTGTTCTTAAAGTATGGTTAAAGAAGTATTTTGATAAATATGATATAGAATTAAAATAAAATAATATGTATGTGAAAGGTTTATTATTTGAATAAAATAATTCTTTTGAAAAAAAAACTAGACGCATTATGGTGTGGATACAAAGAAAAGAAAAGAAAAAAAAGGCATCCAGCAAGATAAGAAGGAAAAAAAAAGAAAAAGAAAAAAAAGGAAAATGAATAGGAAAAATAAATATTGGCGTGCAACACCTAGAAGTCTAGGTATTGCACCACTTTACACTAAGCAAGCCAATTTAGAATTGATGGCAGGGGGGAACAGTGAGTTATATATATATATATATATATGTATATATATATATATATATATATATGTATGTATATATATATATATATGTATATATATATATATAGTTTTTCCTTTTATTTATTCATTACTTACCAAATCCTGTTTGGTTTTCTCTTTTCCTCAATTCAAACTACTCAATTTCTTTAAACACTTGGGGACTGAAAGAAAGATTGAAAGAGTAAAATTTTGAAGGGGTTTACGGGTGAATTTTATAGAGATGCACGGGAAGCTCTAAGAAAAACAAAAGGTAATAACGTGAAGTTTATTTTTGAAATTTAGCATACATGAAATTTCCTCATAATTCAATGTGGAAATTTTCAAAGGGTGTGAATTATGAAGGAATTGAAGAATAAATTAGAAATTTTAATATAAATATTATGTCAGGTGTTGATGATCAACAACCGGGGGAACTTACTGAAAGGAGCAGGAAAGGCAAGGAGGTGATCCACGGGTAGCTCTAAGTGCTACGTGGTGAGTTAGATTTACTTTAAGTAATCAAGATAAATATGAAATATATAGTGATAGTATTTGAATAAATCATTAACTTATTATTTGGTGATAGATGAAAGTTGGTTGATAGGAATAGTGGATGTGTAGAAAATTATTTTATGAGAAATAATATTATTGGAATAATTAGTCGAATTAATAATAAAGGCGATAAGTGAAATTCTTGACGAGCTATGGTTAATGATTTGATACGATTTATGAGGAGAGGAATTTAGTGGAATTTTTCAAATAATAATTTGAGAATAATCAGGATAGCTAATTTGAATGTTTGAAGACATGCTTGTTTTTATATTATTGTTCATATGTATATTTCATATCATTATTTATATGCATATGCATGAAATAAAACAACCGAGAAGACAACCGGTCTAAATGAAAATAAAACAACCGGGAAGGCAACTGGTCTAAATGAGAATGAAAGAACCGGGAAGGCAGCCGATCTAAGATAAAAATATGTCGACATGTGGGAAGACATTCTCAATAATAATAACATTTAAATTCACACATTGCATTTGCTGTAAATATTGATTGTTATTGCTTGAGATATTAAAGTGCTATTCATGATTGTAAATTTATGAATAGATGAATGAGTCTCACAGAGAGACAATTATGCCAACGAAGAGATATGGAAATATGATATGTTTGATGAGTAACTTAAGAAGAGATTGTGAAATAGGAGAATTATGAAATTGAGTAGTGATTACAGAGTATTGTTATTGAATTATTTGAGGAAAAAAGATGAATGAATACTGGAAGATTTTTTAGAAGTGATTGAATTATAAGATGTAACATGGAGTATAAAATCGAATACTACTAGTAAATTTAATTCACTGAGCTTGTGAAGCTCACTCCTTATTGTACAATGTTTTCAGGTAGCAGGCAGGACAGATAGTTTGGTGAGTTGAGATCCAGACAAAGTTATTATCTGTAAGCCACGTGCATGTCCACATCCTCAGACTAATGAGAAAATAAAATAAAATTTTATTTGTAAATATTCATGCATATTATGTGGTATAAAATGTTTAAGTTGAGATCTAAATAATGTATCTCCCCTATTAAGGGTTGAGGATCGATGTAAACAATTGCTGTTGTATTATTTTTATTGTTGCATATATGTGTCGCACTGGGATTTCAAAAAGTGATGACACCGTCTCAAGGGTGGCCAACTCGGGATGGGTCTTTACATCTACAAAAATCAAATTTTAGAAGAAACTAGCCATTTTCGAAGGTAGTTCACATTTTTTTTTGGTCCATTTTTGCTAAAATAGTTACAATGGTCATTTTATTTTAAAATTTACCACGAACAATGCTTCAAAAAGTTATATCAAAACCATTAGGATCATTTCCTAAATAGGCTCATATTAATCAAATTCTCTTCCTCTTTCCTACAATTTGAAAAGCATTTTTATGCTATTTTATGGCTGGTGTGCTCAAAAGTGAAATTTAACATGATCTAAGTGAAATACAATTTTGTCAAAGTGAAAATTGGGATGGCCAGAAAAAATCAAATTTTGGACAAAACTGGCCATTTTTAAGGCTATATAGCTCATGTGTTTTGGTGCATTTTAGCTAAAATAGTTATGATGATTATTTATTTTGAAAATTTTCCAAGAACTAGGTTTTAAAAATTTACATCTAAATCAAAATGATGATTTCCCAAAATGGATCCCTGAAGGCAAAATTATACTTTCTAGAAGTTTTTCTTGTGTTAAATTGAATTTTTTCCCTTTTTCCTACAATTTGTAATGCACTTTTATCCTATTTTTTGATGGTTGGTGACCTCAAAAGTGAAATTTAACATGATCTAAGTTAAATACACTTTGGTCCAAGTAAAAAAAAAAGAATGGCCAAGAAAAATCAAATTTTGGAAGAAACTAGTCATTTTCGAAGGTTATCGCGTTTCTGTGCATTTTCGCTAAAATAGTTACCCTAGAAGTTTTGCTCATTTTTATAGAATTCTTACCCCTTTTCCTATAATTTATAATGCACTTTTATCCTTTTTTTTTTTTATGGTAGGTGACCTCGAATTTGGAATTTAACCTGATCTAAGAGAAATGTGCTTTGGTCCAAGTGAATAATTGGATGGTTAAGAAAAATAAAATTTTGGAAGAAACTGACCATTTTCGAGGGTTAGCTCACGTTTTTTTTAGCATTTTCGTTAAAATAGTTATGATGGTCATTTCGTTTGAAATTTTGTCCCGCACTAGGTATCAAAAAGTTACATCAAAACCAAATAGATCGTTTCCCAAAACGAAGCCTTGAAGGCAAAATTTTACCATCTATAAGTTCTGCTCGTTTTAATCTAATATTCTCCCTCTTTCCTACAATACTCATTGCAATTTTATCCTTTTGTTATGGAAGGTGACCTCAAAAATTGAATTAATGATGATCTAAGTGAAATACACTTTGATCCAAATGAAAAAATAGCGTGACCAGAAAAAACACATTTTGGAAAAAATTGACCATTTTCGAAAGCTCATGTTTTTTGTAAATTTTTGCTAAAATAGTTATTATGTTCATTTCTTTTGAAAATTTTCCACGAACTAGATTTCAAAAAGTTACATCAAAACCAAGTGGATCATTTCCCAAAACGCAGCTCTAAAGGCCAAATTATACCCATTAGAAGTTTTGCTCGTGTTAATCGAATTCTCTCCCTCTTTCCTACAATTTGTAATGCACTTTTATCCTATTTTTGATGGCTCATGACCTCGAAAGTTAAATTTTACATGTTCTAAGTGAAATATGCTTTCATCCAAGTGAAAAATTGGATTGTCAAGAAAAATCAAATTTTGGAAAAACTGGCCATTTTCGAAGGTTATGGCTCACATTTTTGTGCATTTTTGCTAAAATAGTTATGATAGTCATGTCATTTTAAAATTTCCCACGAACTAGGTTTCAAAAATTTACCTCAAAACAATTAGGATCATTTCCCAAAAAAAAACTCGAACGCCAAATTATACCTTTCAAAAGTTATGCTCGTGTTAATCGAATTCTCTCCTACTTTTCCATAATTTGTAATGCACTTTTATCCATTTTTTTTTTATGGTTGGTGACTTCGAAAGTAAAATTTAATATGATTTCTGTGAACTACACTTTTGTCAAAGTGATAAATCGGATGGTTAAGAAAAATCAAATTTTGAAAGAAACCGACAATTTTCAAAATTTATAGCTCACGTGTTTTTTGTGTATTTCTGCTAAAAAAGTTATGATGATCATTTTCCTTGAAATTTTTTCAAGAAATAGGTCTAAAAAAAGTTACATTAAAACCAAAATGATCATTTCCTAAAACGGTACCCTCCAGAAGTTTTGATCGTATTTAATAGAATTCTCTCATTCTTTCCTACAATTTGTAAACCACTTTTATCCTTCTTCTTTTTACTGTTGGTGACCTCAAAAGTGGAATTGAACATGATCTTAGTGAAATATGCTTTAGTCTAAGTGAATAATTGTAATATCCCATCCCCGGGTGGGCCCTACCCGAGGAGGCATCATCACTTTTCAACTTTGAGCACCCGACCTATATGCACATAGATAAATTACAGTGCAAACGACAAACTTTTCCAACATTTCAATTAAATACTAATACATGTATTCACATACAAAAAGTTTTTGATATAACAATACAACCCTTATAAAATTTTACAAGTATAAAATACAAGGAAAGCTCCCATCAAAGTTTAAACCTAAACCAAACTTAGAGTTCCAAAAGATTCGAGAGTTGAGGATACCGTGGGTACGGACGTCTTTTAAAAAAAATTAACCATAAGTCTCCTAGAATTTAACTTGAAATGTTGATAAAATAAAGGGGTGAGCTATAAAGCTCAGTGAGCAATCAACTTTCTAGAAGTAGTCGTATAACAATTTAAATCCTTAAATTTTCAATTTAAGTAGTAACAAATCACCTATTTATTTCAAAACATAGTTCTCAATAGAATTTATATTTTTCCTCATTTTCTTATCACAAAAGAAATAAATATCACAATAATAATTTATTTAAATATCTTAATCCATAACTTTTTCCATACATAACATAACCTCAACCCTTTATGAACAACATCAACCATAATACTTCTTAAATCACAAGGATAAAAATTTCACGCTCTTCACCAGTTCAAACAAATCACATACCCCTCATGGGTCAAGCACAACATATGCCCATCATGGGCCAATCACAACATACGCCCATCATGGGCCAATTCCATTATCAACGATATGCAATGCAAATGTGAATGTAATGAATTATATAATCATATCATCATAACCCCTTCACTGGGTTAATCACATATCAATGGGGACGTCTCTCCACGTACCAGTACATCCAATCATCATATCAAATATTCGAAACCCCCGTTGATCCGGACCGGGTCCTATTAATCCAATATCCATTCAGTACCCTTACACCCCTTTGTGGGAAGGGACCTACCGCAATCTCACCACTCCCCCCCTCTTATAATACACTAACTATATTTATAGCGTGAAATGCATTTATGAAACAATGAATATGCACTCAATCATTCATCAATCAACCACATCACAATCTCACAACAATACAATCAACCAATCAAGTTCATTACAATCATACACATCGCAAACCCTCAACGTATCTACGTCGAATCATTTCTAAATTTATATCTTAACATATATTTAAACTCCCAAATTATCCAAATACTTCACAACTTTAATCATCTAATTTATCAAGAAGAAACACATCAAGATTCTATTACTCTTATTTCCTTATACAAGAATTTCACACTTTGTATCCTTTTCAATTCTATTAGTCCTTCACTTAAGACACTCATAATATAACTTTTCATCAAATCACAATCACATATTACTACATATATATATATATATATAATTCTTTAAATCACACTTTATTTAAGTTTCCACAATTTTTTGTATTTATACACTTTTAACTTTTCATTTATCATTAAATACTTTATCATGCTCACTAGGAGTAAGGTGATACTCACCTCGCTACGTGCTCCACAACTAGTGCCAAGCTACTTCTTTTAATCTTCAATAATACCCACAACTTGCACCTTAGAGAAAAAACATCTACTCCTCATCATTTTCAATTGTTATTGAATACTATAAAACCCCAAGGTAATTACACAATTTAAATATCATATCTGCACTTTGCACGAAACCAAAAATCAAAGAAGTCGAGGCATTAAGCCCCTTTTTACCCATTTTTCAAATCATTTACTTTAAATCTCAAAAACGCTTTGATTTCATGAATACTAACACTTTTAAAATGTTTAAATCATGCTTTCAAAGTATATAAACATTAAAATCAATTGAAAAAGTTTCACATTCAAAAACCGAAGAAAAATCACATTTTTTGGGAAATCAACCTGAAATTAGTCGACTGGGACATCTCCAAAAGCTTCTGCCACTTTACCTAGTCGACTGGGTACTTATACCCATCGACTGGTACCCCCCGTTTTTCAGTAAAAGTTTTCCACGAAAATCACTTCTTTCCTTTCCAAAACCAATTTAATCCTTTATAAAATCTCAATTCCTTTTAAGACTCAAGTTTCCCAAACTTTAAGTTGAAATTTTTACTTTACCCATAGAAAAAATCTCAAGTTAATCTCATCAAATCACCATGTTTAACCCCCAAAAACCCATTTGAAGCCCAAACTTGTTTTTCTTAAACTTTTCTCAAGAACACTTGAATTTTCTAAACCTAAAATTGAAAATCTTGTTTGAAAGACATACTTTAAAGTTAAAGATAATGAAGAATAGATTTTTATCTTGAATCTTAGCAAGAAATCTTCTACTTTTTTCTTCCTCTTCCTCTCCTTCTTCCCTTCTTTCATTTTATTTCCTTTTTCTCTCTTTCTTTTTTCTCTCTTTCTCATCTCTCACCCCTATTTATAACAGAAATTCTTCCTTATTTACATACTCACCCTTCAACTCTTCATTTCTTCCAATAACTACCCCTAAACTATTAAAAAAAAACTAACATTTCGTAGACAACTTTTATTTTTCCAAACCTTATTTCATTTACTTAGTTCCAAGTTTCTCACAATTCTAGTACGAATTAATTATACTTCAAACTTGAAAAGGTACACTAAATGAGCACCAAAGTTAAACCCTGAAATTAAAATATTCTAATTAGGGTACCGGGCTCTACAAGAATGGGATGGTATAAAAAAATCAAATTGTGGAAGAAACTAGCCATTTTCAAATGTTATAGATCACGTTTTTTGTGCACTTTCGCTAAAATAGTTACGATAATCCTTAGAAAATTTTCCACAAACTAGGTTTCAATATGTTACGTCAAACCCAAATGGATTATTTCCCAAAACGGAGCCCTGAAAGCCTAATTATACCCTCTAGAAGTTTTGCTCGTGTTAATCGAATACTCTCCCTATTTCCTACAATTTCTAATGCACTTTTATCTATTTTTTTTGAAAGCTCGTGACCTTGAAAGTTAAATTTTACATGTTATAAGTGAAATATGCTTTTTTTCCAATTGAAAAATGGGATGCTCAAGAAAAATCAATATTTTTTTTAAGGAACTGGCCATTTTCGAAGCTTATAGCTCACATTTTTTTTGTGTATTTTCGCTAAAATAGTTACAATGGTCATGTCATTTTAAAATTTTTCTTGAACTAGGTTTCAAAAAGTTACTTCAAAACCAAAAGGATCATTTCCCAAATTGAAGCTCTGAAGGCCTAATTATACCCTTGAGAAATTTTGCTCGTGTTAATCGAATTCTGTTTTTCTTTCCAAGAATTTGTAATGCACTTTTATCCTTTTTTTATGGTTGGTGACCTCGGAAGTGGAATTTAACATGATCTAAGCAAAATGCACTTTGGTCCAAGTAAAAAAAGGATGGTAAAGAAAAATCTAATTTTGGAAGAAACTCACCATTTTTTTTAATGTAGCTCACGTTTTTTGTGCATTTTTGCTTAAATAGTTATGATAATCATTTCCTTTGAAAAATTTCCATGAACTAGGTTTCAAAAATTATATCAGAACCTAATAGATCATTTTCCAAAACGAAGCCTTGAAGGTCAAATTATACACTTCGGAAGTTTTGCTCGTTTTAATAGAATTCCCTCCCTCTTTCCTACAATTTGTAATGCACTTTATCCTATTTTTTATGGTTGGTGAACTAAAAAGTGAAATTTAACATGATATAATAAAAATACACTTTGGTCCAAAAGAAAAATTAGATGGTCAAGAAAAACAAAATTTTGGAAGAAGCATACCATTTTAGAAGCGCTCACGTTTTTTGTACATTTTCGCTAAAATGGTTATGATTGTCACTTTCTTTGAAAATTTGCCATGAACTAGGTATCAAAAAATTCTATCAAAACTAAATGGATCATTTCCAAAAATGACAATTTGAAGGTAGAATTATACCCTTCATAAATTTTGTTCGTGTTAATATAATTTTCCCCTGTTTTGTACAATTCTTAAAGCAATTTTATTCGTTTTCTTATGACTAATGACCTCGAAAGTTGAATTAATCATGATCTAAGTGAAATACGCTTTGATCTAAGTGAAAAATGGGATGGTCAATAAAAATCACATTTTGGAATAAACTAGCCATTTTCGAAAGCTTAAGTTTTTTGAACATTTTCGCTAAAATAGTTATGAAGTTCATTTCTTTTGAAAATTTGTCATGAACTAGGTTTCAAAAAGTTACATCAAAACCAAAGGGATCATTTCCCAAAACAAAGCCTTAAAGGCCAAATTATACCCTTAAGAAGTTTTGCTCGTGTTAATCAAATTCTCTCCCTTTTTCCTACAATTTGTAATGCATTTTAATTCTATTTTTGATGGCTCGTGACCTTGAAAGTTAAATTTTACATGTTCTAAGTGAAATATGTTTTTTAACAAATGAAAATGGAATGGTCAAGAAAAATCAAATTTGGGAATAAATTGGCTATTTTCGAAGGTAGTTCATGTTTTTTATGCATTTTTGCTAAAATAGTTACAAATGCCGTTTCATTTTAAAGTTCGCCACAGACAAGGTTTCAAAAAGTTTCATCAAAACCATTAGGATCATTTCCTAAATAAGAGCCTTAAATGCCAAATTATACGCTTAAAAAGTTTTTCCCATATTAATCAAATTCTCTCCCTCTTTCTTACAATTTGTAAAACACTTTTATCCTTTTTTTATGGCCGGTGATCTCGAAAGTGAAATTTCACATGATCTGAGTGAAATACGATTTTATCCAGATGAAAAATGGTATGGCCAAGCAAAATCAAAATTTGGAAGAAACTGGACATTTTCGAAGGTTATATAGCTTACGTTTTATGGTGCGTTTAAGCTAAAATATTTATGATGCTCATTTTCTTTGAAAATTTTCCAAGAACTAGGTTTTAAAAAGTCACATCAAAACCAAAAAGATTTCAAAAAATATAGCCCTGAAGGCAAAACTATACCTTCCAGAAGTTTTCCTAATGTTAAATCGAATTCCTCCCTCTTTCCAAATAATTTGTAATGTACTTTTATCCTATTTTTTGATGTCTGGTGAACTCGAAAATTGAATTTAACATGATTTAAATGAGATACATTTTGGTCTAATGAAAAAATGGGATGACCAAGAAAAATCGAATTTTGGCAGAAACTTGTCATTTTCGAACATTATAGCTCACATTTTTTGTGCATTTTCGCTAAAATAGTTACGATTGTCATTTCATTTTAAAATTTGCCATGAACTAGATTTCAAAAAGTTACATCAAAACCTTTAGGATCATTTCCGAATATGGAGCCTTAAAGGCTAAATTATACCCTTCAAAAGTTTTTTTCGTGTTAATAGAATTTTCCCCCACTTTTCTAGAATTTATAATGCACTTTTATCCTATTTTTATGGCTGGTGACCTTGAAAGTGAAATTTTACATGATTTTAGTGAAATACACTTTTTGTCCAAGTTATAAATATGATGGTCAAGAAAAATCAAAATTTTGGAAGAAACTGGTCATTTTCAAAGGTATAGCTCACTTTTTTTGTGCATTTCTGCCAAAATAGTTATGATGATCATTTTCTTTGAAAATTTTTCAAGAATTACATTACAAAAAGTTACATTAAATCCAAAAGCATTATTTCCTAAAACGGAGCCCTGAAGACCAAATTATACCCTCCAGAAGTTTTTATCTTATTTAATTGAATTCTCTCACTCTTTCCTACAATTTTAAAGGTACTTTTATCCTATTTTTGATGAACAGGGGGCGCTGCTGCCTAAGGCAGAGCACACCTTTATCCTTCTCTAGGTGCCATGGCCTTGGGTAGTGGGTGCCGCGGCCTTGGCCTTCCACCAACTTTCTCCTCTTCTGAGCGTCGCGGCCTGGACTAGGGAGGGCCGCAACCTGACCTGGTGTGCACACTCATTTTGCTGGACCATTTTTGTTGCTTGCATGTTGAGACACACTCCTAGTGTGCTGAGGCTTGAAAGACTTGATGTTTGACCTTCTTCAAACCTCTTCCAACTATGTTTAACTTCTTCAAACCTCAACCATGTTTAAACCTTAGACAAATACCAACAATCTCTACCTTTGTCTAAGTATTTAAACCCAAACCATTGTGCATAGAACTTTAGGATCCAAACTCATCTTGAGTCATCATATCAACCGACTCTAATCCTAGGTAGTCCAAGGCAATGATTGAACTTACTTAGAGGTAGAACTTTGGCACCTAAATCTGTAGGACTTTCTCCTGTGGCCTTCTTGTCAACATGAATGCATCCTTTCGTACCATTTTCCATAATGTAATGATACCAAAAATCCATATGCTTTGTCCTCTCATGGAACACCGAATTCCTCCACAAGTGCCACGTACTTTGGATATCCGAAGACACCACCACCTGCTCTTTTAGGACAATCCACTGGTCCAACAACCCTTTGCACCACATAACCTCCTTTATGACTTCTGAAGCCACTATGTATTCTGCCTCCGTTGTTGAGAGTGCTACCACCGGCTACCACCGAGCCTTCCAATACCTCAACAACCATTTCATCCCAAGCCAAAGCTCTTTTCTGGGATTACTCACATATCTACTAAGAACATCCATTGCCTGAGAAATGTCAGGTCTAGTGCTTACCATCATGGACATGACTGGTCCAACCTCACTAGAGTAAGGGACTTTTACCATTTCCTTCTTCTCCTCATCCATTCCAGGACATTGTTCACTGGAGAACTTGAAATGACCAGTAAGGGGAACCTTCATTGGTTTACCATCTTCCATAGAAGATCGAGAAACCTTCAACCTGTTTCTCTTCCTTTCCCGAATTCTTCTCATACCAAGGATCTTTTGTGTAAGGCTAAGATCCTTCCTTACAAACTCCTCACTGAGTTGAGATGCAAACCTTTTCATCCTCTCCCTACTATTCCGAACCAACAGCATTTCATTAGCATAGATGAGGATAATCACCACTTCATCCACCTTATGTCCAGGTGAGAAGGTTTCTGTGAAATCCATGCATTTCCTTTGTGTGAACCCCTTTGCCACCAGCCTAGCCTTATTCTGGACTTCATCTCCTTTAGGATACCCTTCTTTGATCTTGTAAGTACATTTACAATCCACAACTCTCTGCTTTTTTGGTTGGGCACCAATTCCCAAGAGTTGTTCTTCCTTAAAGAATCCATCTCTTCCTCCATAGCTAGCTGCCACTTTGATGAATCCATACACTCCATGGCTTCCATGTAAGTTTCTGGTTCACTCATCTCTCCTTCTGTCCAATGAGCTACTACAGTAGCATCCGCAAACCCATATCTCAAAGGTGGTCTAACAACCCTCCTTTCTCGGTCCCTTGTGAGCTGGTAGTCATTCTGACTTGCTGCATCAACCTCTTCCAGTTCAGCCTCCCCTTGAGTGCCCTGAACATGGCCTTCATTAATGGGCTCTGCCTGAACTAAATTCTCTTTGATGCAATGCTCCACAAATTTCGGACTGGTTTGCTCACTAGCCCCTGCAGGGTTAGTTTTCTCCAAGTAGGGAAATAACAATTCATTAAAAATAACATCCCTACTTATTATGAGTCTCAATCCTTCTTGTTCTAAGGACCACAACCTACACCCCTTAGCCCCTTCCCCATATCCTAGAAACACACATTTTTTAGATCCTGAGCTAAGTCTATCATCCTTTTGTTGTGCATATGCAGCACACCCAAAAGTCCTAAGGTTGTCCAACTCAGGGGGTTTTTCATTCCACATATTCTCGGGAGTCTTATGGTGCACAATCCTAGAGGGTGATCTATTAACCAAATACGCAACAGTAGACACTGCTTCCCCCCAAAAACATTTGGGTAATCCAGATCCATCTAACATGCTCCTAACCTTTTCCATAAGGGTCTTATTCATCCTCTCAGCAACTCCACTTTGTTGAGGGGTTTTCACAACTGTTCTATGTCTTAGAATGCCATTTAACCTACAGAATTGATCAAGTTCTTGGTTAAAAATTTCTAAGCCATTATCGGTTCTTATCCCCTTAACTATCTTACCCCTTTGAGTCTCCACCAGCTTTTTCCACACCACTAATTTATTCAAAGCATCTGATTTATTTCTAACCAAATAAACCCAAACCTTTCTTGAATAATCATCAATTAAAGACAGAAAGTAAAAGTTAGCTCCCTGTGTTGGTGTCCTTGCTGGTCCCCAAAGGTCCGCATGAATGTAGTCAAGAATGCCCTTAGACTTATGCACTCCGGTGTTGAAGCTGACCCGATGTTGCTGCCCAAGAACATAGCTCTTGCAGAAATCGAGTTTCTCTACCTTGTCACCATCAAGTAACCCATTCTTACTGAGAATTTACAGCCCTTCTTCGCTTATATGCCCTAAGTGTTTATGCCAAAGAACCGCCTAATCCATCATAGCCATCAAGCTTGCTGCTTGATCCTTGATGTCCATGTCTCCGATCATCTCATAGAGACCATCCTTCATTGCTGCTTTGATCACTACCAAAGATCTCTTGGCCACCTTGATCTTTCCTCCCTCTACTTTGCATGTGTAGCCCATGGAATCCAGCTGCTCTAATGAGATCAGATTCCTCTTCACATCCGAAAGATACCTCACATTCCTCAGCAGCCTTGTGACTCCATCAAACATCCTTAATTGGATATCTTCTATCCCCCTCACTTGGCAAGAAATATCATTCCCCAAGAAAACCCTTTCATCATTGGTTTCCTTGAAATTCTTGAACCAATCCCGATGAGGGCACATGTGATGAGTGCATGCAGTATCCAAGATCCATTTCTCGCTGCCTTCTTGCCTCTTGCTCACATCCGAGCACACAACAAGAACATCCTCATCTTGCTGTTCTATTTTGGCAATCGAAACCTCTCCATTCTTGGTATGGCTTTTTCCCTCATCCTTCATCTTCTCCTTGCAATCTTTCTTGACATGACCCTCCTTGTGGTAGTAGTAACATTTCTTCCCTCCAAATCTCAGTTTGGAATGCATTCTCCCATGGCTTTCTCCTTTACCTCTGTCCCGGTAGTAGCCATGTATGTTGCTGTGCACTCTCCCATGGCTCTCTCCTCTACTTCTGTCCCGGTAGTAGCCATGTATGTTGTTGTGCACTCTCCCATGGCTCTTTCCTCAACCTTTATCCCAGTAGTAGCCATGGATGTTGCTGCCATACCGATTTGCTGGCCTTCTTCTAATGAACAGCCCTTCTCCACTTGATGCACTCCTCATCTTGGCATCAAGATCATCTCTTATTAGGGAGAGTCTTGGCAAGAAACAACTCATCTAGTTTCTTCTATATGACAGCTGGATCTTTCGAGTCTCCGCACTCCCTTGTGACATTATCCGACATATGCAAGAAGATGGTGTTGTATGCCATCTTCTTTTTCCCATTCCACTGGTCCTCCGTGATACTTGCTGGAAAAGCATCATCTTCTCCAATAGCCAAGTCCACCTTCTATTGCATAAGAACAGCCTTGATCTTTCGCTTCCATAGGTAAAATTCTTCCTTTCCATCAAACTTCTCAACCATGAAGTTTGAAGCCATCTTGCGGAGATGATCCCAGATTTATGCAGCACCCACAATTGCTCTCCAGCTTCTTCTAAATCTCAAGAACACAGATCGAAGATTGATCTCAATACCGTTCTTGAATCAACCTCAAGAACACGATTAGATCTTGATCTTTACTCCGTTCTTGAATCACCCTCAAGAACACGATCAGATATTGATCTTAACTCCGTCCTCGATTCACCTCAAGAACACGATCAGATATAGATCTTAACTCCGTTCTTGAATCACCCAAAAAGTTGACCTTTGATTCTTGGAGTCTTGACTCCGTCACCTTCTGTTCTTGCTCCGATACCTGCCAATCTTGGCTCTAATCCCGCTGTCCAAAGCTTTGATACCACTGTTGGAAATCACCTTGATAAGATGCCCAGGTGGTGATCTTCCAAACACCCAAGTCTAGAATGACTTGTAATGAAAAGAAACAGCACACGAAGCAAGAAAGAAAGACACAACAATTGTTATCGAGGTTTGGCAATAGCCTACGTCCTCGTGAGTTCCTCCGAACTCTCTGCACTATCTTATCAATGGTTCTTTTACAATCACAGCAACTTCTCTCTAAGAAGCCTAAGTTCTTGAAGAAACAAAGAAGAAAACAAGAAAGTGATAAGGTCTTAGGTACCCTAGAACTTTCCCCTTTAGAAATTCCACTTACAAGTCCCTTGAATCCCCTTTCTATACTAATCTCTCTCTTTACAACCAGCCTCTCTAATGAGTCCCTCTTGTATGTTTGTGCCTTTGCACTCTCACACAATTCTCTCATTTACATGTTCTGTCACACACACACACTTGTGTTTCTATCACATTACATTCATAATCTCTTATCACAATGAAGCTAGGTGACCCTTTATATTGTGCACCTACTTCTTGTCCAATCTTGAGTGTCATTCTCCACCCTTAGATCTTGAGGACTAATCAACCTTAGCCTTTGATCAAGTCTAAGTGATCTGGTGCATTTTGATCTTGCATCCACGCACCCAACAAGAGGCTGAACAACCTTGCTTCAGTGTGCCTTCAGTGTGCGCCACGGCCTAAGGCAGAGCACACCTTCATCCTTCTCTGGGCGCCGTGACCTTAGGTAGTGGGCACCGCGGCCTTGGCCTTCCACTAACTTCCTCCTCTTCTGGGCACAGTGGTCTGGATTAGGGAGGGCCGCGGCCTGACCTGGTGTGTACACTCATTTTACTGGACCCTTTTTATTGCTTGCATGTTGAGACACACTCCTAGTGTGCTGAGGCTTAAAAGACTTGATGCTTGACCTTCTTCAAACCTCTTCCAACCATGTTTAACTTCTTCAAACCTCAACCATGTTTAAACTTTAACCCTGTTTAAACCTTAGACAAATACCAACAAATTATGTTTCAAAAAGTTACATCAAAATCAAATTAATCATTTCCTAAAATGGAGCCTTGAAGGCCAAATTATACCCTCCAAAAGTTTTGAACTTATTCAATCAAATTCTCTCTCTTTCTTAAAATTTGTAATGCACTTTTATTCTATCTTTTGATTGTGGATGACCTTGAAAGTGGAATTTAACATGATCTTAGTGAAATATGCTTGTTCCAAGTAAAATATGGGATGGTCTAGAAAAATAAAATTTTGGAACTGACCATTTTCGAAGGTTACTCACATTTTTTTGGCATTTTTACTAAAATAGTTACAATGATCATTTCCTTTGAAAATTTTCCACGATTTAGGTTTCAATAAGTTACATCAAAACCAAAAGGATCATTTCCCAAAATGGAGCCCTGAAGGCATAATTATATCCTTAAAAAGTTTTGCTCGTGTTAATCGAATTGTCTTCCTCTTAACAACAATTTGTAATGCAATTTATTTATATTTTTTGAAGTCCTGTGACCTAGAAAGTGAAATTTATCATGATCTAACAGAAATACGCTTTAGTCCAACTGAAAAATTGGGTGATCAAGAAAAATAATGTTTTTGAAGAAACTAACTATTTTCAACAGTTATAGCTCACGTTTTTGTGTATTTTGGTTAAAATAGTTACGATGGTCGATTCTTTTGAAAATTTGCCACAAAATAGGTTTCGATAAGTTATGTTAAAACCAAACGATAATTTCCCAAAACGGAGTCCTCAAAGCCTAATTATACCTTCAAGAAGTTTTGCTCATGTTAATCAAATCCTCTTCCTCTTTCCAATAATTTGTAATGCACTTTTATCCAATTTTTTTTTTTATTGTTGGTGACCTAGAAAATTGAATTTAACATGATCTCAAAGAAATATGTTTTAGTCCTAGTGAAAAATTGGGTTATCAAGAAAAATAAAATTTTGGAAGAAACTGACAATTTTCGATGGTTATAGCATTTTCACTAAAAAAGTTATGATGGTAATTTCCTTTAAAAAATTTACACAAACTAGGTTTCAATAAATTATGTCAAAAACAAAAGGATTATTTCCCAAAACGGAGCTCTGAAAACCTAATTATACCCTTGAGAAGTTTTGGTCGTGTCAATCAAATTCTCTTCCTCTTTCCAATAATTTTTAATGCACTTTTATCCTATTTTTTATGGTTGGTGAACTCAGAAGTGGAATTTAACATGATATAAGTAAAATACGCTTTGGTCCAAGTAAAAAAATGGGATGATCATGAAAAATCAAATTTTAGAAGAAACTCACCATTTTTTTTAATGTAACTCACATTTTTTATGCATTTTTGCTAAAATAGTTATGATGGCTATTTTCTTTGAAAATTTGGCACAAACAAGATTTCAAAAAGTTATATCAAAACCAGATGGATCATTTTCCAAAACAAAGCCCTAAAGGTCAAATTATACCATCCAAAAGTTTTATTTGTTTTAATAGAATTCTCTCCCCCTTTCTTACAATTTATAATGCACTTTTTACAAATTTTTTTAGGGATGGTGACCTAGAAAGTGGAATTTAACATGATCTAAGAGAAATACACTTTGGTCCAAGTAAAAAATTGGATTGTAAAGAAAAATAAAATTTTGGAAGAAACTGATAATTTTTGAAGGTTATAGCTCACATTTTTGTGCATTTTCCCTAAAATAATAATGATGGTCATTTCATTTTAAAATTTGCCACGAACTAGGTTTTAAAAAGTTACATCAAAACAAAAGGAATTATTTCCCAAAACAAAACCTTAAAGGTAAAATTATACCCTCCATAAATTTTGCTCGTGTTAAATCGAATTCTTTCCCTCTTTCCTACAATTTGTATTGCACTTTTATCCTATTTTTTTATGGTTGGTGACCTTGAAAGTGAATTTTAACATGATTCGTTTGAAATACGCATTGGTCTAAGTGAAAAATAAGATGACAAAGAAAAATCAAATTTTGGAAGAAACTGGTCATTTTCGAAGGTATAGCGCACGTTTTTTGTGCATTTTTGCTAAAGTAGTTATGATGATCATTTTCTTTGAAATATTTTCAAGAATTAGGTTTCAAAAAATTAAATCAAAACCAAAATGATCATTTCCTTAAACAGAACTTAAAATGCCAAATTATACTCACCATAAATTTTGATCTTATTTAATCGAATTCTCTTCCTTTTTCTTACAATTTATAATGCATTTTTATCCTTTTTTTTTATCGCTTCAAAAGTGGAATTTAACATGATCCTAGTGAAATACACTTTTGACTAAGTGAAAAATGGGATGGTCTAGAAAAATCAAATTTTGGAAGAAACTAGTCATTTTCGAAGGTTATAGCTCACGTTTTTTGTGCATTTTCACTAAAATAGTTACGATGATTATTTCCTTTGAACATTTACAACGAACTAGGTTTTGATAAGTTGCTTCAAAACCAAAAATATCATTGATCAAAACGGAGTCCTGAAGGCCTCATTATACCCTCAAGAAGTTTTGCTCCTCTTAATCGAACTCTCTTTCTCATTCAAAAAATTTGTAATGCACTTTAATTCTATTTTTTATAGGATGGTGACCTTGACAGTGGAATTTATCATTATTTAAGTGAAATACACTTTTGTTCAAGTGAAAAATTGGATTGTCGAGATAAATCAATTTTTTAAAGAAAATGACAATTTTCAAAGGTTATAACTCACACTTTTTGTTCATTCTCGTTAAAATAGTTACGATGGTTATTACCTTTTAAAATTTACCTTGAACTAGGTTTCAATAATTTACATCAAAACCAAACGGATCATTTACCAAAATGGAGCCCTAAATGCCAAATTATACCTTCCTCAAGTTTTGCTTGTATTAAATCAAATTTTCTCCATATTTCTTACAATTTGTAATGCACTTTTACCCAAATTTTTTTATCATTGATGACCTCAAAAGTGAAATTTAGTATGATCTAAGTGAAATACGCTTTGGTCCAAGTAAAAAATGGGATGGTCTAGAAAAATCAAAATTTGGAAGAAACTGACCATTTTTTAAGGTTCGCTCATTTTTTTGTGCATTTACGTTAAAATAGTTATGATAGTCATATCCTTTGAAAATTTGCCACGAACTAAGTTTCATGAAGTTACATCAAAACCAAAAGGATTATTTCCCAAAATGAAACGTTGAAGGCAAAATAATACCCTCCGTAAGTTTTGCTCTTGTTAATCAAATTTTCTCCATATTTCCTACAATTCTTAATGCAATTTTATCTTCTTTTTTTTTTATGGCCAGTGACCTTGAAAGTTGAATTAATCATAATCTAAGTAAAATTCGATTTGATCCAAGTGAAAAATGGAATGGTCAAGAAAAATCACATTTTGGAATAAACTGGCTCTTTTCGAAAGCTCATGTTTTTTTGTAATTTTTTGGTAAAATAGTTATGATGTTCATTTCATTTGAAAATTTATCATAAACTAGGTTTCAAACATTACGTCTAATTAAAGGGACCATTCCTAAAACAGTACCCTCTAGAAGTTTTCCTCGTGTTTATCGAATTCTCTCTCTCTTTCCTATAATTTGTAATGCACTTTTATCCTATTTTTTGATGGATCGTGACCTCAAAAATTGAATTTTACAAGTTCTAAGAGAAATACATTTTTTCCAAGTGAAAAATAGGGTGGTCAAGAAAAATCAAATTTTGAAATAAACTGGCCATTTTCGAAGGTTCGTGTTTTTTGTGCATTTTCGCTAAAATAGTTACAACAGTCATTTCATTTTAAAATTTTCCATGAACAAGGTGTCAAAAAGTAACATCAAAACCATTAGGATCATTTCCCAAATAGGAGCCCTGAATACCAAATTATACCCTTAAGAAATTTTGCTCATATTAATCGAATTCTCTCCCTCTTTACAATTTGTAAACACTTTTATCCTACTTTTTTTTTTTATGGCTAGTGACCTCGAAAGTGAAATTTAACATGATCCAAGTGAAATACACTTTTTTCTAAGTGAAAAATGGGATGACCAAGAAAAATCAAATTTTGGTAGAAACTGACCATTTTCAAAGGTTATATAGTTCACGTTTTTTGGTGCATTTAAGCTAGAATAGTTATTATGATCATTTCCTTTGAAAATTTTCCAAGAACTAGGTTTTAAAATTTACATCTAAGCCAAAATGCTAATTTCCCAAAATGGATACTTGAAGGCAAAACTATACCTTCCAGAAGTTTTGCTCGTGTTAAATCAAATTCTCTCCCACTTTCCTATAATTTGTAATGCAGTTTTATCCTTTTTTTATGGTTGCTGACCTCGAAAGTGAAATTTAACATGATCTAAGTGAAATATGAATTTGTTCAAGTAAAAAATGGAATGGTCAAGAAAAATCACATTTTGGAAGAAACCGGTCATTTTTGAAGGTTATAGACACGTTTTTGTGCATTTTCACTAAAATAGTTATGATGGTCATTTCATTTTAAAATTTGCCCGAAATAGGTTTCAAAAAGTTACATCAAACCATTAAGATCATTTCCCAAAATGGAGCCGTGACAGGCAAAATTATACCTTCCAGATGTTTTGCTCGTGTTAAATCGAATTCTCTCCCTCTTTCCTACCATTTGTAATGCACTTTTATCCTTTTTTATGGATGGTGACCTCGAAAGTGAAATTTAACATGATTTCAATTAAATACGCTTTTGTCTAAGTGATAAATAGGATGGTCAAGAAAAATCAAAATTTTGAAGAAATTGGCCATTTCCAAAGTTTATTGCTCATGTTTTTTGTGCATTCCAGCTAAAATAGTTATGATATTCATTTTCTTTGAAAATTTTTGAAGAAATTGGTTTCAAAAAGTTTCATCAAAACCAAAAAGTTCATTTCCTCAAACGGAGCCTTGACAGCCAAATTATACTCTCCATAAGTCTTTATCGTATTTAATCGAATTCTCTCCAACTTTCCAACAATTTGTAATGCACTTTTATCCTCTCTTTTTTATCGTTGGTGACCACAAAAGTGGAATTTAACATGGTCTTAGTGAAATACACTTTGGTCTAAGTGAAAAATTGGTAGGTCTTGAAAAATCAAATTGTGGAAGAAACTAGCCATTTTCGAAAGTGAACTCATGTTTTTTTGTGTACTTTCGCTAAAATAATTACGATGATCATTTCCTTTGAAAATTTTCCACGAAGTAGGTTTCAATAAGTTACGTTAAAACCAAAAGGATCATTTCCCAAAACAGAGCCTTGAAGGCGTAATTATACCTTGCAGAAGTTTTGCTCTTGTTAATCAAATACTCTCCCTCCTTCCTACAATTTGTAATGCACTTTTATTCTATTTGCTAATGGCTCATGACATCGAAAGTTAAATTTTATATATTCTAAGTGAAATACACTTTTGTCCAAGTGAACAATGAGATGTTCAAGAAAATTCAATTTTTTTAAGAAACTCAATTAAATTTTACATATTCTAAGTTTCGCTCACGTTTTTTGTGCATTTTCGCTAAAATAGTTACAATGGTCATTTCATTTTACAATTTGCCACGAATTAGGTTTCAAAAAGTTACGTCAAAACGAAAAGAATCATTTCCCAAATTGGATTTTGGAAGGCCTAATTATAGCCTTAAGAAGGTTTGCTCGTGTTAATCGAATTCTCTTCTTCTTTCCAACAATTTGTAATGCACTTTTATCCTATTTTTTTTGGCTGGTGACCTTGGAAGTGGAATTTAACATGATCTAAGTAAAATACGCTTTGTTCTAAGTAAAAAAAAAAAAAATGAGATGGTAAAAAAAAATCAAAATTTGGAAGAAACTGAACATTTTTTAATGTAGCTCACATTTTTTGTGAATTTTTGCTTAAATAGTTATGATGGCCATTTCCTTTGAAAATTTGCCACAAAACGCATCCTTGAAGGCCAAAATATACTCTTAGGAAGTTTTGCTCGTTTTAATAGATTTCTCTCTCTCATTCCTACAATTTTTAATGCACTTTTATCAAATTTTTTGATGTTGATGACCACAAAAGTAAAATTTAAAGTTATCAAAGAGAAATACACTTTGGTCTAAGTGAAAAAATTTGATGGTAAAGAAAAATAAAATTTTGGAAGAAACTGACCATTTTTGAAGGGTAACTCTCGTTTTTTGTGCATTTTTAACTAAAATAGTTATGATGGTAATTTCTTTTGAAATTTTTCATGAACTAGGTTTCAAAAAGTTACATCAAAACCAAAGGGGTCATTTCCCAAAACGAAGCTTTGTAGGCAAAACTAGACCCTTCATAAGTTTCGCTCGTTTTAATCTAATTTTCTCCCTTTTTCCTACAATTCTTAATGAAATTTTATCATATTTTTTGAAGGATGGTGACCTTGAAATTTGAAATAATCATGATCTAAGTGAAATACGCTTTGATCCAAGTGAAAAATGGCATGGTCAAGAAAAATCACGTTTTGGAAGAAACTGGTCATTTTCGAAAGTTGACATTTTTTTGTGCATTTTCTCTAAAATAGTTATGATGTTCATTTCCTTTGAAAATTTGCCTTGAACTTGGTTTCAAAAAGTTACATAAAAATCAAAGGATCACTTCCCAAAATGGAGCCCTGAAGGCCAAATTATACCGTCCACAAATTTTACTCGTGTTAATCGAATTCTCTCTCTCTTTCCTACAATTTGTAACGCACGTTTATCCTATTTTTTGATGGCTCGTTACCTTGAAAGTTAAATTTTACATATCTCAAGAGAAATACACTTCTGTCTAAGTGCAAAATGGGATGGTTAAGAAAAAAATCAAATTTTGGAATAAACTGGCCATTTTCGAAAGTTATATTGCTCACTTTTTTGTGTATTTTCGCAAAAATAGTTACAATGACCATTTCATTTTAAAATTTGCAATGAACAAGATATCAGAAAGTTTCATCAAAACCATTAGGATCACTTCCCAAATAGGAGCTTTGAAGGCTAAATTATACCCATAAAACGTTTTGCTCATATTAATCGAATTCTCTCCCTTTTTCCTACAATATATAAAGCACTTTTATCCTTCTTCTTTTTTAATGGCTAGTGTCCTCAAAGGTGAAATTTAACATGATCTAAGTCAAATACGCTTTTGTGGAGGTGTAAAATGGGATGGCCAGGGAAAAACAAATTTTAGAGAAATTGGCCATTTTCAAAGGTTATATAACTCACTTTTTTGGAACATTTAAGCTAAAATAATTATGATGGTCATTTCCTTTAAAAAATTTCCAAGAACTAGGTTTTAAAAAGTTACGTGAAAATCAAAATTCTCATTTCCCAAAATGGAGCCTTGAAGGCAAAATTATACCTTCCATACGTTTTGCTTGTGTTGAATCGAATTATCTCATCTTTCCTACAATTTGTAATGCACTTTTATCTTATTTTTTTATGGTTGGTGACCTCGAAATTGGAATTTAACATGATCTAAATGAAATACACTTTGGTCTAAGTGAAAAATGGGATAGCCAAGAAAAATCAAATTTTGGAAGAAACTGGTCATTTTTCGAAGGTTACAGCTAATTTTCTTTTTGTGCATTTTCACTAAAATAGTTATGATGATAATTTTCGATAAAAAATTTCAAAGATTAGGTTTCAAAATGATCATTTCCTAAAATAGAACCCAGAATGCAAATTTATACCCGCCAAAAGTTTTGATCTTATTTAATCAAATTCTCTCCCTTTTCCTACAATTTGTAATGCTTTTTTTTTTTTTATCACGAGTGACTTTGAAAGTGGAATTTAACATGATCTTAGTGAAATACACTTTGGTCTAAGTGAAAAATTGAATGATTTAGAAAATCAAATTTTGGAAGAAGCTGGTCATTTTCAAAAGTATATAGCTCACGTTTTTTGTGCATTTTCACTAAAATAGTTACGATAATCGTTTCCTTAGAACATTTACCACAAACTAGGTTTCAATAAGTTACGTCAAAACTAAAGAAATTATTTCCCAAAATGGAGCCCTAAAGGCCTAATTAAACCCCAAGAAGTTTTGCTCGTGTTAATCGAATTCTCTTTCTCTTTCCAACAATTTGTAATGCACTTAAATTCTATTTTTTTCAGGCTCGTCACCTTAACAATGGAATTTATCATGATTTAAGTGAAATACACTTTTTTCCAAGTGAAATTTTGGATGGTCAAGAAAAAACAAATCTTTGAAGAAAAACACAATTTTCAAAGGTGCTCACATTTTTTGTGCAATTTCACTAAACTAGTTACAAAAATCATTTCCTTTGAAAATTTGCCACGAACTAGGTTTCAAGAATTTACGTCAAAACCAAACGGACCATTTCCCAAAACGATGCTTTGAAGGCCAAATTATACACTCCTCAAGTTTTGTTCGTATTAAATCGAATTTTCTCCCTATCTTTTACAATTTGTAATGCACTTTTATCCAAATTTTTTATCGCTGGTGACCTAGAAAGTGAAATTTAACATGATCTAAGTGAAGTGCACTTTGTTCTAATTATACCTTCCTCAAGTTTTGTTCGTATTAAATCGAATTTTCTCTGTTGGAAATTCACCTTCTTGCGGAATCCCAGGTTGTGATCTTTCCAAACACCTAAGTCTAGAATAACTTGTAATAAAATAGCAATCAGACCAATCAACGAAAGAACACAAGCAATTGTTATCGAGGTTCGACAATGTGCCTACGTCCCTATGAGCTCCTCTGAGCTCTCTACACTAAATCAATGGAGTACTTACAATTACAGCAACACCTCTTCAAGAACCCTCTTGTTCTTGAAGAACGAAAGAAGAGAAAAAGAAAGTGATAAGGACTAAGTGTTTCCCTGGAATATTCCCAAGAAAATTCCAATTACAAAGCTCTTGAATCCCCAATCTATAATACTCTCTCTCTAAACAACCAGCCTCTCTTGAATGAGTCTCTCTTGTGTTTAGTGTCTTTGCACTCCCACTCACCATGTGTTCTATTTCACACACATTCACATGTCATTCACTCTTGTTGAGATGATTGTCTTCATTTGTTGTTAGAAGACCCTTTATATAGAGCAATGACTACCTCATCCAATCTTTGAGATCAATCTCAACCCTTAGATCTCAAGAACCAAAGACCCATGGCTCTCTAAGAGTCTAAGTAATCCTGTGTTGTTAGACGTTTATCTACCTAAATAAATAAGTAAATAACCGTACTCGTTTTACTTGCAAGTGCACAAGGTCAACAGTGTAGTATAGTGTGCGAATGCAAGATCATCTCCACAGAGATTGGTGAATTTTGATTTAGAATTATATTCACAATGTAATAGAAATAATAAGGATAAAGGCGTAGGGACTTGATATCCACCACTAATTATGCTACCATAACAAAACAGTATACCAATGCTTTACTCATGTCATGAATACCTAATGTTTGTCAACCTAAGGGCATGGTATCTACTCCTTAAGCTGCTGATCTCCCTAAGCAACGAGTTAGGCATGGTATCTACTCTAATTCTTTTCTCTCTCAAGGGATTCAACATGGTGTATGCTAAGTAACCCAAGAATCGACAACCACACGGGACCTAGGGCATGGTATCTACTCCCGGTTTCCCATATTGATTAACCCAAGAATCTGGTGTGGATATCTTTTGTTACTAATGTCAGACCCAGGACTCAGTCATCCAAATTGATCTAACTAACAAGTCCATACCACATGCACATATTGATCAGACATATACATATGAGGAATTTAAATAAAAACAGGTATTAATCAAGTTAAGCAACACAACATAAATATCGCAAAGGTGCCAACACTAAATTTATTGAGTAAACATAATTAGGGCTTCAACCAAGCCCTACTAAGAATTTAATTACACATAATAAAATAAAAAGGCAAGAAGAAACCCGAAAACATTATGGAGAAGAGTCTTCAATTCGTCTCCACAATCTCTTCCTTCGGGCTCGTCCTGCTTCCAGCCTCCCGACCTAAAACTAAACTAACACTAAAAAATTGAAAGATAAAAGAAGGGATTCGTTCCTCCTCTTGTGTGTGCTTTACAGGTGTATTTATAGTGCTTGAGTATTCCTAGAAGGCTCTGGAAACCCTAATTTTCAAAAACGCAAAACCTCATTTATTTCCAAAACTGGTTCTGCCATTTTACTATTCACGCCCATACATGTGCGCTCGATCACATACATCTTACGCTTGATTGCATGTGCTGCGCTTGATCCTTCTTGAGTGCGCTCGATCGCATGCAGTAGTGCGATTGATCGCACTTTAACCAGAAGCTGCTCCAGGATTTTCAGGCTTCTTCCTTTAAGTGCCAAAAGTGCTTCTTTTTCCCCAAGACCCTATAAAAACATGTGAAACACACAAATGAAGTAAAATAGACTAAATTAACATAACTAAGGACCTAACAAATGTAAATAAGGGGGCTTAAATATGAATATTTAAGCACCTATCACACCCCCAAACTTACATATTGCTAGTCCCTTAGCAATACAAGACTAAAAAACTAAAGTGAAAAATAACAACATATAGATAGATCCACTGTTTATAGTGTTCACAAAAGTTTTACGTCTTCACACAAAACTATGATGTGCATTCATAAGCAGGCTTAACAAATATAAACATATCTTTGGAATGAATAAGAGTTTTGAACGCAAATGACTTTCGTGAGGAAGTTTAAGACATCACAAGTTTGACTTTAGCGTGTGGTGAACTAGCACATAAAAGATTAGGTTTCTAAATAATTCTAATGTGTAGTGTTTTGATGACTTAAGATTCACTAAATTTCCTATTAGAATCAACAAAGATGGCATAGATTTTCTTTTTTTCTTTTATTTGTGAGATTTTTTTTTTTGCCAAGTTAGTTCCCTTAAGCTTTCTATTTCACTCATGTAACGAGCGTTTAGCCAATGACTCCCAAACCAGATGGCTTTAGGGCATTAGGTGTAAAGACACCCCTAAGGACCTACTAACTCGAGTCAAAAGGCTATGAAACTAACTGGTCTCAATGCTACCAATCAGAATTTCCACCTTTTGACGTGACACTCACTGCTTACTGAGGTAAGAGGGCCAGCTACTCAGCGGAAAGTTCTTTTTAATGATCTTTAGGAGCATTTTTCTTTTTTGAGCAATAACAAATTTTTTTTTCTATTTTCTTATGCCAAAATGTTAATCTAATAGGTTATCTGGTTCACAGTCAAGCAAAAGAAACATACAAATCAAAATTACATGTCATACCCCACACAACTATGTGCTAATGTGCTCGTGATAGCTTAGGTCAAAATTGTGAATCCTTAAATGCCTAAAAGTAAGTGATCTATGTTCAAAACTTAATTATTGGCCTATATGTTCAAAGTTTTAAGCTCACTTATGAAGTCACATCATATTCTTTGTTTAGATCACCCAAAAAAATTTTTTGAAACATAATGAACATGCATTCATCTACAAAAAAAAACTGGGACTTAGTGTGTGCATATGTTTCAAGTGCATGTGTGATAGTATCTGGTATCTCCCACTACCCCCAAACTTAAAATACACATTGTCCCCAATGTGTGTGGTACGGAAAGATCTGACCTGGGGTATGGAGAACTAGGTTGCTTGCTTTGCTTGTGACACGCCCCCAAACATGAACTGGATGCACGCACTGAGTACCTGACAAAGAAAAATAAACATTGTTCTAAAAAATAAGAAATATAAATACTAGATATGGAAATATAAATATAAACAAAAGAAAAATACTAAAATGAAAAGGATAAGTCTGGCGTGCCTCCCATGAGCGCTAAGTTTAACGTTTTCAGCCAGACCAAGCCTTATTTTTCCCCAAAACTAAGATTTGCAGCAGCTAGCATAGGAAGTGTCTTATTCTCTTCCATATAAGCATAAGGTAAGTACTTCGGCAATTCTTTCAACTCCAAATTTGGTGCCGAGACAATAAAAGGGGAAAAAATAGTATTAGTAGGCTCAAGAATTTCAAATGGATTGGTAGGTGTCGAATCCAACAAATAATAAAATTCTCACTCTCAAAAATACAAATTGTAATAGTGATGAGCAAGGTCGAATCCACAGGGATTGGGTAGATTTATTTTAATGAAAAATAAAGTAAAGAAAAAAAAAGGGGTTCGAAATATCAGAGTGAAATAAAAGAGAAAGCAATTATAATCAACTAAAAACTAAGGAGAAATCAATATCGGGCAAATATCCAACCGAAGGTATAATTTCAGAATTGGTTCAGAGAATTGATCACAGATACAAGGATAAAATCTTCTATTCTTCACCAAATTGGTTATGGTTGCTAACAAGCTCTAACAACCTATCTCTCCTTACTTTCTCGATAACCAAAACAAGCTCTTTGATTACTTCCCTTGTTAATAAACAACCCTAAATAAGCTCTTAGGATTTAATCTATCGACAACATTAATAATTAGAGAGACTACCAATTCTAGCCAATAAATACACAAGCTCGATTCATTTAGACTAGGTTATATATCTCCATAACATAAATCAAAAATCTGGTTATAATCAACTTTATTATTTTACCACTAATATCATAACGTTTAAACAATTACGGATTTAAAGTTCTAAATGGCAATTTATTGACCTGATAATTGAACAACGGGCCCTTTGCATCAATCAACCAAGACAATAATTGATAATAAACACAGAAGATATATAAATAGAGAAGAAATAAAAGAGTAATGAAAATTATTTAGATCTCACAATTCTTGAAGAACCAAGACTTCAATTATCCTTCAGTTGGAAGAAGAGTATTTAGCTACTCATAATTAAAAGAAAACCTAAAGAAAAGAGAAGAGGGATTTTCTATTCAACGGCCGCCTCTTCTGTCCGAGCTTTTTTTTCTTTTCTTTCAGCTAGGGTTAGTATTTAGAACTTTCAAAACCCGCGGTCTGGGGCTACAGCGCCAACTTCCTGGGGCTGCAGCGCCAGGTTTCTGTCCACTCTTCATAAAATCTTGCCATTCCAGCGCTGCAGCGCCAACTTCCTGGGGCTGCAGCGCCAAGTTGCTGTCCACTCTTCATAAAATCTTACTTTTGACTTCAATTTGATTCAACTCCTCAATCTACTCCACAAAATACGAAACATAATCAAAATCCAAGATTTAAGCAATTATAACTATTTAAAACATGAGGAAATATAACAAACATATGGATATTATGAACTCTTATCATGGATCGGGGTACTTACTTGGATGCTTTGGAGAGGACTTAAGGAGGTGCACAGTTTTGATGATGTCATCAGTAACATCCTTAAACTCGGGCTCGATATCCGATCTTGTGACACTATAGGTAAGAGTAGTTTCTAATGGATCAATGTGATGGACCTGCAAGGCGTTCTCAACAACACCTGGAGTAGGTATTGTTTGGGCTGGAAATTCTTCCTCAACAACACTTAGCTCTTTAACCAATTCCCCCATTTGAACCTCGAGTCTTTGAATAGCTTGCTCATGCCTGGCAGTGGTTTATTTTTGCTGATCTAGTGAAGTCATCAATGTTGTTATTAGTTGCTGTTGTTGAGTGGTCATTGCATTACAAGACTCTCTAGGTCACTATTTTCTGATTTCGACACTGGTAGGGCTGCTGGTTGGAAGTTTCTGATTTCGGCACTGGTAGGGCTGCTGGTTAGAAGTTTCTGATTTCGGCACTGGTAGGGCTTGGTTGGAAGTTTCTTTGTTGTCCTTGAAGATTCAAAGCATTGTGATTGTTTTTCCATGAGAGGTTGGGGTGGTGCTACCGTCCAGGATTGTAGGTATTTGTATATGCATTGTGTGGTCCCTCATAATTTGCTTGCTCGTGATCTGCATATAAATATAAAGGGCAAGTTTCAGAAGTGTGATTAAAACGAGAACATATAGCACATACCTGGAATGGTATGGCTCGCGGACTAGGTGGGATGTTTTGAGTAGTCATGGTGCTTATGAGCATATCCAGCTTCCTCTCCATAGCATTTAGATAAGCATAACTAGATTCCACCAGTGGTGCTTCTCCTTCGAATGAATTAGTTGAAAAACTTCAGTGTAGCAGTTTCAGTACTGCTTCTCGGGCACTTTCTGGAGTTTTTGTGCTCAATCGCACCAAGAACAGCGATCGATCGCACTCGGCTTGCGCTTGATCTCACAAAGGAGTGCGCTCGATCGCAATGAGGACATAAACTCCTCCCTTGCACACCTGAACAAAAACAGAAAATGAAAAGAAGGAATAAATCTGATTTTTGATAAAAATAAAAATAAAATATAACAGAATAAAAAAAACTAACGAAAATAATTCCAAAAAGAAATTTAGCACAATCCCCGGCAACGGCGCCAAAAACTTGTTGCGCGATTATCCACCTAAATTAATATGCAAATAATCGAACTCGTTTTACTTGCAAGTGCACAAGGTCTACAGTAGCAAAGTGTGCGAATGCAAGATCATCTCCATAGGGAATAGTAGATTTCACTTTAGAATTAGTTTCGCAATAAAGACGGAAAAGCAAGAGAAATAACTATTGAGTTTGAAATAATAAAGATAAAGGCGTAGGTACTTGATATCCACCACTAATTATGCTACCACAACAAAACAGTATGCCAATGCTTTACTCATGTCATGAATACCTAATGTTTGTCAACCTAAGGGCATGGTATCTACTCCTAAAGCTATTGATCTCCCTAAGCAACGAGTTAGGCAAGGTATCTACTCTAACTCTTTTCTCTCTCAAGGGATTCAACATGGTGTATGTTGAGTTGTTCCTTAAGAGAGCATAGGATCTATGGAAATCAACAACCACACGGGACCTAGGGCATGGTATCTACTCTCGGTTTCTCATGTTGATTAACCCAAGAATCCGGTGTGGTTATCTTTTGTTACTAATGTCAGACCAAGGACTCGGTCATCCAAATTGATCTAACTAACAAATCCATACCACATGCACATATTGATCAGACATATACATATGAGGAATTTAAATAAAAGCAGGTATTAATCAAGTTAAGCAACACAACATAAATATCGCAAAGGCGCCAATACTAAATTTATTGAGTAAACATAATTAGGGCTTCAACCAAGCCCTACTAAGAATTTAATTACATATAATAAAATAAAAACGCAATAATAAACCCGAAAACATTATGGAGATGAGTCGTCAATTCATCTCCACAATCTCTTCCTTCGGGCTCGTTCGACTTCTAGCCTCCCGACCTAAAACTAAACTAACACTAAAAGAAGATTAAAAGATAAAAGAAGGGATTCGCTCCTTCTCTTGTGTGTGCTTTACAGGTGTATTTATAGTGCTTGAGTATTCCTAGCAGGCTCTGGAAACCCTAATTTCCAAAAACGCAAAACCTCCTTTATTTCCAAAACTGGTTCTGCCGTTTTACTTTTCACGCTCGTACATATGCACTCAATCGCATATGTCTTGCGCTCGATCGCATGTGCTGCGCTCGATCCTTCTTGAGTGCTCACGATTGCATGTGCGCTCGATCACACTTTGACCAGAAGCTGCTCCAGGATTTTCAAGCTTCTTCCTTTAAGTGCCAAAAGTGCTTCTTTTTCCCCCAAGACCCTATAAAAACATGTGAAACACACAAATAAAGTAAAATAGACTAAATTAACATAACTAAGGACCTAACAAATGAAAATAAGGGGGCTTAAATATGAATATTTAAGCACCTATCATGCATTTTAACCAAGTCCCACGCACCATCTCAAAGTGCTGAAAAATTGGTGTCAGGTGTGCTTCGTGCTGAGGCTCAGAATAGGGCATGTTGAGGCTCAGAATAGGGAAAACTTGCTGCCTTACTGGAGGCCACGGAGTGGCTGGTCCAAGCCACGGCACGCACCTGAAGGAGGACTTCCTTCACTTGCTGGAGGCTGCGACGCACAACCTGGACCTGAAGCTGAATTTTTTCTCTCTTTAGTTCTTAGACAAATCCCAACAATCTCTACCTTTGTCTAAGCAACTAAAATCGAACCCATAGTGCAGAGAACTCAGGATCCAAACTCAACTTGAGTCACTATATCATCCGACTCCAATCCTAAGAAGTCCAAGGCAATGATTGAACTTGCTTAGAGGTAGAACTTTGGTGCCTAAATCTGCAGGATTTTCTTCCGTTGCGACTTTGTCCACATGAATGCATCCTTTCGTAAAATTTTCTCAAATGAAATGATACCGAACATCCATATGCTTAGTCCTCTCATGGAACATCGGGTTCCTACACAAGTGCAACTTTGGCTATTTGAATACACCATCACCTGCTCTTTTAGGACCTTCAACTCTTCCAACAATCTTTTGCACCACATAGCCTCCTTTATGGCTTTCGTTGCCGCTATGTACTCTGCCTCGGTTGTTGAGAGTGCTACCACCGGCTGCAACTAAGCCTTCAAGTATCTCAGCAACCACTTCATTCCAAGCCAAAGCTCTTTTCCCGGATTAATCACAAATCTGCTGAGAACATTAATTACTTGAGAAATGTTGGGTCTAGTGCTTACCATCATGAACATGATTGATCCAACCGCACTAGAATAAGGGACCTTTTCCATTTCTTTCTTCTCCTCATCTATTCCAAGACATTATTCGCTGGAGAACTTGAAATGACCAGCAAGGGAAATCTTCACTGGTTTACCGTCTTCCATAAAAAACTTATACAGCACATTTTCTATGTAGGAAGACTGAGAAACCTTCAACTTGTTTCTCTCCCTGTCCCAAATTATTCTCATCCCAAGGATCTTTTGTGCAAGGCCAAGATCCTTCCTCTCCAACTCTGAACTGAGTTAAGACTTCAACCTTTCTATCCTTTCCCTGTTGTTCCCAACCGACAGCATATCATCGACATAGATGAGGATAATCACCATTTACTCCACCTTGTGTCCAGGTGATAAAGTTTCTGTGAAATCTATGCCTTTTCTTTGCGTGAACCCCTTCGCCACCAGCCTAGCCTTGTTCTGGACTTCATCCCCTGGAGGGTTCCCTTCTTTGATCTTGCAAATCCATTTACAATCCACAACTCTCTGTTTTCCTGGAATGTGTACCAATTCCCAAGAGTTGTTCTTCCTCAAAGAATTTATTTCCTCCTCCATAGCTAGCTTCCATCTTGATGAATCCTTACATCTCATGGCATCAATTTAAGTCTCTGCTTCACTTATCCCTCCTTCTGTCCAAGGAGCTGCTGTATTCGCAACCGCGAAACCATATCTCAAAGATGGTCTAACTAGCCTTCTTTCCTGGTCCTTTGTGAGCTGATAGTCATTCTGACTTGCTACATCATCCCTTTCTAGTTCAGTCTCCTCTTGAGTGTCTTGAGCTTGGCCTTCATCAATGGGCTCTACTTGGTTCGAACCCTCTTGTCTTCCTTGCTCTACCTGAACTGAATTTTCCTTGATGCTATGCTCCACAAATATTGAATTGGTTTGCTCACTATCCCCTGCAAGGTTAGTTTTCTCCAAATAGGGAAATAAATGCTCATTAAAAATGACATCCCTACTTATTATAAGTTTAAATCCTTTTGGTTCTAAGGACCACAACCTATACCCCTTAACCCCTTCCCCATATCCTAGAAACACACATTTTCTAGACCTTGGGCTAAGTTTATCATCCTTTTGATATACATACGCAGCACATCCAAAAGTCCTAAGGTTGTTCAACTCAGGGGGTTTACCACTCCACATCTTCTCGGGAGTCTTAAGGTCCACAGCCCTAGAGGGCGATCTATTAACCAAATACGCAGTAGTAGATACCGCTTCCCCCCCAAAAACATTTGGGTAATCCAGAACCAATTAACATGCACCTAACCTTTTTCATAAGGATCTTATTCATCCTCTCATCAACTCCATTTTGCTGAGGGGTTTTCACAACCGTTCTATGTCTTAGAATCCCATTTAACTTATGGAATTGATCAAGTTCCTTGTTAAAAATTCTAAGCCATTATCGGTTCTTAACACCTTAACTACCCTGCCTGTTTGAGTTTCCTCCAGCTTTTTCCACACCACAAATTTATTCAAAGCATCTGATTTATTTTTAAGCAAATAAACCCCAACCTTTCTAGAACAATCATCAATTAAAGACAGAAAGTAAATATTACCTCCCTATGTTGGTGTTCTTGCTGGTCCCTAAAGATCTGCATGAATATAGTCAAGAATGCCCTTAGATTTGTGAACTCCGGTGTTAAAGCTAACTCGATGTTGCTTCCCAAGAACACAACATTCACAGAAATCAAGTTCCTCTACTTTGTCACCATTAAGTAAACCGTTCTTGCTGAGAACTTGTAAGCCCTTTTCACTCATATATCCCAAGCGATTGTGCCAAAGAGCTACCTTATCCATCTCAGCCGTCAAGCTTGCTACTTGATCCTTGATGTCCGTGTCTCCGATCATCTCATTGAGACCATCCTTCATTGCTGCTTTGATCACTATCAAAGATCTCTTGGTTACCTTGATCTTTCCTCCATCTGCTTTGTATGTGTACCCCATGGAATCTAGCTGCCCCAATGAGATCAAATTTCTTCTCAACTCCGAAAGATATCTCACATTCCTCAGCAGCCTAGTAACTCTATCAAACATCCTCAACTGGATGTCTCCCGTGCCCCTCACTTGGTAAAAAGTATCATTCCCTAGGAAAATCTTTCCATCATTGGTTTCCTTGAAATTCTTGAACCAATCCCGGTGAGGACACATATGATAAGTGCACCCGGAATCCAAGATCCATTTCTCGTTGCCTTCTTGCTCCTTGCTCACATTTGAGCACACAACAAGAACATCATCATCTTTTGTTCTCCCTTGGCAACCGAAGCCTCTCCATTCTTGGTATGGCTTCTTCTCTCATCCCTTATCATCTTCTTGCAATCTTTCTTGAAATGACCCTCCTTATGGCAGTAGTAGCATCTCTTTCCTCCAAATCTCGGTTTAGAGTGCGCTCTCCCATGGCTTTGTCCTCTACCTTATGGTTTGTCCCGATAGTAGCCATGTATATTGTTGCCATACCGAGTTGTTGGCCTTCCTCTAATGAACAACCCTTTTCCACTTGATGCTTCCCTTGTCTTGGCATCAAGATTATCTTGCAACTCTTTATTAGAATCTATTTTAAAAGCAAAGATGTGTTTCAGAAGATATATCTTATTAGGGAGAGTTTTGGTAAGAAATAACTCATCTAATTTCTTCCAAATGGCAACTGGATCTTCCAAGTCTCCGCACTCCCTTGTGACACTATCCGGCATGTGCAGAAAGATGGTGTTGTATGCCATCTTCTTCATCTCATTCCACTGGACCTCCGTGATACTTGCTGGAAAATCATCATCTTCTCCAATAGCCAAGTCCACCTTTTGTTGTATAAGAACAGCCTTGATTTTTCGGTTCCAAAGGGCAAAGTCTCCTTTTCCATCAAACTTCTCAACAATGAAGTTCGAACCCATCTTGCGGAGAAAATCCCAGATTTATGCAGCACCCACAATTACTTTCCAACTTCTAAATCTCAAGAACATGATCAAATCTTGATCACAACACCATTCTTGAACCTCAAGAACACGAGTAGATCTTGATCTCTACTCTGTTCTTGAATCTCCCAAGAAGTTTTCTTTGATTCTTGGAGTCTTGCTCCGATACCCCTTGTTCAACTCTGATACCCGCTGTTGTAGCTCTGATACCATTGTATCACCACCAAAGAATCCTTTGATTCTTAGAACTGAGCTCTGATACTACTATTGGAAAATCACCTTCTTGCGGAATCCCAGGTCGTGATCTTTCCAAACACCCAAGTCTAGAATGACTTGTAATAAAACAGCAATCAGACCAATCAAAGAAAGAACACAAGCAATTGTTATCGAGGTTCGGCAATGTGTCTACGTCCCCGTGAGCTCCTCCGAGCTCTCTGCACTAAATCAATGGAGTTCTTACAATTACAGCAACACCTCTTCAAGAACTGTCTTGTTCTTGAAGAACAAAAGAAGAGAAAACGAAAATGATAAGGACTAAGTGTTTCCCTAGAATATTCCCAAGAAAATTTTGATTACAAAGCCCTTGAATCTCCAATCTATACTACTTTCTCTCTAAACAACCAGCCTCTCTTGAATGAGTCTCTCTCGTGTTTAGTGTCTTTGTACTCTCACACACCATGTGTTCTATTTCACACACATTCACATGTCATTCACTCTTGTTGAGATGATTGTCTTCACTTGTTGTTAGAAGACCCTTTATATAGAGCAATGACTACCTCATCCAATCTTTGAGATCAATCTCAACCCTTAGATCTCAAGAACCAAAGACTCATGGCTCTCTAAGAGTCTAAGTAATCCTGTGCATTTTAACCAAGTCCCACGCACCATCTCAAAGTGCTGAAAAATTGGTGTCAGGTGTGCTTCGTGCTGAGGTTCAGAACAGGGCGTGCTGAGGCTCAAAAGAGGGGAAACTTGCTGCCTTGCTGGAGGCCACGGTGTGGCTGGTCTGTGCAAGTGGAGGAAGTCCTCCTTCATCCCAACATTCTCCTTATCTCTTACAATTTGTAATGTACTTTTACCCAATTTTTTTATCAGTGGTGACCTAGAAAGTGAAATTTAACATTATCTAAGTGAAGTATGCTTTGTTCCATGTAAAAAATGGGATGATCTAAAAAAATCAAATTTTAGAAGAAACTGGCCATTTTCGAATGTTAGCTCATGTTTTTGTGTATTTTCACTAAAATAGTTATGATGGTCATTTCTTTTTAAAATTTCCACGAACTAAGTTTCAAAAAGTTACATCAAAATCAAAAGGATTATTTCCCAAAACGAAACATTGAAGGCAAAATAATACCCTCCATAAGTTTTGCTCATGTTAATCGAATTTTCTCCATCTTTCCTACAATCCTTAATGCAATTTTATCCTTTTTTTTATGGTTGGTGAACTTGAAAGTTGAATTAATGATGATCTAAGTAAAATACGATTAGATTCAAGTGAAAAATGGGGTAGTCAAGAAAAATCAAATTTTGGAATAAACTGGCAATTTTCAAAGCTTATATAGCTCATGTTTTTTGTGCATTTTCGCTAAAATAGTTACAATAGTCATTTCATTTTAAAATTTTCCACAAAAAAGGTGCCAAAAAGTTACATCAAAACCATTAGGATAATTTCCAAAATAAGAGCCCTGAAAGCCAAATTATACCTTTAAGAAGTTTTGCTCATATTAATCGAATTCTCTCCCTCTTTCCTACAATTAGTAAACACTTTTATCCTCTCTTTTTTATTGGTGACCTCGAAAGTGAAATTTAACATGATCTAAGTAAAATACACTTTTTTCTGGGTGAAAAATGGGTTGATCACGAAAAATCAAATATTGGAATAAGCTGACATTTTCAAAGGTTATATAGCTCAAACTTTTGTGCATTTTTCCTTAATTAGTTATGATAGTCATTTCTTTTGAAAATTTTCCACAAAAAAGTTACATCAAAACCAAAGGGATCATTTCCCAAACTGAAGTTTTGAAGGAAAAATTATACCCTTAATAAGTTTTGCTCGGTTAATCTAATTTTCTCCCTCTTTCCTACAATTCTTAATGCAATTTTATCATTTTTTTTTAAGCCTGGTGATCTCGAAAGTTGAATTAATCATGATATAAGTGAAATACGCTTTGATCCAAGTGAAAAATGACATGGTCAAGAAAAATCACATTTTGGAATAAACAGGCCATTTTCGAAAGCTCACATTTTTTGTATTTTTTCTCTAAAATAGTTATGATGTTCATTTCCTTTGAAATTTTGCCACGAACTAGGTTACAAAAAGTTACATAAAAATCAAAGGGATTATTTCCAAAAAGGAATCCCTGAAGGTCAAATTATACCCTCCACAAATTTTTTCTTGTGTTAATTGAATTCTCTCCCTCTTTCTTACAATTTGTAATGCACATTTATCATATTTTTTGATGGCTCGTTACCTTGAAAATAAAATTTTACATGTTCTAAGAGAAATACACTTTTGTCTAAGTGAAATATGGGATTGTCTAGAAAAATTAAATTTTGGAATAAAGTGGCCACTTTCGAAAGTTATATAGCTCACTTTTTGTGCATTTTCACTAAAATAGTTACAGTGGTCTTTTCGTTTTAAAATTTTCCATGAACAAGATATCAAAAAGTTACATCAAAACCATTAGGATCACTTCCCAAATAGGAGCCTTGAAGACCAAATTATACCCATAAAAAGTTTTACTCAAATTAATCGAATTCTCTCTCTCTTTCCTACAATTTGTACAGCACTTTTATCCTTTTTTTATGGCTGGTGACCTCGAAATTGAAATTTAACATGATTTAAGTGAAATACGTTTTTGTGCAGGTGTAAATTGGGATGGCCAGGAAAAAAACAAATTTTAAAAGAAACTGATCATTTTCGAATGTTATATAGCTCACGTTTTTTTATGCATTTAAGCTAAAATAGTTATGATGATCATTTCCTTTGAAAATTTGTCAAGAACTGTGTTTTAAAAAGTTACATGAAAACCAAAATGATCATTTTCCAAAACGCAGCCCTGAAGGCAAAATTATACCCTCTAGAAGTTTTGCTCGTGTTAATCAAATTCTCTCCTCTTTCCTACAATTTGTAATGCACTTTTATCTTATTTTTTGATGGTTGGTGACCTCAAAAGTGAAATTTAACATGATCTAAGTGAAATATGCTTTGGCCCAAGTGAAAAATGGTATGACCAAGAAAAAATAAAAATTTTAAGAAACTGGTCATTTTCGAAGGTTATAGCTCACGTTTTGGTGCATTTTCACTAAAATAGTTATGATGGTTATTTCATTTGAAAATTTGCCACAAACCAGGATTCAAAATTTTATATCAAAACCGAAAGTATTATTTTCCAAAACGAAGCCTTAAAGGCACAATTATACCCTTTATAACTTTTGCTCGTGTTAAATCAAATTTTTTTCCCTATTTCCTACAATTTGTAATACACTTTTGCCCTATTTTTTGATGGATGTGACCTCAAAAGTGAAATTTAACATGATCTAAGTGAAATACACTTTGGTCTAAGTGAAAAATAGGATGGGAAAGAAAAATCAAATTTTGGAAGAAGCTGGTCATTTTCGCAAGTTATAGCTCACGTTTTTTGTTTGTTTTCGCAAAAATAGTTACGATGATCATTTTCTTTAAAAAAATTCTAAGAATTAGGTTTCAAAAAGTTACATCAAAACCAAAATGATTATTTCCTTAAACATAACCCATAATGCAAATTTATACCCGCCAGAAGTTTTGATCTTATTTAATCGAATTCTCTCCATTTTTCCTACAATTTGTAAAGTATTTTTATCCAATTTTTTTGTCGTTGATGATCTTGAAAGTTGAATTTAACATGATCATAGTAAAATACACTTTGGTTTAAGTGAAAGTGGATGGTTTAGAAAAATCAAATTTTGGAAGAAACTAGCCGATTTCAAAGGTTATAGCTAATGTTTTTTGTGCATTTTCGCTAAAATAGATATGATGATCATTTCTTTTGAACATTTTCCATGAACTAGGTTTCAATAAGTTACGTCAAAACCGAAAAGATCATTTCCCAAAATGGAGACCTAAAGGCATAATTATACCCTCAAAAAGTTTTACTCGTGTTAATCGAATTCTCTTTCTTTTTCCAACAATTTGTAATGCACTTTTATCCTATTTGTTGATGGCTCGTGACATCGAAAGTTAAATTTTACATATTCTAAGTGAAATAGGTTTTTGTCCAAGTGAAAAATGAGATGTTCAAGAAAAATCATTTTTTTAAGAAACTCGCTATTCTCGAAGGTTATAACTCACATTTTTTGGTGCATTTTCGCTTATAATGGTCATTTCATTTTAAAATTTTTCACGAACTAGGTTTCAAAAATTTAAGTCAAAACTAAAAGAAACATTTCCTAAATCGGATGTCGGAATGCCTAATTATAGTCTTAAGAAGTTTTGCTCGTGTTAATCGAATTATCTTCTTTCCAACAATTTGTAATGCACTTTTATCCTACTTTTTTATGTCTGGTGACTGCAGAAGTAGAATTTAACATGATCTATATAAATAAGCTTTGTTCCAAGTTAAAAAAAATGGGATGGTCAAGAAAAAAACAAATTTTGGAAAAAACTAAACATTTGTTAATGTAACTCTAAGTTTTTTGGGCATTTTTGCTTAAATAGTTATACTAGTAATTTTTTTAAAAAGACTTGCCTCAAAACAAAGCCTTGAAGGTCAAATTATACTCTCAAGAAGTTTTGCTCATTTAAAATTCTCTCCCTCTTTCCTACAATTTGTAACGCACTTTTATCCAATTTTTTTATGTTGGTAAGCTCAAAAGTGGAATTTAAAATTATCTAAGAGAAATACACTTTGGTCCAAGTGGAAAATTTGATGGTCAAGAAAAATAAATTTTGGAAGAAACTGACCATTTTCAAAGGTTGGCTCACATTTTTTGTGCATTTTCGCTAAAATAGTTATGATGGTTATTTCCTTTGAAAATTTGCCACGAACTAGGTTTCAAAAAGTTACATTAAAACCAAAAAGATCATTTCCTAAAACGAAGCCTTGAAGGCAAAATTATACCTTTCATAAGTTTTGTTCATGTTAATCTAATTTTGTCCCTCTTTCCTACAATTCTTAATGCAATTTTATCTTATTTTTTGAAGGCTTGTGACATCAAAAGTTGAATTAATCATGATCTAAGCGAAATATGTTTTGATCCAAGCAAAAAATGTGATGGTCAAGAAGAATCACATTTTGGAAGAAGCTAGTCATTTTTGAAAGCTCACGTATTTTGTACAGTTTTGCTAAAATAGTTATGATGTTCCTTTCCTTTGAAATTTTTCAGGAACTAGGTTTCAAAAGTTACATCAAAATCAAAGGGATCTCCCAAAACGAAGCGTAAAGGTCAAATTATATCACCCACAAGTTTTACTCGTATTAATCGAATTCTCTCCTTTTTTCTTACAATTTGTAATGCACTTTTATCCTAATTTTTTATGGCTCATTACCTCGGAAGTTAAATTTTACATGTTCTAAGAGAAATACGTTTTTGTCCAAATGAAAAATGAGACAGTAAAGAAAAATCAAATTTTGAATATAAACTAGCCATTTTTTAAAGTTATATAGCTCACTTTTTTGTGCATTTTCGCTAAAATAGTTACAATGGTCATTTCATTTTAAAATTTGTCATGGACAAGATATCAAAAGGTTACATCAAAACCATTAGGATCACTTCCCAAATAGGAGCCATGAAGGCCAAATTATACCTTTAAGAAATTTAGCTCATATTAATTGAATTATCTCCCTCTTTCATATAATTTGTAAAGCACTTGTATCATTTTTTATGGCTGGTAACCAAAAAAGTGAAATTTAACATGATTTTAGTGAAATGGGATTTTGTCTAAATGATAAATAGGATGGTCAAGAAAAGTCAAACTTTGGATGAAATTGATCATTTTCAAAGGTTTTTTGTCCATTTTCGCTAAAATAGTTATGATGATCATTTTCTTTGAAATTTTTTCAAATCTACCTCTTGAAAATGATGGGTTTTGGGGACAAATGGTGTAAATGGATTTTCAAATGTATCTCTTCGACTACCTTTTCGATCCTTTTTAATGGTAGTTTTTCCAGTCACTTCAACACTTCAAGGGGTATAAGGCAAAGGGATCACTTATCTCTATTCCTCTTTACTTTGGTAATGAAAGCACCGAGTAAGATGTTAGTGAAGGCAGTTGATAGAGGGATTTTGGGTGACTTTAAAGTAGGAAGAGAGGGAAAGAGGGTGAGCATGCCCATCTTCTCTTTGTTGGTGATACTATTATTTTTTTGTGGTGCTGAAGCTTCTTAAATTTTACACCTTCGATGTGTTCTTTTGTGCTTTAAGGTGGTTTCAAGACTTAAAGTCAACCTTAGTAAAAGCGACTTGATCTCATTCGGTGATAGCATTATTGGCAGTTTGCTCACTAACTTATTGGGTTGCAAAGTGGGATCCATTCCTTTTACTTATTTAGGTCTCCCGCTTAGAGCCAAATTTAAATATCTTAGTGTTTGCAACCCTATTGTGGAGAGGTTTGAAAATAGATTGGTCAGTTAGAAAAATCGCTTTCCCTCTAAAGGAGGAAGGCTCACTCTTATTAAAAAATACTCTCTCTATCCTCCCTATCTATTTTATGTCGCTTTTTTCTATCCTAGGTGTGGTGGCAAAGAGGTTAGAGGATATTCAAAATATATTCCTTTGGGGTAAGACCGGGGAGGACTTCAAATACCACTTTGTGAAATAAGGTGCAGTTAAGCAACTTTTTGATAAAAGGGGGCTTGGTATAAAATCTCTCGCTCTTTTCAATAGAGCTCTTCTTAATAAATGGTTGTGGAGATTCGTTGTGGAGTTGGACCATTTCTGGAGGAAAATAGTGGTGGTTAAATTTGGTTTGGAGCCTAATGATTGGATGTCTATAAAAAGAAGGGGGCTTATGGTGTTGGAGTTTGGAAATGGACTCGGAATGGATGGGAGGATTTTTTTTCCTAGTCTTTCTATCTTGGTGGGTGATGGAAAGAGAACTCATTTTTGGCTTGACTCATGATTTGGGAACTCTCCTCTTAAAGACAAATTTAAGGATATTTTTGCAATTGTGAGGGATAAAGAAGCTCTAATTTCTTCTTGCATCTCTTTGACCAATGGTAGCGTTATGTGGGATGTCTTTTTGTTCGTAATGTTCACGATTGGGAGGTTGAAAGGGTGCAAAGCTTCTTGGAATGTTCGTATAGCTTCAATTTTGATCTTTCTAATGAGGATATGGTTTTTTGGAGGGATAGCCCAAGCAAAGGTTTAGAGGTGAACAATTTTTACAAGATTCTTTTGGAAGAGATGGCTTCGAATAGGTCTTTCATTTTTCTATGGAAGACTATTTGGCGCTCCGAGGTACCAAATAAAGTGGGCTTTTTTGCTTGGGAGGCTTCGTGGAAGAAAATTCTCACTTTAGACAACTTACAAAAAAGAGGGAGGGTTGTAGTGAATCGGTGTTTTATTTGCAAAGGTTGTATGAGTCCGTATTTCATCTTTTGTTGGAGTGTTCTTTGGCAAGAGCTTTACAGGAAATGGCTTATAAGGTGTTGGGTATCTTTTAGGTTTTTGTCGACTCCGTGAGAGATGAAATTTGGGCTTGCAATGGTTTTAAGGCTTCTAAAAGACTTAAGAAGGCTTACTCTGTGATTCCTTTTTCAATCTTTTGGTTAGTTTAGAATGAAAGGAACCATAGAGCTTTTGATGGTATTGAGAGGTCTATTTTTGTAATTAGGGAAAGGTGGTTCAACACCAGTATAAAGAGCTTCAAACTCTAGTTATTCGGGTCTTAACTCTTAAGCCTAACTTGTAGTGCCACGGGATGTGAAAGGAATTGGAGTATATTTGATCATGTTCATTCCAAGAAGAGAAACCATTTAGAGACACAAAGGTTGGATGCTCTTGTATTTGTCAAATGCAACATTCAACTTGAGTTGAGGCAAAAGAAGAGGCAACAAAGGGCTGAGACATATGATCCTATTTATCTATTCGATATGGAATCCGATAATGAATGGATTACCGAGAAGGAAGTTCCATGTCTCCCCTTAGATGATTCATGGATGGATGTCCATGAATGCTTCTAAGAAAGAGTTAATACTAGTAAAAAGAGAGGTGAAAATAAAATTTATAAATTATTTTCTTTCTTGAAAATCTTACAAATAGGATGATTCGCTTATATTTATTTGTTTAAATATTTATAAGACCAAGGAACTTGAATTCTATTTGCCTTTTCAAGAAGAAAGGCAAAAGGAAAGTTGATGATGTGCTTGAGTTGATTGATCATGAGGAGGAAGAAGAAATGGAAAAAGGAGAGGAAGAGGAAGATGAGGGCGTATAAGTCCGAGGGGTGATGGTCAACTTAGATGATGATGATGATGAAATTTGAGAGTTTATATATATATATAATGGTTTTTTTATAAAGTTTTAAGAAAGCTTGAATAGAACTTACTATATACATGAATAGAAAGGTTTTTTGTTGGTAAAGTTGTAAGGAAACAAAACATATTAATTAATGGAAGTATCTTTTGGTATATGCAACACTAGAATGTTTTATTTTTCAACATGTTTTATGTTTACATGTTTAAACATTATTTATTACATTTAAAATAATAATAATCGAATTATACGATTTAATTCGATTCATGATTCACAAAAATAGGATTTCGATTCACAATTTGACAACTATATATTCAACTAAGTGTATCAATCTAGCTAGTTCACATCTCAGTAATGCAACTTTATTAAATTCAAATCTATAGTCATTATTGTCCAGTAATTTACTTGGCAATATCATTTGTTCAACTAGAGAATTTGTTCTACCTAAAACATGATAACTTGGTTTTAATCAATCACCAATCTATGAAAAATTTACTCCCAAACAAGTTGATAAACTCTCAATCAAAGTCAACACCAAGATTACTTAACAATGTAACACTCAAAACTTCACACAAATCATGTTTTATTCCTCATTAATCAGCCATTTTCTATGGTACCATTTATCCATTTTGTATAATGCTTATCTACTTCAAACAATCTCTATTGCCTCAAATTAGTTATAGAGTAAACCTTCACCAATTACCTTAATCTTTGCTTCTATATAGATCAGTTATCGTAGATATCCAATCCTCAAATATAATAGTTACTAGAACGCCATTGAAACAAAAATTTAATTTCGGCTCTATAGACATTAAACTTTTTTATCTATCATTTTTTTACTATAACACATTCAACTTCAAATAAGTAATGCCGAATATCATATTTCAAATAATTTACTCTTAAGAATGTTTATCTTGACTTTACATCCATCTCTTCTAACCACCAACTTTATTTTATTTTAAGATATTTACCATGCTTCCCTCACAAACACTTTCAATGTTAGTCACTCTCACCATTAATAGATCTCATCAAATCCTTGATAATTAATCCAAACAAGCTAGTTCGACTCATCTAAATATTCAAAGTATTGATGCAACTAAGGTTCAATCTTCAATCATCCTAATTCCTTACATCCCCGTTTTATTTCATATAATCTCTCTAATATATTTTGATCCAAATACACAAAAATTATAGCCTTTAACCTCCATCTTCTTGATAGTATAACACTAGGTCCCACTAGCATACTTAGCTTCAAAAATCATTATTTGCCATCAAAAGAAAGTCAAATCTCATATCCTAATTGCACTCCCAAGTTACAAAGAGCGTAACCGATCATAACATTCCAAAACATTGCTAGTACTACGATCAACACAACCTCAAAAGTCTTAATTAGTATCACAACCTCAAGTTCTTTAACGTAAGTCATTAGATTGAACATAAATTAACTTTTAAATCCCCACTTCAAAACTTTCGCAGTATATAGAATGTTCTAAAACCACTCTTTGTTTCACATCGAACTCCTTGGATCATGAAACAAACCTAAGTTAAGAATTATTCAAGTCACTTAATTCAGGCTAGATATCAAACTTCCTATCCAAATTTGTACCACTAGTCATTTTGTCCTTTAATAACTCCCAAAACACTTTAAAAAATTAATCTAATAGTCTCACTCTTTACAAAATTCAATATGCAAAACCAACCAATGATGAGTCCCATGAATCCCTAGCTGCAATCATTTAATCTCAAAGTATTCATTTAAACCATTCTCTTATGACATTCAAAGAATCATAGGTTTGTACTTAAGCTAAAGCTCGTAGTTAAATTTATAACACAACTTGAATTTCGAGAAGTTCCAACACCTAAAATGACTAAGCTACTTCAATCCACAAAAGTATCTACTCATATTAAGAAGTCGTAAATTACTTGAGCAAGATAACACGTGTACACGGAAACCAAGCTCATTAAGTTTCACACTCTAATCATTATATCAACTAATCCCCAGTTAGGTATAACCAATCAAATCCAAAGATACATATCGACCTTTTAGCTTCGATTGATAAACTTACTTGTATGGAAGTCCACCAAGTTCAATATTCGTTCATATATGATCACTAAAATAATTTAATCTCTTAGGCTTACCAAACCAAATCCCCAAGTTTTTTTTATCTACATTCTAATTATCTCCAAAAATCTCTTGTCAAGTGTGAAATCTCCAAGAAAATTAATTACTAACCCCTTAATTACTAACCAAGCTCAATAAGTTTCACACTCTAATCATTATATCAACTAATCCCGAGTTAGGTATAACCAATCAAATTCAAATATACATATCGACCTCTTAGCTTCGATTGATAAACGTACATGTATGGAAGTCCACCAAGTTCAATATTCGTTCATATATGATCAATAAAATAATTTAATCTCTTAGGCTTACTTATGAGAGCCATAAAATGCATCGTAATTGTACTTATTTGTTAGCACTTTAGGGTTGATTTAGGTTTTAATTGCATTTTTATTTGTTAACAACTCTAAAGTGGTATTCTTGGAGCACTAACTTATTTCGGTGCATTTTCATGTATCTTGAGTTAAAAGAGATGGAAAAGTGATCATCATTTTAAACATGAAGCTTCAATGAATACTCAAGTGAGAGAGTGGTCGCGGAGGAGCCAAGATGAAGAGAAACTAAGAAAGGAGTTTTCACTAAGTCGTTAGAATTGCCATACAAATCAATCATCTTTGCAAAATAAACTGTGTTGATGTAGGAAGAACCAGGAGATGATCCATATATAGTTAGAAAGATCTGGAAGTCTAGTTTTTGGAGGATTTTACGGTTCGTCAAAAGGATTTTTTTAGAGAAAGTTATGGCGGTTTTAGCGGACAGAGGTCAGATCTCCTGAATTAGCATCAGGGAGAGGCGCACCTTGCAGAAAGAAGGCCAAAAGACGCTGGAAGAAGCATCAGGGAGAGGTGCACCCTGGATTATTTGAGGTGCACCTCACAGCAACACACAAGAAGCTTTACAAAACCAAGGTGCAGCGCGCACACTGCCCCCGTTCTCTGAGTTAGACCCTAATTAGGTCTTTAATGATTTGTTCAAACCCTAAAACACCCTTAGGCCTTGTACACTATAAATAGACCACTTAGGGTTTGTAATTAGACATAAAAAAACCTAGAAAACTCAAGGGAGGCTGCCACACTCTCCCCCATGGCTAACTAATCTCCAAGCAAGGCGAAGGGATGAATCCCTAGGTGTAGTTGTTTCTATTTCCCTTATTTGATTCAGTTGTAATATAGCTTTAACATTCAAACATTGTTATGATTCACTTTTTAATCTAATTAGTAGATTTCTTATTAGTCCGGTGATTGCATGCTTCTTTTCCATATAAGTCTAGTCATGCTCTTCTTATGTGTATTTGTTTGGGTGTGATTGAGTCCGGTAGATCTCTTTTATAGATTTATCCATTGCTGCGGTATTGTCATTTAGATATATCGTCGTCTCTTGATAATTTATAAGTTAGGTCATGTGTGCTTGAAAGTAAAAAATAATTCATATCAATTACATTAGGGTTTATACATGCACTTTAATTGAATATTTGTCGATTGCCTGTTTGGGATGTGAAACTTGCAATCGAGATAAAAACAACTAAATTAAGTTAGGATTAGGGCAACGAACCTAGGGAGGATTCCCGGATCCTTGTTATTCCACTATTATACTTCACAATCTACTTTACACAATTGTTTCACTATCAATTTCAGATTCTCTATTTAATTTGATCATATAGTTTCAGATTAAAGTTTACACCTTCCTTTATAGTTAATTTGTCTCCCTGTGGAATCAACACCCTAATGCTATACTTCAACACCGCATATGTTGTGGGCGTAATCAAATTTTGGCGCCGTTGCCGGGGAGACGCGCTTACAAACAAGGAAGATTGTCAACTTTGAGACATAACGGTAATATCGTTCCTTTCTTGAAGTTTTGATTTTCTGATTTTTTTTATTTATTTTGTTCTTTGCTCTTTGTTTAGATTTTCTAATTTATTATTATTATCTTTCTTTCTTTCTTCTTTTTGTTTTATTTATTTCCCCTAACATGGCTGAAAATCACAATGAAATTGCTGCTAGGACACTTAAAGACTACTTGCACCCTAGCCGAACGGCCACCCCATCTTGTATCATGTTCCCCCCTAATGTTCAACAACTTGATTTTAAGCCAGGCATGATCCAATTGCTACCAACCTTCCATGGGTTTGAGATTGAAAACCCCTATGTCCACATTAGGGAATTTGAGGAAGTAGTAGCAACTGTTCACAGTAGGGCTGATATGATAGACACCGTTAAACTTAGGTTTTTTCCTTTTTCACTTAAGGAAAAAGCCAAGGCTTGGTTGTACTCGTTAAGGCCTAAGTCCATAGGTAGTTGGGATGAGATGACACGAGTTTTCTTCCAAAAGCACTTCCTAACCCATAAGACCAATAACCTCAAGAGACAAATCTCAAACTTTGCACAAAAAGAGAGCGAAACCTTATATCAAGTTTGGGAACGTTTCAAGGACCTTTTGAATTCTTGTCCACACCATGGGTATGAGAGTTGGCGGGTCGTTAGCTACTTCTATGATGGACTTCTAAGTAGGGAGAGGCAGTTCATAGAAATGATGTGCAATGGGAATTTTCTTCAAAAAGGTCCCGACCAAGCCATAGATTTCCTAGATGACCTATCAAAAAAATCCTACACTTGGACAGGACCAAATGCCATGGAAAGCACTAGGAGAAATTAACCCGCTGGGATTCATCAACTTAAGGAAGAGGATAACCTTAAAGCCTGTTTAGAGGCCCTAACTAAGGAAATTGAAGCCTTAAAAACCAGAAATGCTAGGGCTCCTGAATCTATTGATAGGGTAGAGTCTTATGAGCCTTGTTTCATGTGTAATGGGGTAGATCATTTACCTAAGGATTGTTTGGTTTATTTTGAGATGAAGGAAGAGTGTAATGCTGTAGGTATACCCTTTGGGAAACTACACTCACCCTACTCTAACACCTACAATCCCAGTTAGAAAAATCACCCAAATTTTAATTGGAAATCCGACATGCAACCCCCTGCCCACTCTAGTACCCAATGACAACCGGAAGCAACTTCATATAATGCACCTCAACAATCTTTACCTTTGGAAGACATGTTTAAGTCATTTATGCAGGTACATGCCAAGAATGTGGAAGATCAAGACAAAATAAATCAACAGCTGTTAGAGGACCAACAATGGATCAAAGTGGAACAAAAGGAGATAAAGAGCCAACTCACTAAGTTGACTAGTTTCTTGGAGATTCAAGAGCAGCCACAACAAAATCCAAGGGGACAACATATAGCACAAAACTCCGATCCTGGAAATCAAAATGTTAAAGAGGTTAATGTCATAATCACCCGTAGCAGTAAGAAAATTGATGGTCCCACTCTACCATCAAACTTAAGTAACATTGATGAAACCCCCAAGGAACAAGAGGCCCATGATGATTATTCTCCACCGGTGCCTTTCCCTCAAGCACTCCTTAAACCTAAGGAGATAAATTCAGCATCAAAAGGTGAGATTCTTGAACAACTTCAGCATGTTAAAATTAACCTCTCTTCTTCATGTCATAAAACAGATTCCCAACTATGCTAAAGTCATCAAGGATCTATACACACTCAAGAGGAAGCACAATGTGAAAAAGACGACATTCTTAATGGAGCAAGCAAGCGTTGTAATTAACAGCAAGACACCGCCCAAATATAAAGATCCGGGTTGCCCAACAGTGGCTTGTCAAATTGGAAACAAATCTTGTGGCCAAGCATTGCTAGATTTAGGTGCTAGTGTGAACCTCATGCCATACTCCATGTACTTGCAGCTCGATCTAGGTGAGATCAAACCAACCTCTGTGGTACTTCAATTAGCGGATAGATCGATAAGAGAACCAAGAGGTATTGTAGAAGATGTTTTGTTGCAAATTGATAATTTCTACTATCCTATTGATTTTTTGGTTTTAGATATTGTTTCTATTATAAACACGGAGTCCAAAATTCCTTTGATACTTGGAAGACCATTCCTTGCCACTGTCAATGCCCTCATTAATTGTAGGAATGGCCTAATGAATTATCATTTGGAAATAGAACTTTAGAGGTAAATGTTTTTCGAGTCTCAAAACAGCCACATGAAGAGGATGAGTGCTTCGATACTTATATGGTTGATAAGCTCAATTTGGAGGATGAGCACACTAAAGATAATTCTAACTCTTTGGAATTCCCTCCTAATAATTTTAAGTTCGATGATTCTTTAAGTTATTCCTATGCCGTTAATGTTGTTGATATTTTTGATAAGTCACAGGAATTTATTAAGAAATCATGCCAACCATGCTTTGAGAAGTCACTTGAGAGAAGTCACATGGATGCGAAAATCAAATACCCTACTACTGATAATGAGTGGGCAACACCAAGAACACTTGAGCCATATGCGGTGGAATTTAAGTATTCCTTGCCAAAAGATTAGCATTAAGGCCATTAAAATGGAGCCTCATCTTCAGCACCACAATGAGGCCAGCAGTGAGAGTGGTGCAGCGTCTGGCTGAAGACGTAAAACTTGGTGCTCATGGGAGGTAACCCACAACATATCCTTTTTTTTTCATATTTCTTTTTCTTGTTTATTTTGTTGTTTCCCAGTTTTACTTTCGTATTTCTTTTTTAGGGATAAATATACGAAGCAGTTCAAATGGTGGTGCACAATTTTCAACTTCTGTGCACTTTTGGCTACAAAGGGGGTTTCCTTAACTTTTGCTTTCACATTGAGGACAATGTTTATTTTAAGTTGGGGGTAGAGGAAACATATTCCTGTTTTTCATGTTCTTCATTGAACTGCTTGGTGTCATTTTTTTTTTTAGCATGCTTTATGTTTGCCTTGGATGTAATTCACATGTCAATGATATAAGCTTAATTGAGATAACATAAAACATTTAGAAGGAGTTAAATTTTGTTTCGGTTTGAAATTAATTTAAGTATCAATCTTCATTTGGTTTGAGACTCTAGTTTGTGGTAAGATTGTATGATTAGTCTACAACATCTAGAAAAGTTTTATGTGCGGATTTGTGAATATTTTTGCGGTCTCAACAAGCTCTAGAACTTATTTGATAATCACTTGAGGCGAATTCCTAGAATGCACACTACTTAAGATATGATATAGGCCATTTTTTGAACTGCTTGAGCCTTTCAAACCTACCCTTGCAAAACATATCATTAGTCACCTATTTAAACCCTTTTTCTTGAAAAAGAATTTGAGCCTTGTTTCTTTCAAAAACCCATTTACTTACCCTTATGAGCCTAAAAATATTTTATCCTTACCCTTATTTTAAAAGAACTTAGTTGTACACATTTGTTGAGAAGCACTTAAGAGGAGTAAGGATGGAAACATGAAAAACCATAACCCAAGTATATTAAAGAAGATAAGTTGGGGGTTGTGGAAAAGAAAAGAAAAAGAATGAAAGAGGAGGTGAATGGTTATGTGCCATCTAAAATAAATTAAAAAAATGAATTATGGCAAAGAAAGAAGAAAGAAAGAAAAAAAAAATGGTGATTCGTTGAAAGAAATGCTCGAAAAATGGTTGAAAGAGTTGGGTGTTGAAGTAAAGGTTACCAAGTGCTTAAAGTTATTGTGTTTAAAGCTAAGAGATTAAGTTCTTTTACTTGTGAATCTTTCCCGTTCTTCCTTAACCTTTACCTTAGCCTAACATTACAAGCTTATTAAAGACCTTGTGATCCAATGTAGTGTGATTTTTCTATAATAGTGGAGAGTGATTTGAAAAATGAGCCTATGGAGCTTGTTTTTGTGATTGATGTCACGCAATTTATTATGTTTTTAGAGGCCAAGACTTGTATTCATGAATGTTATGCATAAAATCATCCGGGTGTTTGGACTAATGGATTGTAGTAAGATGGATGTTAAGAGTCAATAACGATTTTAATATTGATGTTTGGATTACGTTTGAACTTAGGTGAAATTTAATGATTCTATGTGCCATGTGTTATGTGCAATTTTTGAGACAAAATATGAATTACTCTTGGTTAACACTAATATTGTTTTTCATTGACTTTGATTCCCACTATAGAATTCATCTCTTGTTTTCGCTTGAACTGCTAGGGACCAGCAATAAGCTAGTTGAGGGTTGTGATGAGAGCCATAAAACGCATCGTAATCGTACTTATTTGTTAGCACTTTAGGGTTGATTTAGGTTTTAATTGCATTTTTATTTGTTAACAACTCTAAAGTGGTATTCTTGGAGCATTAACTTATTTCGGTGCATTTTCAGGTATCTTGAGTTAAAAGAGATGGAAAAGTGATCATCATTTTAAACATGAAGCTTCAATGAATACTCAAGTGAGAGAGTGGTCGCGGAAGAGCCAAGATGAAGAGAAACTAAGAAATGAGTTTTCACTAAGTCGTTAGAATTGCCATACAAATCAATCATCTTTGCAAATTAAACTGTGTTGATGTAGGAAGAACCAGGAGATGAGCCATATATGGTTAGAAAGATCTAGAATTCTAGTTTCTGGAGGATTTTACGGTTTGTCAAAAGGATTTTTCTAGAGAAAGTTATGGTGGTTTTAGTAGACAGAGGTCAGATCTCCTGAATCAGCATCAGGGAGAGGCGCACCTTGCAGAAAGAAGGCCAAAAGACGCTGGAAGAAGCATCAGGGAGAGGTGCACCCTGGATTATTTGAGGCGCACCTCACAGCAACACACAAGAAGCTTTACAAAGCCAAGGTGCAGCGCAAGAAATCCAAGGTGCAGCGCGCACACTGCCCCTGTTCTCCGAGTTAGACCCTAATTAGGTCTTTAATGATTTGTTCAAACCCTAAAACACCCTTAGGCCTTGTACACTATAAATAGACCACTTAGGGTTTGTAATTAGACATAAAAAAAACCTAGAAAACTCAAAGGAGGCTGTCACACTCTCCCCCATGGCTAACTAATCTCCAAGCAAGGCGAAGGGATGAATCCCTAGGTGTAGTTGTTTCTATTTCCCTTATTTGATTCAGTTGTAATAGAGCTTTAACGTTCAAATATTGTTATGATTTACTTTTTAATCTAATTAGTAGATTTCTTATTAGTCTGGTGATTGCATGCTTCTTTTCCATATAAGTCTAGTCATGCTCTTCTTATGTGTATTTGTTTGGGTGTGATTGAGTCCGGTAGATCTCTTTTATAGATTTATCCATTGCTGCGGTATTGTCATTTAGATATATCGTCGTCTCTTGATAATTTATAAGTTAGGTCATGTGTGCTTGAAAGTAAAGAATAATTCATATTAATTACATTAGGGTTTATACATGCACTTTAATCGAATATTTGCCGATTGTCTGTTTGGGATGTGAAACTTGCAATCGAGATAAAAACAACTAAATCAAGTTAGGATTAGGGCAACGAACCTAGGGAGGATTCCCGGATCCTTGTTATTCCTCTATTATACTTCACAATCTACTTTACACAATTGTTTCACTATCAATTTCAGATTCTCTATTTAATTTGATCATATCGTTTCAGATTAAAGTTTACACCTTCCTTTATAGTTAATTTGTCTCCTTGTGAAATCGACACCCTAGGGCTATACTACAACACCGCGTATGTTTTGGGCGTAATCACTTACCAAACCAAATCTCCAAGTTTTTTTTTATCTACATTCCAATTATCTCCAAAAATCTCTTGTCAAGTGTGAAATGTCCAAGAAAATTAAATTACTAACCCCTTAATCCCTTTTTGAAAATCATGTCCTATTTGTGTTTACAATTTTTACCTATGAAACCATCTTTTAAATTTATTCTTCGCCTAACACATGCGCTCTTCCTTAATAAGCCTCCACCAAAATGAAATAGAATAACTCATCCATTGAACCACTTTTTCAAAACCCTTCTATTCTCCTCATTTAGATTACGCATAAATAACTCCACTATCAATTCCCTTATGTTAATCAAGTCCATTAATTCGTTCACCCTTTAGGAGGAAACTTTCTTCACTCCCACTAAACGATATTTAAGACTATTTGCTTTGATATTTAACCCTATTCAACTGCTAATTCCTAATAATCTTTATGTCAAAGTAAGCATATCCATTAACCCTCTCTATTAGCAAATGAAAGGATCTCTAAAAAAATTGTAAGTTCCATTAATTCATTTATTTAAGCATCACACATTTTTAAACTTTACCTTAAACGCTATAATTCAACAAAGTCCATCTCTCTTATATACATATTCTCTTGTACTACTTCGCATTTGTCAAATTCTTCCCTAAATGTGCTATATGGACTCCTATTACCCTAGTTTTATCACTGATTTCCTCAACCTTCGTGTATATCACAAATCATTGATCTTACTCAAACAACTTTTTATGCTCTTGGGAATTTGCAATGATAAAACTTTATCAATTACTCACCAATCAAGCACATTCTAAGCACACCTCAATTGTTTCACATGAACCAGTCCTTTTATATCTTCTAATCAACCAAAGCTTGTTATGATAAATATTTTAATCCTCACAATTAATTAATCATCATCTTCATATCAATGAACTCTTAGTATAGGAAAAATTCAAATACATTTAGATATCCCAAAAAATGACTAATACTACCATCCAACTTCTCTATCATTTCATCCTTTAAACAACGAGGATTAGGTAACTCTAAAACACAAGTTCAGCCACACAGCTAAGTCCTAAGACTCCGAGAGTACTACTTTTCTGTCATCACAGAACTCAAAGCTTTTCTTTTTCTTTTTGTTTTTTTATACAAGCACTTTACCTAATCAACCAAATTATTCAAAGTCAAAACTAGGTCGAGCATTCCACAAACTTGATTAACCCTCAATAATTTAGATCTAGCTATCTAACAATGGACAAATGTGCCACGCTTCTGTTGCGCCATCTCAATCACTAAGCCTTAAAGATAGCTCCTAATTCAAAATATAACTTCACCAATATCAACAAATGTATTGAACTTCACACTGAATATTCTAAAGCTAGTATCTAACAATCAAGGTTGGCACACCTAACTTGCTCCAACAAAATCCAAGAACAAACACAATAAGATTAAGCCATAAATTAGGTCATGTACTCCATTATTAACATCATCTAACTCTGCGTAATATTGTTAAGCCCACACTTCACAATAAAGTGCACCATTGCCTTTATTGATCGAGATTTAAAAACGATTCATTTATTCAACTAGACACAACAAGGACTCTCCATATCCATGTCCCTCGTATTTGAGGGTCCTAGCATAGTACCATAACCAAGAAAGGGCTCCCTAGACACAACTTGAGCCACAACAAACGTTTAGACAAAAGAGTCAACTAATTTTGACGAGTTACTAAAACATATGTTCATAACAAGAAAACTCTCCTAACTCGCATCCTCATAAGTCCAACAATACACAAGAAACTTTTAAGTGAAAATCATTTCTCAAAACATAGTCTACAAAGCCTCAAACCTTAAGCTCTGATACCAAAAATGTAATGACCCATACCCAAATGCAAATCACTAGTTGGGTACGGTATTATCCAAAATAACTTGAATAAAAAGGAAATAAAACCCATATGAAAGCAATCCTTAACCATCTCCATTAATCACAAACCATAAATCAAAATTCACGCCTAATGGCTCGTTAATAAAAATCCCAAAATTTCTTAAAATAAGCACGAGCTGAATAGGTCTCAACTTAGAAGTAATTTTAAAGAAACAAGAATTTTCAATCCAAGTTATAAGTCTTAAAAATTGCTAATTACAATTTACAAATAAATATTGACGCCTAGAGGACCTTAACAACCCATCCCAAGTTGGCCACCCCCGAGACGGTGATGTCACATTTTGAAAATCCAAGCACGACACATTTATGCAACAATAAAAATAATACCAACAGAAATTTTTACATCAATCCTCAACCCTCAACAGGGGAGATATATCATTTTGATCTTGACTTAAATATTATATACAACGTAATATGCATGAATATTTACAAATAAATTTTTATTTTATTTTCTCATTAGTCTGAGGATGTGGACACGCACGTGACTTACATATAATGACTTCTTCTGAATCTTAACTCACCAAACTATTTGTCATGCCTGCTACCTGAAATCATTGTACAATGAGGAGTAAGCTTCACAAGCTCAGTAAATGAAATTTACTAGAAGTATTCGATTTTATACTCCCAGTTACATCTTATAATTCAATTACATCTAAAAAAATCTTCTGATATTCATTCATCTTTTTCCTTAAATAATTGAATAACAATATTCTGTAATCACTAATCAATTTCATAATTCCCCTATTACACAATCTCTTCTTAAGTTACTCATCAGACATATCAATCTTTCAATCATATATTTAATCATCTCTAAATTCTCAATTCAACATTATCATTTACCTAATTATGAGGTTCACAACATATAATAACGCACTAACACAATTCTCATCGTATCATATTTCTATATTTCCTCCTTAGCATAATTGTCTCTCTGTGAGACTCATTCATCTATCAATAAACTTACAATCATGAATAACACTTTAATATCTCAAGCAATAACAATCAATATTTAAAGCAAACATAATGCATGAATTTAAATGTTATTATTATTGGGAACATCTTCCCATATGTCGACATTTTTTATCTTAGACCGACTGTCTTCCCGGTTCTTTTATTCTCATTTAGACCGGCTGCTCTCCCGGTTCTTTTATTTTCAGCATATACCGACTGTCACAGTTTTCATTTAGACCGGCTGCCCTCTTGGTTTTTTTATTTTCATTTAGCCTTCCCGGTTCTTTTATTTTCATTTAGACCGACTGCCTTCTCGGTTCTTTTATTTCATGCATATGCATAAGAATAATGATATAAAAACAAGCATGTATTCAGACATTTAAATTAGTTATATTGATTATTCTCAATTTATTATTTGAAAAATTCCACTAAATTCTTCTCCTTATAAATCATATCAAATCATCAACCATAACTAGTCAAGAATTTCATTTATCGTCTTTATTATTAAATCAACTCATTATTCTAATAATATTACTTTTCATATAATAATTTTCTACACATCCATTATTCCTATCAACCAATTTTTAATCTACCACCAAAACATAAGTTAATAATTTATTCTAATATTATCACTATGTATTTTATCTTTATTATCTTGATTACTTAAAGTAAATCCAACTCACCACGTAGCATTTGGAGCTACTCGTGGATCACCTCCTTACCTTTCCTGCTCCTCTCAGCAATTTCCCCCAGCTGTTGATCGTTAACACCTGACATAATATTTATATTAAAATTTCTAATTTATTCTTCAATCCTTCCATAATTCACACCCTTTGAAAATTCCTACTTTGAATTTCGAAAAATTTCATGTACGCTAAATTTCAAAAATAAACTTTCCACTATTACCTTCTGTTTTTCTTAGAGCTTCCTGTGACTATAAAATTCTCTCGTAAACCTCTTCAAAATTTTACGCTTTCAACCTTTATTTCAATCCCTAAGTGTTTAAAGAAAGAGAGTAATTTGAATCGTAGTTGAGAGAAAACCAAACAGGATTTGGTAAGTAATTAATAAAATAACTAAAGTTGTATATATATGTATATATATATATATATATATATATATATATATACACAAAACTTTAAACCATAGTCAGCATCCCCCCCTCTCATATTCTGCCACCAGTTGCCACGTTTTTTTTTAAGAATTATTTTATAAAAATTAAATCTTTCACACATATATATATATTATTTTAACTCCATATCATATTTATTAAATTACTTCTTTACTCTTTCTTTACGAATACGTGTATTACAGCTAGATACCAGACTCCCACTACACACATGCCAACGATCACACAAATGGAATGAATATTTGTGAACCTACAACATACTGAAAGTAAAGTGGGGGGCAAGCTCTACAACCTAGTGAGATAACGGTAATTCCCTATAGAAAATCCATATTTATAGATCCTCTACACGCATCATACAACCATATAAGAAGTAGGGGTTGGGATATATACATATGTTCTAGCATAAGAGTTACTTTACTGAAACAACAATTTAATTTTCCAACCATGCTTTCATGTAAACAACATTTAACAAGTTACGATACATCTTATAAAACTCATATAAAATAGAGAACCATTTACTAGACAAGAAAACAATTTCTCTTTTAAACACACAAATAAAGTTTAGTGATGAAAGAACATTAAATTAAGGCTTGAGTATACTACACACCCCTCACTGGGCCAATCATATTTCCCATCGCCCCACGCTAGACCATTCACATTTCACATCGCCCCTCACGCTAGACCATTCACCTTTCACATTGCCTCTCACTCTAGACCTTTCACATCGCCTCTCACTAGTCCAATCATATTACCAACTAGTCCCATATTTATGAAAGCATATAAAACGATTCATGAAAAATCAACTTTTCTCATTTTTCACAAACTCATTTTTCAAGCAAGGCATAACAAACAAATCTCAAATTTTCATCACAACGTAACAAATCGATTTATTAAATTATTCATACTCAACATAAACATATACTTATTATATATCAAACCCTCAAAAAGACAGAAGGGATAGTAACTATATGATACGAGTAAAAAAGCACTCACCTCGACAAAAGCTAACATCAAAACAACTTAAAAAGCTAAAGTGTTAGCTCGGGCCATAATCTATATGCAATATTAACGTTTAGAATAAGAACTAAAGTTACCCAAGTTTAATGCTCATGATCGTGCTATGCCATTATGTAATTATGCAAAATAACATTAAGTTCGAATCAATGTGACTAGTAACTAGCACACGACCATTAACTGCCTTTGTTATGCCTAAGTTCATTGATCAGCTTCTATACTATTTAAAATATGAAATTTATAAGGTTACGTAGGTTAATTACATTTATTTTCTTTTTTTCTTTCAAAACATTATAATAAGATATTTATTAGTTCCCAAAAACACTTTTGACGAAGTTTCCTCTATTTTCGGACAATTTCCCATTTTTGAAATAAACTTGTAAAGCAAAACTTAGCTCATCCACAATCAAACCAAATTCATTTTATGCTTGTCCTTCTCGAATTCTTAATTCAACATTTTAATCATCTGAACAATAATTCAGTTTATCCAAGATTAACTTTAACTCAAGCATACATTTTTAGTTTTCAAGCTAGCTCGTTCTTTAAACAAGTACCTGTACACAGTTTAGATACATATATGTGTCCATTAAGATAAATAAGATTTTGACATAATTCAAGTTAGTTCTGGTTTGGGTTTAAGATAAATAAACTTTCAAAATAGGATTCAAAGATAACCTTATAACCTAAATTATTTCTTTTTCTTCATATATATATATAATTTTCCAATTAAATATATGCTTATGAACTATGCACATTGACGAACATAGTTCACTTTAAAGACATCTCCACTTATCAACTTCAAGTAACTAATATATTAAAAGATTTCCTAATATTTATAAAATCAGCACTTTAACCCCACCTTGATCCCATAGTCTCATCGACTCGTGAAAATCTCAAATAGTTTTTCTCATCAATCTGATAAATAGTTTAAAATGACTAAATTTCCCTAAGAACAAGTAGCTACATAAACAATCTTGACTAAAGAATTCCATTTATAGAAAATGTAATTTCGACATGAAATTTTCCTCCATTTACTCAACTTTAGAGACTCTGAATCTCACTCAAAACTTCTCATCCAATAAAGCAGATATAAAATCTTTGTTTAAGAAAATTTAAGATTTAAATCGGATAATTAATTTCCATGCTAACAGCATTATACATATAGCTTTATTACAATTATAGTGCCCGTACAAACCAATTTAATGTTATTATAACCAAGAACAAATTATTTATAATGCAATATTATGTCATTAACTGGGTTAGGAATTTACCAACAAGGAAGGGACTGATTGTCCTCAAATCAATGAAATGTGCTACTACAAATCGCGCAAGGAGACAACAACACGTGCGGGCAAAGAAAGAAGTAACAGGGAAGAGGGAAGAGGGAAGAGGGAGAGTGAAACAATCTTAGCTCAAGTTGCTTCAAGCTACCAAAAGTTAGCGGCGCCTTGCCTGCCCAATCGAGCTAAAAGGAATTGGGGTTTTGCATCATTTGCTAATGAGAGAGAAAGAGAGATATTGCTGATGAAGACAAATTAGGTTTTGGTTCTAGTATTTATATCTAGGTTTTAGGGGGGTAAAATTGGTAGTTACTCTCAATTTGTTTAATTTTTAGTTTTTTTGGAAATTTTTATTATTACATACAAATGACATGTTATTTTCTTTTCCTTTCAAATATTGAAAAATTAGAAAATAATGTAGCGAATTAATCTTTTTTTGTATTTTTCTCAAAATTTTATTTTCATGGAAGATTTATTATCGAGATATTATGATTTCACCAAAATATATATTTGGGTATTCATTTAAAAGAAATTATAATTTGATTCTAAATTTCACACTTTAGACGCAACACAAAACAAAAATCCCACGGTCAATCTATATATGTATGAGATGTATGATGAAATGCACGTGCAACTACTAAAATACCCCTATATGAAATTGTGGGTTTTACATATACCAAATGTATGGGTGAGCATAGAACCCAGTTGACCCGCGAACCTGACCAAAACTGATATAATGGGTTGGGTTGGGTTGGGTTATGTCTTTTTAGAGATTGGGTTTGGTTAGGTTGGGTTTTGTCTTTTTAGAAATTGGGTTGGGTTAGGTTGGGTTGTGTCTTTTTAGAGATTGGGTTGGGTTGAGTTGGGTTGGGTCATGGGTTCAAATTTTCAACCCGACCCAAACCAATAACCCGGTCAAATATATAATTATATATTTTATATTTATTGAATATAAAATAGTGTATAAATAATTATAGTATAATTATAAAATGTCCATTCTAATTACTACTAATGTGTAAAATTACATGTAGCAGAGACTCTAATGTCCAAACAAGTCTCATACTTTCCAATTACCTAGATTTTAGTTTCAAATATTTACACTAGAAACAAATACTGATTTCGAGTTATGAAATAGTTTTCATAATTATTCTTAAGCATAACTTCAATCAGGATAAACTGATGCACAATTAACTTATGCTAACAAAATTTTGATTTATTGTACCGTTGTAACTATAAAATAAACATAGAAATTAACACTCTAACCTACAAAATTCTAGTCAGGATCAATGTATGCAGATAAACTTATATTCCAAAAAGATGTACCATAATGTTGATGGAAGAAATGCTGAATGTATGATAAAGCTTAGTAATACCAACTTGCTGGAAACTTTTTATGCAAACATTATTGAACCATTCAATTTGCCTCGATGTGACCGTTTAAGAGCCTCCATGTCGCTTCCAAGTGCATTAAAGTATAATCTAAAAATTAGACTGATTAGTGAGAAAGCACTAGCACAGCCAACAAATACTGAGTTACTAAAATATATTATTAGCAACTGTCCAGAAATCCAAATTTCTTTCGTAATTGTACCGTTGTAACTATAAAATAAACATAGAAATTAACACTCTAACCTACAAGATTCTAGTCAGGATCAATGTATGTAGATAAACTTATATTCCAAAAAGATGTACCATAATGTTGATGGAAGAAATGCTGAATGTATGATAAAGCTTAATAATACCAATTTGCTGGAAGCTTTTCATGCAAAAATTATTGAACCATTCAATTTGCCTCTATGTGACCTTTTAACAGCCCCCATGTCGCTTCCAAGTGCATTAAAGTATAGTCTAAAAATTAGACTGATTAGTGAGAAAGCACTAGCACGGCCAACAAATACTGAGTTACTAAAATATATTATTAGCAACTGTCCAGAAATCCAAATTTCCTTCGTAATTGAACAGTCTTCTAAAGTAAGTTAAATCATGTCAACTAAAGCAGTTCTTAGCGCAACATTCAGATGAAGATTGTGTTTTCAATATAATTATGAATCAATATTCTAACATCAAGGGCTCTAGGTTATGAGCATGCAAATAAGCAATTGACCATGGTCACTTCATCAGACTTTATATTACTCGCTTGCATTTCATAAAACAATGTCAAAGCATCCTTACCAAGTTTGGCTTCAACGTAGCTTCCATTTATGGCATTCCATGGCACAACATCCTTCTCTTGCATGTTATCAAAAAACTTTTTAGCAGTATCCAAAAAAACTAAATTTAGCATAACCTACAACTATTGTAATCCATAAGACAATTGTTTTTTTTTCTGTTTTATCAAATATTTTTTGTGTTGTCAGACACACATATTTTACTTGTAATATGAATAGATTTAGTTTTGAATTTAATAAAATATTTTTTTGTTATGTAATATGTATGGTTTAATTATTTAGTAAAAAAATATATCAACCCAGTGACCCAAACCGATTAGAATGGGTTGGGTTAAGTTGAGATTGAATGGGTTTATGAGTTGGGTTGGGTTGGGATTTTTCCAACCCAGTATGAATGGGTTGGGTTGAAATTTTAGGATAACCCGACCCAAACCGACCCATGCTCACCCCTAACCAAATGTGTACATTATTGCAGGGCGCTCATAATTTGGATTTTTGAAGATGATTTTTTGGTCATCTGGGCATTCCCACGCGATAAGATCATACATAGTTTGTTCTTTCCACTAAGTAGTCTCATCCGAACCGTAACTAGTATCTTTTCCTCACGAACTTTTGAGCCCCTCGGGGTAGCTGACATTATTGAACCATTCAATTTGCCTCCATGTGACCTTTTAACAGCCCCCATGTCGCTTCCAAGTGCATTAAAGTATAGTCTAAAAATTAGACTGATTAGTGAGAAAGCACTAGCACGGCCAACAAATACTGAGTTACTAAAATATATTATTAGCAACTGTCCAGAAATCCAAATTTCCTTCGTAATTGAACAGTCTTCTAAAGTAAGTTAAATCATGTCAACTAAAGCAGTTCTTAGCGCAACATTCATATGAAGATTGTGTTTTCAATATAATTATGAATCCATATTCTAACATCAAGGGCTCTAGGTTATGAGCATGCAAATAAGCAATTGACCATGGTCACTTCATCGGACTTTATATTACTCGCTTGCATTTCATAAAACAATGTCAAAGCATCCTTACCAAGTTTGGTTTCAACGTAGCTTCCATTTATGGCATTCCATGGCACAACATCCTTCTCTTGTATGTTATCAAAAAACTTCTTAGCAGTATCCAAAAAACTAAATTTAGCATAACCTACAACCATTGTAGTCCATAAGACAATTGTTCTTTTTTCTATGTTATCAAATATTTTTTGTGTTGTCAGACCCACATATTTTACTTGTAATATGAATGGATTTAGTTTTGAATTTAATAAAATATTTTTTTGTTATGTAATATGTATGGTTTAATTATTTAGTAAAAAAAATATATCAACCCGGTGACCCAAACCGACCCAAACCGATTAGAATGGGTTGGGTTAAGTTGAGATTGAATGGGTTTATGAGTTGGGTTGGGTTGGGATTTTTTCAACCCGGTATGAATGGGTTGGGTTGAAATTTTAGGATAACCCGACCCAAACCGACCCATGCTCACCTCTAACCAAATGTGTACATTGTTGCAGGGCGCTCATAATTTGGATTCTTGAAGATGATTTTTTGGTCATCTGGGCATTCCCACGCGATAAGATCATACATAGTTTGTTCTTTCTGCTAAGTAGTCTCATCCGAACCGTAACTACTATCTTTTCCTCACGAACTTTTGAGCCCCTCGGGGTAGCTGACATTATTGAACCATTTAATTTGCCTCTATGTGACCTTTTAACAGCCCCCATGTCGCTTCCAAGTGCATTAAAGTATAGTCTAAAAATTAGACTGATTAGTGAGAAAGCACTAGCACGGCCAACAAATACTGAGTTACTAAAATATATTATTAGCAACTGTCCAAAAATCCAAATTTCCTTCGTAATTGAACAGTCTTCTAAAGTAAGTTAAATCATGTCAACTAAAGCAGTTCTTAGCGCAACATTCAGATGAAGATTGTGTTTTCAATATAATTATGAATCCATATTCTAACATCAAGGGCTCTAGGTTATGAGCATGCAAATAAGCAATTGACCATGGTCACTTCATCGGACTTTATATTACTCGCTTGCATTTCATAAAACAATGTCAAAGCATCCTTACCAAGTTTGGCTTCAACGTAGCTTCCATTTATGGCATTCCATGGCACAACATCCTTCTCTTGTATGTTATCAAAAAACTTCTTAGCAGTATCCAAAAAACTAAATTTAGCATAACCTACAACCATTGTAGTCCATAAGACAATTGTTCTTTTTTCTATGTTATCAAATATTTTTTGTGTTGTCAGACACACATATTTTACTTGTAATATGAATGGATTTAGTTTTGAATTTAATAAAATATTTTTTTGTTATGTAATATGTATAGTTTAATTATTTAGTAAAAAAAATATATCAACCCGGTGACCCAAACCGACCCAAACCGATTAGAATGGGTTGGGTTAAGTTGAGATTGAATGGGTTTATGAGTTGGGTTAGGTTGGAATTTTTTCAACCCGGTACGAATGGGTTGGGTTGAAATTTTAGGATAACCCGACCCAAACCGACCCATGCTCACCCCTAACCAAATGTGTACATTGTTGCAGGGCGCTCATAATTTGGATTCTTGAAGATGATTTTTTGGTCATCTGGGCATTCCCACGCGATAAGATCATACATAGTTTGTTCTTTCCGCTAAGTAGTCTCATCCGAACCGTAACTAGTATCTTTTCCTCACGAACTTTTGAGCCCCTCGGGGTAGCTGACATTATTGAACCATTCAATTTGCCTCTATGTGACCTTTTAACAGCCCCCATGTCGCTTCCAAGTGCATTAAAGTATAGTCTAAAAATTAGACTGATTAGTGAGAAAGCACTAGCACGGCCAACAAATACTGAGTTACTAAAATATATTATTAGCAACTGTCCAGAAATCCAAATTTCTTTCGTAATTGAACAGTTTTCTAAAGTAAGTTAAATCATGTCAACTAAAGCAGTTCTTAGCGCAACATTCAGATGAAGATTGTGTTTTCAATATAATTATGAATCCATATTCTAACATCAGGGGCTCTAGGTTATGAGCAAGCAAATAAGCAATTGACCATGGTCACTTCATCGGACTTTATATTACTCGCTTGCATTTCATAAAACAATGTCAAAGCATCCTTACCAAGTTTGGCTTCAACGTAGCTTCCATTTATGGCATTCCATAGCACAGCATCCTTCTCTTGTATGTTATCAAAAAACTTCTTAGCAGTATCCAAAAAACTAAATTTAGCATAACCTACAACCATTGTAGTCCATAAGACAATTGTTCTTTTTTCTATGTTATCAAATATTTTTTGTGTTGTCAGACACACATATTTTACTTGTAATATGAATGGATTTAGTTTTGATTTTAATAAAATATTTTTTTGTTATGTAATATGTATAGTTTAATTATTTAGTAAAAAAAATATATCAACCCGGTGACCCAAACCGACCCAAACCGATTAGAATGGGTTGGGTTAAGTTGAGATTGAATGGGTTTATGAGTTGGGTTGGGTTGGAATTTTTTCAACCCAGTACGAATGGGTTGGGTTGGAATTTTTTCAACCCGGTATGAATGGGTTGGGTTGAAATTTTAGGATAACCCGACCCAAACCGACCCATGCTCACCTCTAACCAAATGTGTACATTGTTGCAGGGCGCTCATAATTTGGATTCTTGAAGATGATTTTTTGGTAATCTGGGCATTCCCACGCGATAAGATCATACATAGTTTGTTCTTTCCGCTAAGTAGTCTCATCCGAACCGTAACTAGTATCTTTTCCTCACGAACTTTTGAGCCCCTCGGGGTAGCTGACATTATTGAACCATTCAATTTGCCTCTATGTGACCTTTTAAGAGCCCCCATGTCGCTTCCAAGTGCATTAAAGTATAGTCTAAAAATTAGACAGATTAGTGAGAAATCACTAGCACGGCCAACAAATACTGAGTTACTAAAATATATTATTAGCAACTGTCCAGAAATCCAAATTTCTTTCGTAATTGAACAGTTTTCTAAAGTAAGTTAAATCATGTCAACTAAAGCAGTTCTTAGCGCAACATTCAGATGAAGATTGTGTTTTCAATATAATTATGAATCCATATTCTAACATCAAGGGCTCTAGGTTATGAGCATGCAAATAAGCAATTGGCCATGGTCACTTCATCAGACTTTATATTACTCGCTTGCATTTCATAAAACAATGTCAAAGCATCCTTACCAAGTTTGGCTTCAACGTAGCTTCCATTTATGGCATACCATGGCACAACATCCTTCTCTTGTATGTTATCAAAAAACTTCTTAGCAGTATCCAAAAAACTAAATTTAGCATAACCTACAACCATTGTAGTCTATAAGACAATTGTTCTTTTTTCTTTGTTATCAAATATTTTTTGTGTTGTCAGACACACATATTTTACTTGTAATATGAATGGATTTAGTTTGGAATTTAATAAAATATTTTTTTGTTATGTAATATGTATGGTTTAATTATTTAGTAAAAAAAATATATCAACCTGGTGACCCAAACCGACCCAAACCGAGTAGAATGGGTTGGGTTAAGTTGAGATTGAATGGGTTTATGAGTTGGGTTGGGATTTTTCCAACCCGGTATGAATGGGTTGGGTTAAAATTTTAGGATAACCCGACCCAAACCGACCCATGCTCACCCCTAACCAAATGTGCACATTGTTGCAGGGCGCTCATAATTTGGATTCTTGAAGATGATTTTTTGGTCATCTGGGCATTCCCACGCGATAAGATCATACATAGTTTGTTCTTTTTGCTAAGTAGTCTCATCCGAACCGTAACTAGTATCTTTTCCTCACAAACTTTTGAGCCCCTCGGGGTAGCTGACATTATTGAACCATTCAATTTGCCTCTATGTGACCTTTTAAGAGCCCCCATGTCACTTTCAAGTGCATTAAAGTATAGTCTAAAAATTAGACTGATTAGTGAGAAAGCACTAGCACGGCCAACAAATACTGAGTTACTAAAATATATTATTAGCAACTGTCCAGAAATCTAAATTTCCTTCGTAATTGAACAGTCTTCTAAAGTAAGTTAAATCATGTCAACTAAAGCAGTTCTTAGCGCAACATTCATATGAAGATTGTGTTTTCAATATAATTATGAATCCATATTCTAACATCAAGGGCTCTAGGTTATGAGCATGCAAATAAGCAATTGACCATGGTCACTTCATCGGACTTTATATTACTCGCTTGCATTTCATAAAACAATGTCAAAGCATCCTTACCAAGTTTGGTTTCAACGTAGCTTCCATTTATGGCATTCCATGGCACAACATTCTTCTCTTGTATGTTATCAAAAAACTTCTTAGCAGTATCCAAAAAACTAAATTTAGCATAACCTACAACCATTGTAGTCCATAAGACAATTGTTCTTTTTTCTATGTAATCAAATATTTTTTGTGTTGTCAGACACACATATTTTACTTGTAATATGAATGGATTTAGTTTTGAATTTAATAAAATATTTTTTTGTTATGTAATATGTATGGTTTAATTATTTAGTAAAAAAAATATATCAACCCGGTGACCCAAACCGACCCAAACCGATTAGAATGGGTTGGGTTAAGTTGAGATTGAATGGGTTTATGAGTTGGGTTGGGTTGGGATTTTTCCAACCCGGTATGAATGGGTTGGGTTGAAATTTTAGGATAACCCGACCCAAACCGACCCATGCTCACCCCTAACCAAATGTGTACATTGTTGCAGGGCGCTCATAATTTGGATTCTTGAAGATGATTTTTTGGTCATCTGGGCATTCCCACGCGATAAGATCATACATAGTTTGTTCTTTCTGCTAAGTAGTCTCATCCGAACCGTAACTAGTATCTTTTCCTCACGAACTTTTGAGCCCCTCGGGGTAGCTGACATTATTGAACCATTTAATTTGCCTCTATGTGACCTTTTAACAGCCCCCATGTCGCTTCCAAGTGCATTAAAGTATAGTCTAAAAATTAGACTGATTAGTGAGAAAGCACTAGCACGGCCAACAAATACTGAGTTACTAAAATATATTATTAGCAACTGTCCAAAAATCCAAATTTCCTTCGTAATTGAACAGTCTTCTAAAGTAAGTTAAATCATGTCAACTAAAGCAGTTCTTAGCGCAACATTCAGATGAAGATTGTGTTTTCAATATAATTATGAATCCATATTCTAACATCAAGGGCTCTAGGTTATGAGCATGCAAATAAGCAATTGACCATGGTCACTTCATCGGACTTTATATTACTCGCTTGCATTTCATAAAACAATGTCAAAGCATCCTTACCAAGTTTGGCTTCAACGTAGCTTCCATTTATGGCATTCCATGGCACAACATCCTTCTCTTGTATGTTATCAAAAAACTTCTTAGCAGTATCCAAAAAACTAAATTTAGCATAACCTACAACCATTGTAGTCCATAAGACAATTGTTCTTTTTTCTATGTTATCAAATATTTTTTGTGTTGTCAGACACACATATTTTACTTGTAATATGAATGGATTTAGTTTTGAATTTAATAAAATATTTTTTTGTTATGTAATATGTATAGTTTAATTATTTAGTAAAAAAAATATATCAACCCGGCGACCCAAACCGACCCAAACCGATTAGAATGGGTTGGGTTAAGTTGAGATTGAATGGGTTTATGAGTTGGGTTGGGTTGAAATTTTTTCAACCCGGTACGAATGGGTTGGGTTGAAATTTTAGGATAACCCGACCCAAACCGACCCATGCTCACTCCTAACCAAATGTGTACATTGTTGCAGGGCGCTCATAATTTGGATTCTTGAAGATGATTTTTTGGTCATCTGGGCATTCCCACGCGATAAGATCATACATAGTTTGTTCTTTCCGCTAAGTAGTCTCATCCGAACCGTAACTAGTATCTTTTCCTCACGAACTTTTGAGCCCCTCGGGGTAGCTGACATTATTGAACCATTCAATTTGCCTCTATGTGACCTTTTAAGAGCCCCCATGTCGCTTCCAAGTGCATTAAAGTATAGTCTAAAAATTAGACTGATTAGTGAGAAATCACTAGCACGGCCAACAAATACTGAGTTACTAAAATATATTATTAGCAATTGTCCAGAAATCCAAATTTCTTTCGTAATTGAACAGTTTTCTAAAGTAAGTTAAATCATGTCAACTAAAGCAGTTCTTAGCGCAACATTCAGATGAAGATTGTGTTTTCAATATAATTATGAATCCATATTCTAACATCAAGGGCTCTAGGTTATGAGCAAGCAAATAAGCAATTGACCATGGTCACTTCATCGGACTTTATATTACTCGCTTGCATTTCATAAAACAATGTCAAAGCATCCTTACCAAGTTTGGCTTCAACGTAGCTTCCATTTATGGCATTCCATAGCACAGCATCCTTCTCTTGTATGTTATCAAAAAACTTCTTAGCAGTATCCAAAAAACTAAATTTAGCATAACCTACAACCATTGTAGTCCATAAGACAATTGTTCTTTTTTCTATGTTATCAAATATTTTTTGTGTTGTCAGACACACATATTTTACTTGTAATATGAATGGATTTAGTTTTGAATTCAATAAAATATTTTTTGTTATGTAATATATATGGTTTAATTATTTAGTAAAAAAAATATATCAACCCGGTGACCCAAACCGACCCAAACCGATTAGAATGGGTTGGGTTAAGTTGAGATTGAATGGGTTTATGAGTTGGGTTGGGTTGGGATTTTTCCAACCCGGTATGGATGGATTGGGTTGAAATTTTAGGATAACCCGACCCAAACCGACCCATGCTCACGCCTAACCAAATGTGTACATTGTTGCAGGGCGCTCATAATTTGGATTCTTGAAGATGATTTTTTGGTCATCTGGGCATTCCCACGCGATAAGATCATACATAGTTTGTTCTTTCCGCTAAGTAGTCTCATCCGAACCGTAACTAGTATCTTTTCCTCACGAACTTTTGAGCCCCTCGGGGTAGCTGAAGGGGTTCTCTGTATCTTAGAGGACGGCGTGGCTGGTGTCCCCAGCATCTTCTCTACTAAATATTCCCTAGCATTAAGATTTTACAAATTGGGTTTAACTAAACTCTCTAACCTCTAGATATTGTTTTTAACCCACTAGCTTAAAAGAACATGCCACAGGGCTCAAAAATACTACTACTGTTATTACTGAGGTTTCCAATTCTTAAAAAGCATATAATACCATTGAAAATCTAAAATTTCAACATGAATTGTATTTATGGATTCCAATTCAGCAGCTGAAGTTGTATTGCAAATTTGCAATATTAACCACATTTAATTTGGGGAAAATGTAAAACATATCTAGGACCTCTAAGTTTAATCTCAATTTCTCTTTCCAAACATACCCTAAGCCTCAACCCATAGCATTAAGAAATTAGATACAATCAGCCAAACAGAAAACGTCACCGATAAGCCATCAAGAAATACGAAAACATGAAAATGTAAATGTAAATTCTAAAAGTTCACCTGCAACATTCATACAACTACCAGAAATAAGAATCATAACAGAAACAAGGAACATTGCACTGAACTGGATACATAGCAAACTTGCATAGCTTAAAAGGCTTACGTATTTTTCTTTTTAGTTTTTTTTACTTTGGTTTTTTACAATCCAACAAAAATCACCGGAAGTAGTTTGAAAAAAGAAAGAAGAAAAAAAACAAGAATCAAAGAAAATGAGTCACTTACAGTGAAATGCAAAAGCTGAAAACTTCAGTGGGAGATAAACTCGCGTGCGTTCTTGAAGACCGCCGGGAAATCAAGAATGCTGGGAGAGACGACGCAGAATGAGCACCGGCAACCAAGTAAAGATCAAGTTACTGTACATTAGGGTTTGTAGATGTGACAGAAATTTGTCAGGATTTTGTTTGTTTTGGATTTTATATATATATATATATATAGAGGGAGGGAGAGAGAGAGAGAGAATGCAACGGATTAAAAAAAAACCCGGTTAGGTGCTTTTCTGGTTGGCAAAAAGACAATATTAAAAGAAATGGAAAAATTCGTTACAGCCCTGAGATTTGACAAATGTTCAATTTATCTATGCCATTCTGATTTACGGCAATTAAACATTTAACTATATAAATTGTTAAAATATTATTCTTTTAATTAATTCCGATCAATTTTCATTACATTTGTGTAAGGAGAGATGGTGAATTTATATCAAAAGGTGTATTTTTAAGACAATTTTGACCCCAATGTTAGCACCCGTGTATTCTAAGAACGTGATTTGGAGTATGTTTGGAATAAATAGATTTTATAAATTTTATAAAATTAATTTTTAATTTTATATTTATTTTTTTGAAAAGATTAAAAAAATATATAATTTATTTCACAATAAATTCACTTTAATTAGCTTGTTATAAACTTTATCAATTTACAAATAAATTCTATAAATCGAAGAGTGAAAAATTACGTTATATCAAAGTACTTTCTTTCTTTTCATCCTTCCCTCCCTCCTCTCCTTCTCTTTCTCTCCTCTTTTGAATTTTCATTTGTTCTGAACACTTTAAATATGAGATTTTAAATGAATTTTATAATTTAACATTTACTTTAATTTGTTTCTAAATAATTTTTTTTTAATTCATTTAAAAAATAAATGAATTTTTTTTGTTCCAAATGAACTTTTAATTATGAAAATTAACTGAAATCAATCAGAAAAAAGATATCACAACAATTTATATAGTCTAAAGTTTAATAGATACAAATTAAAACTTTAAAAATAAATTAAAATATTTGTAAAATCTTAAAGATCGAAATAATTTTTTTCCAACAAAAAAAATTATAGACCAAAGAGTTTGGGATGGACCGTCGGTGGAAACCCACCCCAAACCTAGGAGAAAGTGTTGGGTCTGTTGGCCCAGATGGATAGCGCAACGTTATCCCTTTATTTCTTCAAATTTGGGCCACAGTCATCTCTCTTTGCATTCATGGAAGCATAAATGGACTTTGGCCCAACTATAATCGACATGAGGATCAGTGTTATCTAAAACTAAACACATCTTAATATTATATTATATTTTAAAATAAATCATAACAATTTAACTATTTTTTACATTTTCCAAAACTTAAAGTGACATTTATTAGCACTTACAATATTGGGATACAGATAAATGTACATCTAGAACAAATATCAAAATATACCGTTCAAATTATTAGTCATGAAAACTCACTATTTAAACACGAAAAAAAATTTAATCCTTTTACATTACCACTCGGTTTTCAAAAAGGCATCAACGAATTCTAAGCCGGAAAAAATATACATTTTCTTTCTTTTGAATGTGCGAGTATCTACGTTATGACGTTTACATTTTTTTTAAATCAACGCTATGTTGTGATGAAGAAACATTGACCTTTGAATAAAGGACCCTAGTTGCATGATGCTTCTCCGTATATGGTTTTTTGCGTGATTGCTACTACCAATTACATTTCAAACACTTTATTCATCTTTTTCAAACCGAAAATTATTGACACAACTGAAAAAGACATCCAGAGAATTCAATTTCCTCCGTTCCTATCAAATCCTAAAGCAGAATTAGATCAGAACCAGCCAATGTGCTAGAGGTCACATTATTATGTCTGAAAGTAATTTGCTAGGAAACTACAAAAAAAAACGTGCAACAAGTCAAGCATCTAAATGATGCAGGAAATGGGAAGCACTCCACATAAGCATGTTAGGTGCTTATCAAATAAGTACATATATTTCAACGTTGAAATTAACGATAATTTGTTAACAAATCGACTAAAATTTTATTAGTAAAAAATGAAACTATGAATATAATCCGTCAGATTTAATTCTATCATAATTATTAAATTACTTTATTAACTTTGAGGTATATATAGTTTAATCATAAATTGGAATAAGTTTGAACGTCTATTTTAGTAGTTGGAACAATGTCAATTGATCGGACTTGAATGGACCATCAAGTTATGCATTATGTCGTATTTAAAAAATTTAATAAAGGAGTTTAATAATTTCTTAACTTTGAGTGTAGTAATAAACACTATGTATATGATGGAATTAATCAGTGTTCTTGTTCTATTTGTCGCAACAGTAAGTTTTTAAAGCAAGTCGTGATTACTGTGCACCTATAAAAAAAGGATTTTGTTAGAAATTACAAGAGATTCACTCGACACATGAGGTTAATTTGTTTGGGGGGATTTTGACGAGCCGAATTGACGATGTGGAGGAAAGTTTCGGAGAAACGAATCAAATGGGAGACATGATAATAAATGTTGTTGGGCTCAAATTTAACTGGGATGCTGAAGATGCCCCAAATTGTGATGTCGCTAAGTTTACGATATGTTAAGAGATGCTAATAAGCCATTGTAGTAATATTGCAAGAAGCATATTAAGTTATCATTGGTATCTCAACTATTGAACTGTAAGTCGGATTTTAATATGTATGAGAACTGTTACAATCGGTTAATGTCAATAATTACATTAACCTACTTAAAATTAGTCTATGTTTACACTTACCTCACTCGGTTTTTAAAATATACATTTAACTGCATGTTATTAGCCTTTCGTTAGTCAACTGTTCAAAATTCTGTTAAATCTTGTGTCAGCTCATCAAAACTTATTGGAAACTCGACTTTACTGCTAATAATTTCAAAATTCAGTCAAACATTTTATTCAAGTAACTCTCAAAACTTGACTATTTGGGCTTATCAAAATGTTCGTCGTTGATAACCTTCAATGATAGATTATGTGACTTTTATCTGTCACCGAAAATGGTTTTTCTTGTAATGGCATAACGTAAAGACTTATTTCACTATAAAAAAGATAAAGCAATTTTTAATAAAGCATTAATGGAGCTAAAAATGATTTAATGTTTATTAAAACAATTTAGACAAATTCAATATTTTATGGTATGTTTGGGTAACAGTTTTCTGTTTTCAGTTTTGGAAAACTATTTTCGAAAATGAAAACTGAAAACAGTTTTCTGATATTTTATGAAGAAAACATGTTTGGACAACTGTAATTCAAAAACTGTTTCCGAAAAAGAAAACAATAAAATATTGTTTGGATAATTTTATTTTGAAAACTGTTTTGATACACCTTGTAATTATTTTTAGTTTTGAGTTTAAATTTAAAATCTATATTAATTTTATTTCTCATATTTACTAAATACTTAAAAATAATTAATATTATTTTATTTTCAAAATTTTAATATTTTTATATACCATGGAAGAATAATGAAACAGAGAAGTGAACATTGATTTATGGTTATTTTTCAAAAAATTATGTCAGAAAACACCAATTTGAAGTTTTCAGAAAACAATTTTTGAAAACTGATATTTTGAAAATTATTTTGGAAAATTACTTTTAAAAACTGTTAGCCAAACATAGAAAAAAGTTTTCGAAAACTCTTTTCAGTTTTCGAAAACTCTTACCAAACATGCCCTTAAAATCTGGTTTTCACTTTTTGATTCTTTTAAAAAAAAATATATTTAACTTAACTTCTGTTTTTTAAAATAAAAATCGTTTTAAAAACTCTTAAAAAATCCAACTCAAGAAGGGCAAAGGTTTTGTTACTCATTTTACAAGAAAATATAACAAGAATATGATGGTATATTATTTCAGTGAGATGTGATGTCTGATAGCTAAATCAACCTAACCCATAATAATATATATATGGCTCATGGGGCCATGAACCATGCAAGCCAGCACAAACTAAGACCCACCTAAATGGTTAAATTATCTGTCATTGAATAGGAAACAGGAAACAGGAAATGTGTCGTTGCTGGCCTGTTGGGTTACTTTCAATGGGCAAGATTGGCTCCTTTGCTGATTTTGCAGTCCATTACACACCACATACCACCCTCACTTGATAAGTTATCAGTAATTTGACAAGTTAATTGTGGGTAATTAGGCTTGTTGATCAATTTCATATTCAAATTGACCTTTGGATTTAAACTTTGTTTAGAACCATATTTCCAAAAATAATTACACCAACTAAGTCCAACAATATTTGTAAGTTCAACAATCCAACTCCCAACAAAAAGCAAATACTGTCTATACTCAGTGGAGATCTGTGACGCTTGGAGTAGAAGAAAAGTCATTTTAACCATCTAATTAACAAACCCATCATTTGAAATCACTGCATGCCCCCACCACAAACCATCAAAACAGCCACCCACTGATTTCCTAAGACAAATATTTTTAATATAATTTTAAGGTTCATTAGCTTAAAGTCAATGACCTAACATTTCTTCATGAGTCATGTGAAAAATTTTACTTGAGCAACGATCTTCTCCGTAATTTTGGTCCCTTAATTTTCCCTAAGCATTAAGCTGCACGTCAAAATCTGCCTTTTTGGACTTTAAAACCATAGCTGTAAGTTCGTCCGTGAAAATAAAAATATTTCGGTTTTAATATTAAGTGGTAATTTTTTTATTATAATATATTTTTATAATTATATATATAAAGTATACAATTTGATAGTAGAAAAAATTCTTAATTTGAATTTATTCCAAGAAATTGATTTATAATTTATTTTTAAAACAAAAATTTATATATTTGAATTGTGATTGTTTTTTTATGATTTATATATATATTTTAAAATATATATAATTTGACATGTACATATTTAAAAATAGTATCAAATCTGAAACAATAGATCAAAACTGAAACGTTTTATTTAAATAGTTAAATCGAAACGTCATCCAACGTGAAACTTACAACATTGCTTAAAACCACCTGATTTTATTATTTTTTTAGGAAAATCTAATTCTAATTATTAAACATTGCTTTCTGTATTGGTAATTACTAATTAATTACTCTCAGCTTAATAAAATATTTAATTAGGACCACTCCTCTAAATAACATTTTCCACACTCTCTACATTTATTGTATACACTTATATGACTGATATATCGTGGTCACTGAGTCATTGCTATGCTGTAGTGATAAGCATCTCCTTTAAGGTCCAGCTCTGAAGGCATTTGCCAAAGATTTTTTTTAAAAAAGAATAGTAATAGGAGTTGATCTCCAAAAATGCAACGGTTAGTTGAACAATTAATTATAACTTTGTTTAGACCAAATAGCCTTTGTGCACTTAAAAAAGTGATCTTTATTTATATATACTATAAGATTTTTCTTTTGACGGATCCAAATCTATAATAATTATTTAACGTGACTTAAATAAATACGTATAAGTGAGAATTGTTTACGTAATTAATCACTTTTAAGTAACGAATTTACTCGATTTAATAAAAAATATGTCACTTGTTTTTAAATATTTTGATGTGATGATTTGGATAAAAATCAATTTTTATGAATTATAAATCATTTTTTACAAACGATAAATAATTTTAAAGTTTTAAGTATTCGTCCACTTCAAATAATGAGAAAACATTTAACGACATTTTCCTACTTCACATACAAGGACAATCTTAAACGAGTACTCCATTGAGAACCAGCAAAAGAGGTTCAGCTCTCTTGTTTTTTTGACATCAACAAATACTTAAATTCTATAAAACAAAATTTCCCTAAAAAAGAATACTCCCACTACTCCAAATTTTCGATTTCATTTGGGGGTAGTTGCAACTTTTGTTTACATATGTTTGTTGTTTTAAATTAGAATTTTATGATTAGCCCCATCAGCAATTTGCTCAAGACAGAAACTAGTGGATGAACGATCATTGTTGTACAGAATGGGTCCTACAATCAACAAAATATCAACTGTCATTCGATGTTATCACGGTGAGTGCGAGAAAATAGGGTCATGTTCGTATCTCGTTGAAAGGTGAGTGTAATGTCATTGGTTCGATAAAAAGACGATAAAACAAAAATCAGAACACAAACACGACTTATTTATATATGAATTATATGACGCAACAAATTTAACAATAGGTAAGTCGTGTTATTTTAAAAAAATCGTGTTTGATAAGGTACGACATGATTTAACATAATTAAAATTATAAAAATTTAATATGAACCGTTTAATTTTTTAATTATTATTATTAAAATTTAATATGGACCGTTCAATATTTTTTAGTTATTATTATTAAAAATTAATATGAACCGTTCAATATTTTTTAATTATTATTATTTATTTAAAATATTATTAAAAACAACATATTTCAAACATATATATATAAATTTTAAAGCATCATTTAACTAAACATGTTAAAACAAATTATCTATATGTATGTGAATTATGAATATTTAAACTTGATAATTAATTATGTCATCTGTGAATCATTTACTTATTAACGAATAAATTTACAATACAACATAATTATTTCATATCGTAAACATATAGGCATTAACACAACTAAAATAAATAGAAACTCAATTATTTTATGCCGTGTACATGACATGTTCACATGTCTTCTCTGACATTAGCACTCCTAAATTGGTTGGTGAATTTGTGTTCCACTTTCTAATTTAACTTCAGATTCAAGAAAATAAAATAATTCCACTCATTACCAAAATAACAGGCACAGTTTAAATGATCAAGCTTCGTCAATGGAGGTTGATTCAAAAGAAGGCTTCCCTTAATTGATAGTACAAACTAGGGGCCACTACCTATCTGTATTTCTAATTTAGAAATTGGCGAAACTGCTGCAACATTATTGCAATTCCCTGTGCAGCACAAAACTTTAATAGCAATGAAAACGGAACTAACATGATTGCCACATGAAAATTATAGATACAGCTTTCTCTCCTTTTCTCATATCACACATCTATACCATGTTTTTGGAAATCATTACCATCAATGGCATTTACTAGAATTAAACATTATCGGCTCAATTAGAATGCAGTTTTTTTTGGGTTTAGTGCATTTTTTGGAATTTTTATTTAAAAGATTTGGATTCGAATCTTTTATTTGTCAATCTAATAAAAAAACATTATTCATGCCATACATATGATTTAAGATATTTTTTTTGAGAATGGAGAATTTGGTAATTGTTTTCCATTCAAATATAGTGATGGGTGATTACAATCTATAGTTGTTCCAAATTGTTCTCTTTTTGGGGTTCATAATCTTGAACCTTAAGGTAAGGGGTTAGGCAGACCAAACTAGCTAAGTACTAATACCTTTCAATGAATTGTGAAGCAAACAACATATCAAAATTAGATTTAGGCCAAGGGGCCCATCCAACATCAATTTCCACCCTTTTTTTTTTTTTTAACTTTCTACAAGTTTTTTGACTGAACAAATGATGAATTTTTGTTTGGGAAAACTTGCTTGCTCAGTGGTTCTTACTGCCCCAAAACAAATGATAAGCAAATTGGATATGTTGCAACTATTTGGTTGAACACTGTGCAACCTACCTAACGGGGAAGTGGGTCTTTTCAAGCCACAGTATGTTTTGGTTGGTGGGTACACCTGCATGGCTTAAAGTGGTTTAACTCTTATTTATTTTACTAGTATTATAGATGATACTAGCTAGTATAATTTATTTATCCTCATCCAAAAATATATATATTAGCTAGTAGCCTAGTATAATACTTAGCATCAATACTAGAAAATCAAACGGGACGAACATTCTCTCCCCTCTCTTTTTCTCCTTCCGAATTGCAGATAACCTTATTAGGCAAAACAAATTAAAGTACGTATGTACCCCTTTATGTTAAGATATCTTTTAAGAGAAAATAATTTGAATATTTTTTATTTTGAAAATTGAAAATTGAAATGAAAGTCAAGTTTACGATGAGATTGAATGTTATCATGATAAATTTAGATTTGAATCATCTTTATTTGATAACGTGACATTTAATCTCATTATAAACTTAACTCAATTTCGATTATCAAATGAAGAGAATTCAAATTCGTGAACTTCACTGTGACCTGCAATTATGTATAGCTAAATGGAAATTAAAACGTTGTCTGTGATTTCCTAACATTTAATGTGAAATCAACTTAAGTCTCTTAGCCTAGCAATTATTTTCAAGATTTTTTATATAAAAGACTTTAATTAATTTGATCTCCATCTTGCTAATATAATAATAAAAAAATGAGATCTATGACATGGTTTATATAATCTTAATTCTCTAACTAATCCAAGAATTATTGACTTAATTTTGGTGAAAACCTTTTCTAAATATAACTTAAATTTTTAGACTTAAACCCAATATCAATAGGACCTTTTATAGTCGGATTTTCTTTATTTAGTTTTTGGTGTAGCCAAAATTTAGGCGTATTGGAGATTAGAGCTTTGGAGAGTTCTACCTCTATCAATTTGTAATACATTTGTTTATTGCGAAATGTCTTTCATTATCGCTCGTGGATGTAGAAACTTTAGCTCTAAACCACATGAATCTTTGTGTTTATTTATTTTCTTGTTGTTTTATTCTTAACAACATTTTTTAAGGAAACACTTATAACTTCATTAATTATCTTGGGCATCAGCCCGAAGTAACGCCACAATACAAATAGGCATATCCCCAAACCATATAGAATGAGAAGTACATTCGATGCCCATTTTAGCCGAGGCATGTGCCACAGCATTAGCAGTGCTTCTTATATACAAAAATTGGCAAAAAGAGAACTGTTGTTGCAACAAAATAATATCATCAACCAAGTTTCCATACTCAGCCAGAATAATTTAGTTTTACTAGTGATTTGCCCATTTTCTTGCCACTGATTTGACCCTAACTCCCTGCCTAACTCCCACAGAACTTCCCACAGATCCACCAGCAACTCCATGTGCAGAACCAAAACTTTTGTTTCCACCTCCAACTGCAGCACTAACTTCAACTCTAGAAGCAGTAGATCTCCCAACTCCAACTTCAGAAACAATTGATCTCTCAACGCCAACTCCATAAATAGTAGATCTTCCAACTCCACCTGTAGAAGCAAAACCATAAGTATCCTTGGATGTCCCAACTCTATCTCCAGAAGCAACCCTTGGACACCACTCATGTTTCTTGCTTAGAGCAGTATCACCAATCCTATTTTTCTTTGGGATCGACTCCTCTGCTGTAAAAAATGTGATGTAAAACATGCAATATACTGTTTTTTTTATTATAAAATGGTCTCCACTCAATTCCAAAATTTTAACGAGTTCAAATTTATATGCAAAAAACAATGTATTGCATGTTTTACAACACAATTTTTACAGCAGATGAGTCAATTATTTTTTTCTTTGATCTGCTCATCCATTTCTACATAGCACAAACACTTGTTTGAGCACTATTTAATTTTAACACAATCAAACAAGATAATTATTTCTTTCATTGATTGTGATTCGAAATCCTTAATTGATTGCATCTGTTAGGAATAAAGTAGCGAAAAAATAAACAAACACAGAACATTTACGTGGTTTAGAGCTAAAACTCCTACATCCATGGGTGATAGTAAGAGATTCCACTATAATCAAAATTGGATAACAAATCAAGAAAGATAAAACTCCCTAAGCTCAAATCCCCAAATATAGGCTACCACAAATTTATCTGGGAAAAAACAATAGCATAGTAAGAAAATAAGTTTCAACCACTCACATGGATGTGTTTGTTGTATAACTCTGTCTCTTCAGCTTGATGAAAGAAGAGAAACATTCATACACACACACACACACACACACACACACATATATATATATATATATGGTTAATGTCAAGGAGAATCCTTTTACTATTTAATTTTGTATTTATGAGTCCTACTAGAACCAAAGCAACCACCATTTTTTAATTCTTGCTTTTCTTACCGTAATTTGTACTCTTACATGATGACGTGGCAATTAAAAGAAGAATAGGGCCCGCTTTTACTCCAAAATTACAAGGCATATCTAATAAATCTCTACCTTAACTTGAATTTTCACAAATAACAAAATATTCTTCACCATCTCCACAAATGCTCTACTCGGGCATAATTCAAATGTTGTAAGTAACACCAATCAAGTCCAAGCAATGCTAGAACTTAGACACTGGAAGTGGTTTAGTTAACATATCTGCTAGATTATCTGTTGTCTCAATTTTTTTCACAACAAGTTCACCACTATCAACTATGTCTCGAACAAAGTGTTAAAGAACATCAATATGTTTTGTTCTCTAATGGAACATCTGATCTTTAATCAAGATAATGACACTTTGATTATCACAATGGACAACAGTAGAATCATGAACCCAACACAATCCTCTTAACCAAACAGCTTCCTTGACAGCTTCTGCTTTAGCTATATACTCTACCTCCATAGTCGATAGAGCAACAATTGGTTGTAGAGTATAACATCGCATCCGCCAAGAACAAATACGTAACATGTAGTAGATTTTTTTTGGTCAAGATAGCCCGCAAAATCTGAGTCAACATAACCAACAACATTACTCTTACGGCTTCCAAACTTCAAACATATGTCTGAATTACCTCTAAGATACAAAAGTATCCACTTAACCATTCTCCAATGCTCATTCCCGGGATTATCCATATACCTGCTAACCACACTGACAGCTTGTGCAATATCTGAACTAGTGCAAATCATGACATACATGAGACTCCCAACTACATTGGAATAGGGAACACGTGACATATACTTTTTGTCTTCATTTTTCTGTGGAGACAAAGCAGCTGAAAGTCTGAAGTGAACAGCAAGAGTAGTACTAACAGGTTTGGCATTCTTCATGCCAAAACTTTCTCAATATACTTCTTTTGTGTCAAATATAACAAACTGACACCTCTATATCTTCTTATCTCCATACCAAGAATCTTCTTAGCTAGATCCAAATCTTTCATCTCAAGTTCATTGCTAAGCAGTGTTTTCACTCTAGCAATCTTAAATTTACTCTTACAAGCAATAAGCATATCATCCACATACACCAATAGAAAAATAAATGATCCATCGACAAGCTTCCTAGGATACACACAACTTTCATACTTGCTTCTCGAATAACTATTACTCACCATGAAATGAGTTAAACTGCTTGTATCACTGACGATGAGACTGTTTCAAACCCTACTGGGACTTTTTTAACAAACAAACATGATCTTTCTTAACATCAATAACAAAGCCCTTGGGCTGATGCATGTAGATTTTATCTTCAAGTTCACCATACAAAAATGTGGTTTCAACATCAAGCTGTTCTAACTCCAAATTTTGAATAGCAACCAAAGATAGGAGAACACAAATGGAACTATGCTTCACAAGCGGAGAGAAAACATCATTAAAGTTAATTCATGTAACTTGATTGTACCCCTTAACAACCAAACGTGTTTTATGCCTTGAATTCTCAATATCTGTGATACCTTCATTTTTTTCTTAAATATCCATTTGCAATAAACTATTCCTTTTCCCATTGGTGGTTTTACCAATTTCCAAGTATGATTCTTATTAAGATACTTCATCTCTTCATGTATGGCTACTAGCCAATTTGAAGATCGAATCTTCATAAGCAATGACTTTTGTATATGTGGAAGGTTCACCCATGTCATTGGCTTCTTACGCAACTGACAAAGCATAGACAATTGCATTAGTATTACTAGACAAAACAATATTATTGTACCTCAATGGTAGTCTAGTCTCTCTTCTCGGTCTATATTTAGTAATGCTTTAAGGTTCATCCTAAATCTATTGAGTTTGATCTTCACCCAAATTTTCACTTTGTTTAGAAACAAGTTGTGAGAAAATGTTCTGTATAATATCTAAATCAAAAATTTCCAACTCCACTTGATGTGTGCTACTCTTACCCTGATCAAAATCACAAGCAACAAACTCTTCTTTTTTTGGGTTAAGCATTGAAGATTCTTTAAAAGTAACATCACGACTAATGAGAAATTTAGGTGACTTATGATCAGGATACCATAATCTATATCCTTTCACACATCAACATAACAAAGAAAAATGTACTTTTTATCTTTAGGCTGTAATTTTCCATCATTAACATATGTATATGCAGAACATCTAAATATTTTTACCATAGAATAATAAAGAGGGCTACCAGACCATACCTCATGTGGGGTTTTAAACTCTATAGTTGTAGCAGGAGATCAATTCACCAAATAACATGCAGTAAATGTTGCCTCTACCCAAAACTCCTTAGTTAAACCAGCATTTGAGGGCATACAACGAGCTCTCTCCAAAAGAGTTCTTTTCATTCGCTCAGCAACCCTATTTTGTTGTGGTTTACATCTAATTGTTTTGTGTCTAATAATACCCTCATCTCTACAGTAGTCATCAAACTCATTTGAACAAAATTTCAAACCATTATCTGTCCCCACCATCTTAATTTGTTTCCATATTTGCTTTTTAATCATGGTTCTCCACTGTTTAAAACGTTTGAATGCCTCATCTTTGGTCTTCAACGTAAACACCCAAGTTTTTCTTGAGTAATCATCAATGAAAGTAATCATATACCTAACAGTCTAGCATCACCCTTAAATGGAATACGCGAGGGTCCCCAAAGATCATAATGAATATAATCAATAATACCCTTGATTCTGTGAATCGCTATACTGAAACTAACTCTCTTCTATTTTCTAAAAACTCAATGCTCACAAAATTCCATTTTACTTGTATTTTGTCCACATAACAAACATATTTTGTTCAATAAAGTTAGTTTTTTTCACTCATGTGACTCAATTTCATATGCCACAATTTTGTAGTAGAAGTAGTCGTTGAACTAGTAATGGTAGTATCCTGCAGATCATACAAATTTGATGACGTAATCTTTACTTTCATGACAACCAGAGTACCTCTGCTAACTTTCATAACTCTATTTTCATATGAATACTTATACCCTTTGGCATCAAGAGTGCTTAGAGAAATCAAATTCTTCTTGAATAAAGGAATATGTCTTATCCTTATTATATCGTCGTGCATTATGATCTAGACGGTTCTTGAATCAGAATCAAGAGTGCTGAATCCATAATACAATCAAACATAAGAACTCATTATCACTGTTTGGAAGTACATGATCATAATCATCAGAGTCTTCTTCACTAACATTAGTTCCAGGTTATTTTTCTTTCTAATCCGTATCCGGATTCTGATTTTGACATCGATTTTGACTTTGATTCTGATTGTTTTCTTTTGAATTTTCTTTTTCAACTTCCAACATTCAGATTTGTAATGGCAACTTTTCTTACAGTAATAACAAGTCACATTCTTATTTCTGGACTTAAATTAGATTTTCTGGCTACTATTACTTAACATCTTTCTTTAGATCTGCCTTTAGAACCTCTAGTTACTAGAGCATCACCTTGACTCTGTTTCTCATAATTATTCCTGGACATATGTTGCCCAAGAAATTCTTTAAAAAATGGTGAAGTTTTAACATATTCTAAAGAAATTATATCTCTACCAAACAAAAATGTTTCTCTAAAATGTGTGGACGATGGTGGTAGGAAACACAACAATAGCAGGACATGATCCTCATAATCTAATTTAACTCTCATTGAATTCGAATCAATAATAATTACTGCTTCAAGAACAATTTGTTGGTGAGGGATTTCGTCATGTACAGTGACTCTAACTTACTCCATAAGTCAGCAGTGATTTTCTTTATAAGAACTTCACGTAAGACTCTATCTGACAAATTTAACTGAATTGCAGTGAACACCTTCTCATCCATATCTAGTTTCTGTTCGTTTATCTCATTCCCCACCAGTGTCTTTTTCAAACCCTTTTGGATTAATACATCTTGCATCTTTACATGTCAAAGATTAAAATTATTGATTCTATTAAACTTCTATATCTCATACGAAGTGATAGAACAGCGTGCCCAGATCGATTTTAACAATAATTTTAATACCAATTTATTAAGAATAATATAATAAAAAAATAAACAAACACATAAAATTTATATGGTTTAACATGTAAGGATGATTGTAATAAGATTTACTCTTATAGGTCACCTTAGTTATCGGCTGTTGTTTTAGATTCGAAGGCCTACTATGTACTCGTTGTCAATTTTTCACGAGAGGTCTTAGTTCATATCTCCCTTAACTTAGTATTTTTTATTTCTTAAATTAGCAGACAGAGGTATGCCGAAGCCCAGTTAAGGTGGTGTTTCCAAAAAAGCACAACATACACCACGTGATTTTTCTCTAAAAATCAAAAACCGGTGGCCCCAGGGCCCAAACCACACTTGGCTAGCCACTGGATTTACAATTTTGTCCATCCTTATGAGTCAAATGGATAAGCTTGCTTCACCTGCCAACTCTAGTACAGTAGTTAAACTATAATCAAGCTTGTCGGTGATATATGCCACGTCAGACATCTATGAAATAGCCGATCCAGTTCTATACTTTGCCGTCTGGCACTTTTACAAGGTGGGGATCACATTCGAGAAAAATCATCTTGCTTTTCTTCTTTTTGGTGCAAGAATTGGAGCAGCAAATCCTCCAACCTGATAGACTCAATTCTCTCCGGTTACGTCAGGTTCGTCAGTTACCCAGGAATTGCTGCAGTAAAAAATGCATCTCTGCATTGAAAAATTACTCATTTTCGATAAGGTAATCCCAATCTTGACACATTTGATGGAAGGGCAGAGCTGTAGGTTATTTTAACGGGTTAATCTTTCTCTCAAAGTAAAAAAAATAATATCCTAAATATATAAAGTATAGATTGGACCTTTCCAATACAGTTGACAGGGCTCGCCCTCCTATTTTTCTTAAATTGAGATTTTTGATTTCTACTCTTATTTGATGCATTGTGTCTATAGCTTAAAAAGTAAAATGTTATTACATTTTCTAAGCATAGATGGTTAAATAATCTGAATTTACACTCAAAAGGTATACTATGAAGTTAAATTTATGATGAATTATTTATAAATTATCAATGATTTTTTCAAAATATATGTTTTAGATGTACGTTTTAGTGGTTCAAATATCATTGTTGATTTTTTTTCTCTCAAATACTAATGATAATTTTTTTAGTGAACCAATGATAATTTATTAATCTGTTATCAAATGTAATTTTTTTTTTTTTCATTTTGAAACGACAAGAGTATCCGTAACTCTTGTCTTTATTAAAGGTGTCAATCAGGTTGGGTCACATAATTCAAGTTTGGATCGGGTCGAATTTAAATCATACTGAGTCGTGGATCGTTCAAGTCACGAGTCACTTAGATTCAGATCATTTTAATTTTGAGTCGCATTGAGTCTCAGGTCATATCAGGTCTGGTTGAAGTTATTTCAATTTCGAGTTGTATTTCAAGTTCGAGTCTTTTCGGGTTTCAGGTCGGATCGAGTTTGGATAATTTTGAATCTAGATTATTTCAGATTTCAAGTCACTCGGGTTAAAATCATGTAAGATTCGAGTCAAATTATTTTAGTGTATTTTCGAATCGGATCAAATTTAGATCGAATAAAATTTTTGAGTCAAATCAGATTTTGTTACCTCTAATCTTTGCTAATCAAATAAGAAAATAAACTTATTTGAAATAAAAAAAATTTGTAAAGCAAACTTATAATATACATAGATTTTAATTAAAAAATAATTTTCACTTAATCTCAAAATTTAAAAATTCAAATTCATGTATAAAATCAATTTACTGCCAATCTTATTTCACAGATTTTACTAGATCTCAAAAGTAAGTGCGCGCATTTAAAGTTAAAAAAACAAAAAATAAATCAAATAGCATCAAGTCAAGGACCACAGGATCCACTGAAAAACCAGGAAATTTTAAACAAATAAACAATCAAACCCATTAAGAACTAATTTAAAATTAAATTATAAAAAAGAAGAACGGTTTTTTTTTTCTTTCTTTAAACTTTTGAACGTATGGTCCAATCATTAGCAAAAAGGAAAATTAAACAAAAGCATGTTGAGAATAATAAAATAATTGGAAAGTAAGTAAAAAATGGAAAGTGGAGAAAAGCGGTTTTGTGATAGGCACAATAAAACCACAGGAAGGTGTGGCAGTAATAATGGCATTTTCAACGAAACGGAGGAGGCTTAAGCACCAACCACTCAGTAGTACCCTCTCTCGTTTGGGTATTATAAAAGGGTCCCTAAGCTTTACCCATTCTCCACATTCACTTGTTTTGCATCCTTACGTTTTTTGCGTTTTATAGATCTGCGTTCGTTTATTTTTCTTTTTGCATTTCAAGGTAAGCATCATAGTGCTTTTTTATTGTTGCTTATATTGGCCTGCTCTTACCCAAAAATGATCTTATTGGTAGTCAAAATATAGTGGTAACATGATTTGTTTGCAGCATCTTCTGTGAATGATCCTTGTTCTTTAATCTTATGTTACGTGAATTATTTGTCAAAAACCATGAAGTCTTGATCAGTGATGTATGAATTATTTATTTGTTTTATATATAAATTATGCAAATTAAATCAAAATATAATAGAAACGCTAACATTCAAAATAAGTACTAGTAGGTGTCACAGGTCAGGATTTGATATTCTTGCATGTGATGATCATATAATTTAGCCTAATACGTATGTATTGAGAGTGACTCCACATATGCTTGCAATTTCAGCTTATCCAATATCAATGCGGAATTTTCTGTTGTAAAAAAAAAAAAGAAATTGTGAAGTATTGTAGGGATATAAAAATAATATATTGTATATTTTATTTTATAATTTTTACTGTTGCGAAGTTGATCTTATGCCAACGCTTACGCTCACTGCCGCCTAGGCTTTCTTCTCTCTATGGAGAAATTCTTGCATTGAGAAAAAAAATAGAATAAAAAAGAGAAGAAAAATCCTCCATTGATTGGTAGGTTTCTTGAGCTTCAAGGCCTGTGATAAAAAAGATGCAAATGTGTTTTCATGGTTGTATAATTTTCTGTTTTTTTTAAGGGGGAAGGCACAAGAAAATTTTAATTGGATAGTTTTCTCTCATTTCTTTGGTAGTTGGGTTTCTTAAGGATTAAGGTCTGTAATGCTGCCAGCTGCCAGCTGCCAGTGGCCATATTCTCATTTTCTTTTCTAAGCAATATTTTCTCCATACGTACAATTTTGTCCCTAAAGATTTAACCTTTTTTTTTTTATATGTAACATTACAAAAATACCCTCCACCAAGAAATATCTGGGTCAAATTTTGTGTATATTCCGACAAAAGATACAGATTTGACCGTGCCATGGATTTTTGTCTCTGTAACTTCCTTCCTTTTTGCAATCGCAGTTCCTGTATTTACCATGCTTTGTCCTTAACAATTATTTTCCTATAAATCTCTTCATAGTCTAGTGTTTGAATCACTTCATTGCGTTTTGTTAGCAAACATTGATTTCTTTTTGTTTAGGTGATCTTCTAGTTTTTCCTCTTCTTGTTCTTTATTATGTTCTCATGTAGTTTCAAAGGTTTTTTTTAATGGTCTACTTTAGTTGGTCACTGCCATAGAAGGTTTTGTGGATCATGATCATCATAGTGTAAACACCAAATTTAGGTCTGTTTATTTTTATATTTTTACTTTGAAGACAGACAGTAAGTTCTGATCTTAAGGATAATCAGCATGGCTATGTTTACTTCTGTTGCTGATTTATTTTGACCATCTCTTCAGGTTTTTTTTTTTTTTAGTAAGTCTCTCATTCTGTTATTTTTTGTAAAATTCCTTCCTTTTTTTTCTTTTTTGGAGGGTGGTGGGATGAAAATTCAATCTCAAATTCTCTTGGTGGTCATAACTTAAATGATTTCTTCTTCTACATTGTCTCCCTCACAGAACATTCATGTTAGTTTTTTTTCATGATTCACATAGCTGTTTTAATTCTTTGGTGAAGAATATCTCTGCTTTATTCTATTTTCCCTTTTTTTTTTGGAATAAGACTTCCTCTGCTTTTAGCATTAACAAAGAAGTTAGTATTTTTCTTTCTAACCCATTCTTTAATTTGGCACAAGAAGACAAATTGGAAAAAATGGGTTTAAAATTAGGATTTGAGGATAATGCATTTAATTTTTTTTAACAAATATAATATGGTGGTGTGCGACTAGTAGATCTAACAATATTCTGTTCCTGTATTTAAGACAGTAATCTTAGTTGAACCATAGGATAAGAGTTGTGTTTTTTTTCTTTGTACCAAGTTGAATCACAACACTCTATTAATTTCTTTATACGTAGTTGTTGACGTGGTAGGTTTGGAATTTTTAATCCTTCTAGATTTACATCACCTTAATTAGCTTTTTTGACTTTATTGCAGATTAGATATGTCTATATATTTCCCTTCCATATTGAAGTCTTATTGTATAATTTGTATGATCTGTTGCTCAAAGTTTCTTTCTTTCTTTGTTGTTGTTGTTTGATTTCTGCTAGAGTTTTATCAGAGAATCAATGGCCGAACGTGTAATCACCCGCGTTCACAGCCAACGTGAACGCTTGGACGAGACGCTTTCTGCTCACAGGAATGAAGTTTTGGCCTTGCTTTCAAGGTAGTTTGTTGAGATCATACAACCATTTTGTCTATATATGGTAGTTTAGATAATGGTTTGCTAAATCAAGCATGGACATATACTTTAAAGTTGAGATCATAAAACCTTCATGTCTATATTAGTTTATGTTTGCTTTGTGGTAGCTTTTATCATAGAGGAAGTATAAAATGTTGGTTTGGGTTATTGATGGAACTGAATTATGTGAACTTATTTGAGGTGTATATGGGTGTTGTAGATTTGAAGGCAAAGGCAAAGGAATTCTGCAACATCACCAGCTTATTGCCGAATTTGAGGGTCTACCTGAAGACAACAGGAAGAAGCTAGTTGATGGGGTGCTTTTTGAAATTCTTAGATCTAGTCAGGTATCAACATGAATCATCTCACACCTTTCTTATTGTGCTTTCAAAGTCCTTTTTTTTCACTCTCTTGTTTTGGTATAGTCTTGTTAAAGAATTTTGTACTGGTTTGATGATATAGGAAGCAATAGTTTTGCCACCATGGGTTGCTCTTGCTGTACGCCCAAGGCCTGGAGTATGGGAGTACATTAGGGTGAATGTTCATGCTCTTGTTGTTGAGGAGTTGACTGTGGCTGAGTATCTTCACTTCAAGGAAGAGCTTGTTAATGGAAGGTAATTTTTAAATTAAGTTCTAGGTTTTATATATCTCTTTTGCTTGTTTCTTTAGTTTACTGGGGTTTGATTGATGATGATCATGTTGTTTTCTCAAATGCAGCCGGAATGGAAACTTTGTGCTTGAGTTGGACTTTGAGCCATTCAATGCATCTTTCCCTCGCCCCACTCTTTCAAAGTCCATTGGAAATGGAGTTGAGTTCCTCAACCGTCATCTTTCGGCGAAATTGTTCCATGACAAGGAGAGCATGCACCCATTGCTCGAGTTTCTTAAAGTCCATTGCCACAAGGGCAAGGTATCACTTACAAAATTATCCATTTCTCACGTTTTGAATCACGTCCCTTGTTGATCTATTTTCCTTGATTTAAATGATAGAATTATAATCTGAATTATGAGTGTATTAACAAATCCATAGTCTGTCATGAGATTAGCTTTACAATTGCTGAATACTGCACAGGGGATCACTGTTTCCAAATGGTCCTTGTGACTTTTGGTTCGTAACTTTTTGAGTTTTTGTTGCATATTGATGCTAATATTTAGTAGGTTAATTAGATTATGCTCTAATATTGTGTTCTTGTGCAGAATATGATGCTGAATGACAGAATTCAGAACCTGAACTCTCTACAACATGTTCTGAGGAAGGCAGAGGAGTATCTGTCTACACTGGCACCAGAAACCCCATACGCTGAGTTGGAGCTCAAGTTCCAGGAGATTGGGCTCGAGAGAGGGTGGGGTGACACAGCCGAGCGTGTGCTAGAGATGATTCAGCTTCTTTTGGATCTTCTTGAGGCACCTGACCCCTGCACTCTTGAGACGTTCCTTGGGCGAATCCCAATGGTTTTCAATGTTGTTATTCTTACCCCTCATGGATACTTCGCCCAGGACAATGTTTTGGGGTACCCTGACACCGGTGGTCAGGTTAGTTTGCAAGCCTGCCTAACCTATTGTCTTACCTGTTCGTGCGCATTAATGTATACTGATTTCGTGTACATGGCTTTTTTTTTCTTCTAGGTTGTTTATATATTGGATCAAGTTCGTGCCTTGGAGACCGAGATGCTTCACCGTATAAAACAGCAAGGTCTCAATATCACCCCACGTATCCTCATTGTAAGTGTTATGGAGTTCAATGGATTATTTATCCTCATTTGCTTAGGCTCTGTTATTTTATCCCTCTTTTGATGCTTAATCTTCTTGTTATACACAGATCACTCGCCTGCTCCCTGATGCCGTGGGGACTACTTGTGGCCAACGTCTTGAGAAAGTATATGGAACAGAGTATTCGGATATACTTCGAGTTCCCTTTAGAACAGAGAAGGGAATTGTCCGTAAATGGATCTCACGATTTCAAGTCTGGCCTTACCTAGAGACTTTCACTGAGGTAAAACGTTTGGTTAATTAGACCTTATATTGGTCCTAAGTTGATTAGTTTTGATTGAAATTGAAAGGTTATCTTGTTTCAGGATGTTGCAAGTGAAATTTCTAAAGAGTTACAGGGCAAGCCAGACCTTATCATTGGGAACTACAGTGATGGAAACATTGTGGCCTCTTTGTTGGCACATAAATTGGGTGTTACCCAGGTCTGTTCTTAGCTTAATCACCTATCTTTTGGCTGCATTAGGTGTTTTCATTTATCACCCAAAATGAGCTAAACATATTCTTTGCTTCTTTATCTTTTTCGCAGTGCACCATTGCTCATGCTCTTGAGAAGACAAAGTATCCAGATTCAGACATCTACTGGAAAAGTCTTGACGACAAGTACCACTTCTCGAGCCAGTTTACTGCCGATCTTATAGCTATGAACCATACAGATTTCATAATCACTAGTACCTTCCAAGAGATTGCTGGAAGGTAATAAATCCGTGGTCTCAGCATAATTGGTAATTCTTGTATATTGGTCTTCTCTTGGGATCCTAACTTTATTAGCCTCATGATTTCAGCAAGGATACTGTGGGTCAGTACGAGAGTCATACCGCTTTCACTCTTCCTGGACTCTACCGTGTTGTTCATGGGATAGATGTGTTTGACCCTAAGTTCAACATTGTGTCCCCTGGTGCTGATATGAGCATCTACTTCTCCTACACGGAGAAGGAACGAAGGTTAACATCTTTCCATCCTGAGATAGAAGAGCTCCTTTACAGCCCTGTTGAGAATGAAGAGCACTTGTAAGTTTACCATTTTCTGTACTCAATTATTTAGTGGTTCAGATAAAGATCTCGTGTTAAAGTAAGTCGTTTGAACAAACTGTTGACTGATAAATTTTTTTTCTAACAGATGTGTGCTAAAAGACCGCAACAAGCCAATTCTATTCACCATGGCGAGGCTGGACCGTGTGAAGAATTTGACTGGACTTGTAGAGTGGTATGGGAAGAATGCTCGCCTGCGTGAATTGGTTAACCTAGTTGTAGTTGGAGGAGATAGGAGAAAAGAATCCCAAGACAATGAGGAGAAGACTGAAATGAAGAAAATGTATGAGCTTATTGAAGAATACAATTTAAATGGCCAATTCAGATGGATTTCCTCCCAGATGGACAGGGTGAGGAATGGTGAGCTCTACCGTTACATTTGTGATACAAAGGGAGCTTTTGTGCAGCCTGCTTTATACGAGGCCTTTGGTTTGACTGTTGTTGAGGCCATGACCTGTGGATTGCCAACATTTGCAACTTGCAAGGGTGGTCCTGCTGAGATCATTGTGGACGGTAAATCTGGCTTCCACATTGATCCATACCACGGTGCTCAGGCTGCTGAGATCCTTGTCAGTTTTTTTGAGAAGTGCAAGGAAGATCCATCTCACTGGGACAAGATCTCCCAAGGAGGCCTGCAGCGGATCGAGGAGAAGTAAGCTCGCGGCAATTATGTCTTAACAGAAGTTGATTTCAAGTTCATTGCTAACTCTTCATTCTTATTAATTTGCTTTGGTTTACAGGTATACTTGGCAAATTTACTCTCAGAGGCTATTGACCCTAACTGGAGTTTATGGTTTCTGGAAACATGTATCTAACCTTGATCGACGCGAGAGCCGTCGCTACCTTGAAATGTTTTATGCCCTCAAGTATCGTAAGCTGGTATGTTTCTTCATCTAGTGCCCCTTTGTATCAAAGTATTATTGATCATTTTTAACACATTTTTGTTCTTGTTTTATCTTTTTCAGGCTGACTCTGTACCTTTAACTCTTGAGGATTAAGTGGAAGTTGAGTAAGCATTTTGGCTGGCTCGGGTGAAAAATTTTCCAGCTTCAAAAGAATAATGATAGTCTTGGGATTGTGAATGAATGGTCAAGAAAGGCATTTACTTTTTGTTTTCATTTTAATCTCCTTTTGTATGTTTTAATCATTCTCGGCTTTGTTTGAACTCGGCTATTGAGCCTATCTATTCCAGTAAAGGTTGTGATTTATTTTTGTTTACCATTCTCTAATTTTTCTGTTCAGTCATTATGTTGTTGTTTCTCATTTTCTTGAGATGGGAATTTGATTGCTTGATTGACAAAAATGTGCATGAATTGACGAATGCAGGGATCTGGATGGATTTTATAGTCCACTGATTTCCCTCGAGATTTGACTATAATCAGTGTCCAAAAATGAGTATCTTAACTTTGTTAGAGAGATTTTTTTTTTTTTCTTTTTTAAAAAAGAGAAAGGAAAGAGAGACAAGGGATTTAATCCCCTTTGAACCCTTATTTTTCGTACCCTTCAATTTCAGGTATCGAAAGTAGACTGGTAAACGGATCGGATTTGTCAAAGCATTGATTTGTTAAAACTTTATTTGATTAGATTATTTATTGAATATTTTAAAATTTAATTTATATTTGTATTTATTGAATTTTAGATTATAATTTGAGAGTTTTTTTTTTAAAAAAAAAGATAAAGGAAAAAGAGACAAGGGATTTAATCCCCTTTGAGCCCTTATTTTTCATACCCCTTTCAATTTGAAGTATGAAAAGTAGACCAATAATCGGATCAGATTTGGCTCTGATCAAGACATTTATTTGTTAAAAGTTTTTTTGATTGGATTATTTATTAGATATTTTAAAATTTAATTCATATCTGAATATGTCGAATTTTAGATTATAATTTGTTTTCTTTTAAGATATTTTTAAAACTTTATTAAATTATAAGATATTTAAAAACTAGATCAATATAAAATATAAAATTATATTTCTTTTAAAAACTTAATCTTTTTTTAGTAATATATATTTTAAATAAAGTCATGTAATATACATATAAGTATTTATATATTATAAAAAAAACATATATAATAAAAAATAATGCATATAATATTAATCTTTCATTTTTATTTTTGCAAATAAATAGTAAAGAATTCGTTGAAAGCAAGTTTTGTTTCGGACGCAATAGCACCTCTTTATGCTTTCCAATAGAATGATGATTGAAATTTTATTTAGAAAGTGCATTTTAATAAAAAGGAGAAATTCTTGTATGAGTGCGACAGGTCAATTTCGCAACCGTCAATTTGGCTAACTATTACTTAACCGTTACCGAATCAGCATACGACACCTAGCTAATAAAACATCATCATTATTGCAATGAACACGTACAGAAAGAAAACACTGCACTGTCAGGATTTTCATAAGATAGCACTTCCATTAAAAGTACCAAATGTGCGATACAACGTTACACAAAAATCGGTGGAAAATGGGATAGAAATGAGCAGTAACTAAATTACAACTACCCCCCTGTACACTTTGATACGTTCAAATAACAAACAACTTGTAGATACATATCACTCCCCTACTTACAAAATTGCATCGAATTTGGCTTTCAAGATCTACAAACTATTGTACACTACTACCTGTCTTAATGTCTTCTTCTTTCCTTTGCCTTTTCTTCCTCTGAGAAAAGAAGACTGGCCGCCTCCCGGGGGTGTTGCAATTCATTCCTCTGTTACTGAGCATTTCAGCATTAGAAAAACAGCAATATAGCAAAACTTCTTTAACTTTATCACCCTCAGCTCTCCTCATCTCTGGAGTATTTTCTTTCTTTTCTTCCTGCTCACTTCCCATGCCATTTTCATTAACTTCCAAATGAGGGAAGACAAAGACTAAACACCACAAGTGCGGACTGATAAAAGCTGCGAAGAATTTAAACTCTGTTCAAAACCGTTAAGCAATAGCCATATATTCTGCAACACATTCTTCAAGACCTGCTCTTGGTAACCCAATAATTTTCTGTTTATTCCTGAACTTTGGTTCTCAAATTCTTCCTTTCCGGAGGCGGTCTTGGATAGAGAATGATTGCGAGTAATAAAGAGAATACAGAACCAACTACCCCACTAAAAGGTTGGAATGGGTGAGTACCAGATACCCAAAGAGGGAAATTTGGCCTATAGGTCAGAAAGCCACCTGTCTTTAAAATGAAACTTGAAGCCATTATCCCTGTATGCAATCCAATTGGAATGGAGAGACTTCCTTTGCTTCTTTTCCGAGCCCCAGAGAGAGCCAAAGATAAAAGCCATAGCCCCGGAATTGCACTCAAAGACCTGAAATCCCAGAGGAAATTTGTTACTAGCAGTGTTAAGAGTGAGAATCAATTTCTTACAAACCAATGCAAGATAATCTCATTACATAAATTGCGCAGCAGCTTCCTAAACTGGTGAAACCGAGGTAGTTAAAAAATTTAACAATGATATCCAGGTAATGATTAAAGAAAACATATCCAGTTAAAATATAATATGAATAATAATCTTTTTAACCCTGGGCCTTATCTCAGGAGGTAATTGATGGGATCAGATGAAACCAGGTCTTAGCTTTGATTCTTTCCTTGGAAAAACTAAACATACCGTTGACCTTCAGTATGGAGCATGGCTAAAATGGTTGAAGATACTACAATTAGATGATAAGTGACAGCCAACTTAACCCCAAAAGAGGCAACCAATTGGTGAAGGTCAAGCATCCAGCTTAATCATCTAACAAAGAAAAGAACAAGGAAATTTCTTCCTTCCAATGACATTTTGGCCATTCATTTAGTTTTCTAATAAATGTAACTCTGATAGTGATTCAGTAAGACCAAAAATAAGTGGAGCAATGAGTTCATTTGAGAAATTAAGCAGATGGTAGGATAACAAAAACGATGTTTGACAGTCAGGGAGAATAGAGGTAAATGAAGGATATAACCTCTGAAATCCCTTGGAAAAAGATGAAGGACAACGGGAAACAAAAGGAAAAAATTAATGGATTGATTCCAAAATGCCATATGAAGATACCTCTGGAATAAAGAAAATGCAAGTCCTGATATAATAATTCCTGGAAGATAACCAAGGTCAGCTGCAATTTCTTCAGGCAACCATGCCCTGAAAACGAGTTCTTCAACAAGCACAACACCAGTGGCTGTTATGATTCCTTGACCAGCCCGCAAAAGCATTTGCCCATACACTTTGAGCCTTGCCATGGCATCCAAAGAAGAAGGAAGACTTGAAGGCCAAGAGAAACTCACACAGCCAATTAAAGCATTTACAGACTGTATTAACAAAACAACTACGATTCCTCCAATAAAACCCTTCAAAAGATCTTGAATCTGCAAGCAATAAGCAGGAAATTAACTCCTTTTGTTCAAGAGTATGCACCCATTGAAAGATCATAAAAATCAAAAGGACTAAAACAAAACAAATGAAAGCCAAGTACATCTATTTCCCAGTTAGTAATAACATAAAAAATAACTTGGTTAGGTTTTTTTAAAGTACAAAGTATATATCAAAGGCAACAAGGAGGGACACCCAAGTACAAAAGAACTATCTACAAGATAGTATATTAATAAAATCTATGAAGTCATCTTTCATTTACAAAGAATTTCCCATTAAACCGAAAACCCAAAAGTATTTAATCACCCTACTTTGATGGAGGCTATAAGATTTTCTACTCCATCAAAGGCTCTCCTATTCCTTTCATTCCACGCTGACCAAAAATAGATAAAAGGAATAAGCTTTTATCAAATCTTTAAAAACTCTCAAACCGCTTCAAGCCCACACCTCATCTTGAATGGAATGGGCGACCACCCAAAAGACCCCCACCACACAAGAAGCCATCTCCCATAATTGTCTAGTAAAAGAATATCCCAAAAGAAGGTGGCGGATGGTCTCGAATTCCTCTTTACAAAGATAATGCCTTTGAAGATTGACAAAAGTAAGAACACCACCCCAAAAGCTTCTCAAGCTAAAAAAGAAAAGCAGCCTTTAGAGGAGCATAGGTTATCCAAACTCATTTCCACGAAAATATTACCCTTCCTTCAAGCGGCAAGTTCATAAAAGTGTCTTATAGAAGGTCTTGACCTCAAGCTTCCCTTCTGTATTTAACTTCCACCTAGCCTTATCCTCATCAAGCAAATTAATTTTCAGCATGTAAAAGTTTTCCAAGAAATTCCCAACATGAACAAATCCCAATCTTGTGCATTTCAGTATGTAGGAACATCCCAAACCATCTCCCCGTTATTCAATTTCACACAAGATCTAATCACGCATCCTTGTCTCTAGCAAGAGAAAACACATCTAGAAATTGATCTTTCAAAGAGGTAGCTCCATGCCGAACATTATCCCAAAACCAAATACAATCTCCCTTGTCACAATCGAAAGAGACATAAGGGAAAGAAAAAAAAAAATCAGCCCATCCCTTTCTAATCCACTCTTGAAACCCCCACACCATAGGCACGCTACCCTCCTTAGCAATACACCCATTATAATCCACTCCATACTTAGAAACAATAACCTCCAAAGAAGGTCCTTTTTCTGTCATGACTCTCCAAAGCCATTTACCAATAAGCAGCGAAGCACTTTATTGAAAAGAACAAGGGATTTGAGGCCTAAAACTCCAATAATTGTTACAACCTCCCATTTTACTAGAATTATTTGTATTCCTCCACCATTTTACCCAAGGAATCTTCTTTGAATCCCTTCCAACCGTGTCAGGAATAAGGAAAAGAGACAAAGTAAATCGGGGACTAGAAAAGATACTTTTAATAAGAGTCAATCTATCCCTTTTGGATAGATAATGTTTCTTCCACCAGGTCAATCTTTTCACAAACCTCTCAATAATGGGATCCCACATATCTTTTTCTTTAAACTTAGCTCCCAAAGGAAGGCCTATTAATAAAGAGAATAAGCAATTGCTACTATAGGCCCTTAAGATACAACAAGGGCTGAGGAAAACAGAACAGGGGAAGGAAAAAAAGAAACCAAAAAAGAAAGGAGGAAAAATAAAGCTACAATTGTTACTGATCAAATAGAGAGCATCACAAAAATGCAAATTCAAGAAACTTCAAGATGATATGTTTGCCCAGGAAATTCTGTAACCTCACGTTTAACTTTACCGAGAGTTTCTTGCAATGCAAAATGTTTTAACTACTAATTCAAGCCTCTGAGTTAACTACCTATTACCATTTGGATCTTAACCTCATCCAGAAAAATTCACAACATAGTTGCATTAAATATGTTACAATTTTTCTTGACACCCTATGCTATTCATGAAACTCCACCCTATCACTGGCAGGCCTGTCCAGAGCCAATTGAGACAACACTTGGGCAGCAGATGTCTAAGCCCCCCTTAATTTTTCACATATACAAACTCAAACACGTAATACAGTTCTAAACAGATAAGTCCATTCAAAAACCTATTCCTATGGTTTAAGCTAATACCTTTACCTTCGGTGATGATATAAAATCCAGCCCATATTGCTCGACTGGATTTTCATACCTGCGTACTCTTTTTCCCCATAACATAACAAGAATCATAACAGCAGTGTAGAGGCCAATGATGCAAGCCCGTTCAGCCATTCTGGAGGGATTTCTTGTTGTCCAGCTCTGCACAAGCGTTGGAAGCAATGGAACAACAACTGGTGACCATAAAACAAGCACCATGCTGACAAATCCAAGAACCCTTACAGAGAAAAAGAAAGGACATGAGGGAAAAGATGAGAATAATTAGTATACATGATATTTATGTGGCATAATCGCAACTAATTTAGATACGGAGAAACTATTAGACATATTAACCAAGTAATTTCAGAAAAATATGTAATACAAAGCTGCAATGTCTATAACACAAAATGGAAAATTCGGAGAAATTACGTGGTGCTGTGGTTTAGTTGGTTATCACATCAGTCTTAAACAATGAAGGTCTAAGGTTCGAGTCTGGGCGACGCCAATTTACAAACAATTTTTAACTTAACAAAAAAAAAATTGAAGAAGTTTAACATTTGGCATCTCCTTGTTAAATCACACATAATATCCTATACCAGTTACATAAATGGGCTAAAATGTAGTTAATAAAGATTGGACTATGAAGTAGCTCACTACAAACAATTAGATCTCTTCTATATAATGATAACTCCCAAACATTTAATGATCTCAGGTGTGTCATTGTTGATGGTGACTCATCATTTTGATCAATTATTTCTTCAGTGGGCTAAAATGTAGTTAGTAAAGATTGGACTATTAAGTAGCTCACTACAAACAATTAGATCTCTTCTATATAATGATAACTCCCAAACATTTAATGATCTCAGGTGCGTCATTGTTGATGGTGACTCATCACTTTGATCAATTATTTCTTCAGAGCACCCCTCCTCTGCATATGTACATATAGAGTAGTGATACGCATTCCATAAAATTTCTATATTTTCATATAATTTTCATGGAGAACGAAATTAGACCTGTACTTGAGAGAAAGTTAACAAATGTGTGGATGAATTAATACAGGGCTGACTACATGTCTCTCCTACCATTCTGCTCTACATGGGCCCACAACTTCTCTTGGACCTAAGCATAATTCTATAACTGAAAACAGAATAATAAGTACGGTGCAGTGGAAGGCATAACTTGATACAAGTCAAACTAAAATTGGCATCTCAAGTAATGCACTTCCAGTCCTGCCATATTAGCATTGAAAAAAAATAATTATCAATTGAAAAGTATATACATTTCTGTATGTTGAGAGGTTTCCTAATTAGATATGCATTAGGTTTCTTAATCTTTCTTAGTTTATGTTTCCTATTCCTATTAGGATTTATAGACTTAGGTCTATGTATAGGGTTGTTGGTTTGTTCACATAACAATAATAATAAAGAGTTCTACAATATTTCTTTTCAATTTCTCATCTTTCTCTCTTTATCTAAACCCTAACCTAAATCTCAACATGGTATCAGAGTCCATGGTTTGGAACCCGGGTGATAGTCTTTAGTAAACCAAAGAAAAAAAAGAAAAAATATATATAGCTAGATTTAGATTCTACTTTTAGTTTCTATTATGTTTTTCCAGCTAGTTTCCAGCGTCTCCTTGGTGATCAAAGACCACCATTAAGTGCGCATTACGACAACGAACACAACCCACCCACCGACAATCTGTTACCGCACCTGTACCACGTCTAATAATCTATTCCGTTCCTGAAGAAGAGTTCCTCACCTCTGCATTGATGTTATTGACCCGATATTGATATTGTTAACCCGATCCAACCTGTGTTAATGTTGTTATCCTCATGACTCATTGATTCCAACTCATTCAAGTCAAAATCAAAGTTAATAAAAAAACAAGACAAAAAATCAAAGTCTTGTTGATCTGGTGTTCTCAGATCTTATCTCGTTAGATGGTGACCTAACTTTTTGCCGTGGGTGTAGAGCCCTGACGTGTTCTCATGGGATATTGCAATAAATGGGTTTGGTTTATTTGTTTCAGATTAGATCAAATTTGTTATTGGTATGAGTTTATTTGTAACAAGTTGATGCATGTATATATTTCAACTTGAGGAGGAGTTTTGAAAGGTTTCCTAATTAGATATGTATTAGCTTTCCTAATCTTTCTTAGTTTATATTTTCTATTCCTATTAGGAATTATAGACTTAGGTCTATGAATAGAGTTGTTGGTTTGTTCAATATTTCTTTTCAATCTCTCATCTTCCTCTCTCTATCTAAACCCTAACCTAAATCTCAACACTGACAAACTAAAGAAAGATCACACAATAAGGACACATGGTTGCCAATACTAATCACTATTCAGGCTGGAATAAACATGTTGGCAATCAACATGGAAAAGTGATATATCTTTCCCAAGAATTTTATAAATTCTTCTTCTAATCCATTTTTGATTCTAACTCTTTTTAAGTTATCTTCAAAAATTACATAATGCCAGGAGGGGAAATGAGAAGAGGATCAGGGGGGGGGGGGGGGCAAAAATGGACAATTTGCAACTTAAATTACCTCTGGAACCAGGGGCGTTCAGCTATGTGCAGAAACAAGATAAGCCTGTCAGTCAGACTCATAGCACCACGAAGACCTCCCCAAAGCAAAGCAATTTTTCCAACTAGCCTCAACATGCCACCCTTTTGTCCCAAATCTGCCAGCATTGCAACTAGCCTGTTCATATAGGGAAATGTAAGTAAATTTTCAAAGGCAAATAGAGCAGATATATATAGTAGGAGTTTATACGAGTCATATGGACCTTTCTTGATCCACTTCACCATCTTCCTTTGTAGGAACCACAGGACCAGCAACAAGCATGGCTTTCTCAGCTAGGCTCGTGACTACGTTAGCCTGATTCTTTTCAGATATCGCCTCATCAAGATTCTCAGGCTCTTTATGTAGATATCCTTTCTCCTTGAAGGACTTGAATGAGAGTTCAGTAACTTCCTTGCCTTTCTGTGGATCCTTTGCATTTTTATTTAACAAGGATCATAAGAAACACAAGTACCCCCACCCCAATATAAGAAGGAAAGAGAGCAGAACAACAATCAACATGCATGACCACAGAATGATAAAAAGAAAATAAAAAATTATTTCAACTTCAAACTGATCAATCCAAAAGTGAAACAGAATTACGATGAGTGCTAAATATGCTTCTTAGTAAAGAAGGCATTCATAGACACAAATTGACAGTCATGGTCATCTGTTTATATGTGTATATGTGTGTTGTCTATTGCATAAACGTATATACATGTGCATGCATGTGTGTAATAAAAAAATTAAACTATTACCTGTTGCTGAACCAGTAAAGCAGATGCTCCCAGTGCAGCCGTAACAGCATCAACCATGACACCATCTTCCACCATTTCTCCACTTAATGGACTAACCAAACAACTATTTTGATCAGTTTTGTCTACAGACCTTGATACACTTGTCTTATAATGATCTTTTTCCCCAGATTTTTCGGTTTTATCAATGGCCATAACATCCCTTCGACCATTATCATGCACTGTAGATACATAGAAATATTTTCTTAGAGCAGCTAAGCTAGAGCCTACAATGACACCAACTGGCAGTACTCTTCTCAGATATGTTGTGCTCTGAGCAGCAGATGAAATGGCCCTAATAGTACTATCCCCGTGAAGAGTACCAACTTTCTCTGTAGTACAGTCGATAGACTTGATACTGTAGTTCTTACCTTCAAAACACCAAGTATGCCTCTCATCATGCCCAACAGCAAAAGACACTGCATTGGCCACTTTTTCTAAGTCTCTAGCAAGTTGAGATACCATTTCTTTCATGTCAGATGCACTTAGCCTTCGATCAACTTCTACCTTCAAGGAATCCAGTATAATAACTTTTACAAAGTGCATGAACTTCTCTGATCTGTCATCATCTTTTTCAACATTTTCACTTCTATTGTCCATTGTTTCATACTCTCTGATCGGATCCTGAGGTCTTTCTGCATCCAGAATTACATATGGCGGTTCAATGAAATTATCTGTATCATTTGCTTTGGCGGATGCAACCTTACAAGTTGTAGCATCACTAATAGAATCATCAATGATTCCTGGTTGTTCCAGAAGCATCCATTGACCTTCTTCCGGATAGTAGTCAAGAAATAGAGCAGTAGTTGTATCCAAATCTAGTGGCTTGGTAGTTGGCAACTTTGAAAGAAGATGTCCACAAAAATATTCATAGTGTAGAGAATTCCCATAAGGATTTGCTGTTTTGTATGATAGAATTTTATTTACATTCCTGTCAGAGTAATCATGTAGAAGTTTGCTACCAACTAATTGATCCTTCTTTTTCCTCTCCATACCTAATTTGTTAGTTCTGTTATTTCCCCAAGAACCATCAGCACCATTCCCATTAAATGAAATGGAATCCTGAGTGGGTTCCTCCTCCAGCCATCCAGTTTTTGCATCATGATATGAGTCCAAACTATTCTGATGGCTATTATATACATGAGGATCAGACTGGTCATTTTCATTCTCTTCTTTCTTTTCCAATGTGTGGTCCCTGATGGTTTGTTGTTTGTCAGATACAGAATCAATTTTCTCATCCTTGACCTCATTTTCACCATCTTTTTCCTCTTCCAACTGAGAAATCATATTTTCTATTACACCAAAAACACTGTTAACAGCCACTTGGGTAGAATCATCAATCCCTGCCAGAGCATCCAATGCTTGAGAAACACTAAAGCTGGGGGGATTTGAATCTGACATAGTGGACTTATTTTGATCAGGTACAGGTTGTGAATTTTTGTTTTCTTTCTTCTGATTATCACTTCCTTCCCTTTCCGTTGGTTGGCACTCAGAAGAGGATGCAGAAGGTGAAACTGCTTCTTCTGCCGTTATGGTAGATGTCATCTTATTTTGGTTAGTTGAAGAATCCAGGGTTTTATCTTCATTTTTCTGGGAATTGTCCTCCTTTGTTTCTAGTCGAGCTACTTCAACATCTTGGTCCACTCTGTAATCTCCACCAATTGCTTCCTCAGTTTCACCTGTCTTTTCCTGGCTGGTAATGCTAGGCTTGATACCAGTTTCTGAACCCTTCTCATTAGAGTCAGAAGGCCGAGCGGTCTTTTCTTTGATGAAGTCATCATTCTCATGATTTATTCCTGAGTCATTACTGCCCTTCCTGGCCGAACTAGTATTATCACCTTCATGACTACTCATCGGTTGAGACTGATCACCAGACTTATGCGAATTTTCAGAAAGAGGAAACTCTGATCCCAATTCACCAGCAGGCTTGTCCATGCCAGGTTGAATGCTATAATCCACCAAATCATCAGACCTTTTTATCTGATCTGAAGAATGAGGATCTTTACAAAGACCTTCGGCACTTGATTGTGCTTTGACCTGTTCCTGGGTTTTTGACCTAAACCCTGATGACAGATTGGAAATCCTACCAATATCCAGAAGTCTATCAAACTTTAAGTTTGTGCCTTGAGCATGCAAGATTCCAGACACAGCGGCTGTGAGTCTTTCACGAACATCCTCCGGCACAGCATCTTGCAAAGCTTTCATAACTGTCTCTCCTTGATCAACAGCAGCCAAGACCTGGACAAGTATACTAGATAATTGTCACGCAATTATTAATTAATCGTATAACTCTAAATTTATGTCATTAAATTTCTGCAAAATTAATATGATAGGACATCGCAGAAGCAACTAAGAAACATACAAAACATTATGAAAATGAAATACACAGAATCAAATAGTTCATATGAAAATATTAGAAGGCAGCTGTTAGTTCTACATATGTTAATTAACTGCCTTACTATTGTATATATCCTGGCATTGCTTCCTCTCTCACCACCCCACGTCTCAAAGACCCTTAAAATTTAAATACAAATAAGTAGTTCCACTCTCTCTCTCTCTCTCTCTCTCTAACCTGCTGAGTTGGATCTGAGATGTGACGCAGATGGTCATTCTATATTTGTCCAAAAAAATAACGAGTATCATGAAAATGTAAAGAAGTTATATTAACTGAAATTTGCAGCTTGAATGAAAGACACAAAATACTAATGCACATAAATTGAATTGATATAAAATGCTATGGTAATACAATATAAAATCACACGAGTGACACTAAAAACCAAACAGAAGAGCATAAATCAAGATAAAAATAAATATGCATGAAATGGAACCAAAAATTTCAATTTAGCTCCTCTGAGGAATAAACTATGTAATGGTGATACTTCAACAGTTTCACAGTTCAATAATCATTTCCATTCTATGCTCATTCATACATTGATCAAATAGAGACAATTAATAGAACCAAAAACAAAAAAAAAATGATATGATAATTAACATATTTAAATATTAGGTGCCTGAGACGTGATTGAAACAAGAATTTGCAATTTTTAAACATTACCTTCTTCTTCTCTTCCTCTTTTAGTGTATCAGGCATAGTTATATCAAGCATATTCATAACCACTTGTGCTGTCTGTAGCACTTGGCCCCTTTCACTATCGTCTGCACTGGTTTCATCTTCCTGGACCAATTCCGCTTCAACAGAGCTAGTCTGCGGCATTGTGCCATTGTCCAGTCCTTGCAATTCTTTATTGTCAAGTTCCACCTTTTTTGGTGAATCTCGCCTTGATCTAAGGTGAATAAGAGTAGCAGCATCACTATCTTCTAGAATCTTCTTTATAGGATCTATGGAGTAACCATTTACAACATTCAATTGGTTAAGATCCAGTAGCCTTTTAACTTTGCCACCCTTACCAGATGCTCTGCCTTCCACAAAACCTAAGCTATTTGAAGGGTTGATAGCGACATCTACATCTTTCAAAAGTGGATGACGACCCTTTAGAAGTCCAAGTTCTACAGCAGTGAGCCACTGCATGTGCCACACAGATACTAGCCAGAAAATCACTTGGAAGATGCATGGTGAAATTAACATATTCTCCAACCAAAAAAGAATTATATTGGCATGATTAGTACATAGACCAAGTCATTAGTGCCCTGAAACAAACCTCACCTAGGGGGTTCTTAGTGACCTGATAAGCATTAAATCGGATTAAATACATAGACCATTTCTCAAGAACAATTTTTAAATCCTTTGCTTTTGTTTAACTGACCATATAAGATTTTACTTGAGCCATGGCAAAGGAGGTCCTAATTCCCTTTGACTATGCCATGCACAAGACCTGATAAGAACCTGAAGCTTTTGGTTAATGTCAAGAAATCAAGTCAAAAATATAGAAGCCAAGTCATTACCTCAATGGTAAGGTTCTGGCACCAAGATACAGCAGCTCTGCCACTAGCAATAGTACTTGATGGTGAACAAGAGCACAAAAGTAGGCTTGTAAATGGATTTTCTGCTATCAAACCACGTGGAATGGAGAATAGTGGAACTGTTCCATCATCATTCTGACAAATTAACAGAACTACAACTAGTTACATTTATTTTTCCTTATTTTCATCCATTGTGGAAGGAGGAAAGAACCTTGGATAATATAATGATCATGATAGTTAGTTGACTCGCAAGACGGTGTTGTGTACAGATAATTTGTGTATGTTATCATGTTATCCAGAAATAAAGCAATTACTGGGATTATTATTACGCTTGAGCAGGAAGTCCAAAAAGATGTTTATGACACAAAACAAGTGTGTGCCTATGTGTGCACATGAGAAAGAAGGTGGGGAAGGGAGAGATAAAATCTTCATCAATAAATAAATCTTATAATTTTTAGCATTTAGCAGCAATTGTGAAACTTTGTAGGGTCGAGGAGGATGAGGCCCTAAGTTCTAAAGGTCCCAAGTTCGAGTGGTGTGTGCGCTAAACTTGAGCAGCATGGTTCTTAGTTTGACGCGTGAGCTTGAGCATCCCTACATACTAGCAAGTTTCTACGAGCTAAGTTACTTATAGCTTTATTGGCTACCTATATTTCTGAAAATTTAACATGAAAATAGGAAAAATGTGTCATGTCCCCTCAGTTAGCTTTCGGAATCTTCTCAGGAAAAGTTTTGCCTAGAAATGTTAAGTAGGGGAAAGTCTTTCAAAAGTAAAAGAAGACAAAATGCAAGAAAAGACTAATCTTGGCAAAACTCATCTTTGTGCTTGGGCAACGATGCAGCTAGTGAGGTACTAATCTTGGCAAAACTCAAAATGAAAATGGCATTAGGAAGTACAGAACATAAACCTGTATAAAGAGAACAGGAATCTTTACATTCCCAACTACACCTCGTGTGCTAAATTTTGAGTAGAAATCTTCTATGGCCTCAAAACCATAAGACACCATGGATATTGCTTTTTCAAAATCTCTAACAGATGTTGCCAACAGAGCCTTTTCCACATCAAACGCTTTTGCCCTGCCTTGAAATAGTTCCTACAGAATTCATTTAGCATAAGCTAATTTTATTAGGAAGACATCGATCATATACAGTGAAAGGCTGACAGTGGTGGAAGTATACCAAAACAAGAATTCTGATTTTACTAACAGGGATTTTTGAAGCAATCACCAACCTTATTTGATCGAAGTATATCTACAAGTCCACCAGCAAGCTTTTGATCCAAAGCAATGTGATGAGGGGAGGACCTTGTGGCCTCCTCCAAGTCAAAAGGATTGTCTATGCAAGTAGCGGCTGTAAAAGGTGTTCTCTCTCCAACTTCGGCCAAGTACTTGGTCAACATGTTCGCACCATATCCCCAGCCAACGCCCATCAATGTTGTCCATGGCCTTGCCTTATTGATGAACTGTACAGCTGTGCAGATATCATCGCTGTCAGCAGCTGTAAATAACCTAAATAAATGAAGTAGTTAAGGAGCCCTGCTATCAGATGTTTTTCAAAAGAAATATTCAATGAGAAAACCCAGAATAGATAATTTTGTTGCCTAGAAGCTTGAGCATGAAACTCATTTTCCTCCAATAAAAAATACATGAGATTATTTTCCCTCATCTTTTGTTAAGGAAGTACATGGGGACGGAATAGAAATAAAAATGAGGGGTTAGTCCTTGGTCCACCTATCCCTGATTCCTTAAATTCAAAAGATTAATTTTATCATAACCCCCATCCCACATCAGAATGGGGAAAATGATGTAAGTTATTGTGAACCCAAAGGCATCAGCTAGTACTGTTAGGTGGGTGATGAGCTAGTGCTGTTACAGATTTCCTACCCCAAGATTAATCTAAAGGATAAGTTCCCCAATCTTCAGACCTGGATTCGAATGTAGTATTTAAACTGAGAACTTCCAGTGCATTTCTTCCATCGTTTATCTTTTCTTGTTCATGCAAATTATGGACCACCGAACATAACTGCAACTTTGATTAACGCTAACCTATACTCCTTTGAATGACTACGTACTTTGTTCATTCTTTGTAACGCTTAAGGCAACATACATCAAAATCAAACATAATCGCAACCAAATCCACACTCCAATACAACCAAGCAATTCGCGTCCAACAAATTGAAACGCACAAAATTCCGCTTACCGTGCCGTAGTAAGAGGCGAACCAGCGCAACCCCTGGGGTTCATCACCACCGGAAAGAGCCCTCGCTTGAGCGCCTCGCACACGAACGACCTTACGCTCCTATCCATACTCCCTTCGGTCGTTCCTGGGACCAGCAACAGAGTCGTGTCCAATCCGCGCTCTTCCTTGAGGTCCAAATTCGCCGGCCAATCCAACGAAACGACGCCGCCATCCTCCGCACTCACGCAGACCCTCTGGTACTCCAATCCGCTGCTCTCTAAAGTAGCATCACAGGCCTCCACGTTGTTCCTAGCCCGAATCCGCCCTCTGTCAAGCCTTACGAAGTGCCTGTCCTCCTTCACGAGCCTCTCGTTGACATCCTCGAGTAAATCGCTTCCCTCGAAGGATACGGAGGGGCATCGGAGGAAGACGAACCGGTTGAAGGGAGTGGGGCTCCTGAACAGAACCCACTCTCCGACGATATCGGAGACTTGTTCGTTGAAATTCCTAGAGTATTTTCTTAATTGCGATGATAAATACAGCGCGAATCCCGAGGCGAGCCCTAGCGCGGCGGTAGCGAGGAAATCGGGGGAGGTTAAGTTTTGGAGGTTGAGGCTGTCGAACGGGTATGACGATGGCGGGAGGAGGGAGGAGTTGACCAGTACGAGCTTTCGAGGGTGCTTGAGACGTGACCGTTTCCTGTAGTAGAAGCGGAATTCGGCAATTTGGAAAGGTGTTTTATGGGAGAGGAGGAAGGTCCTCTGCTGCATGGGTTTGAAGTGAAGGTTGGTGTAATTAGAGGAGAGGTTCATTTCAGCTTGGGGATTTGAATTTTCCTTTTCTTTAGAATTGTTTTGATTTCGTTGATTTTATTATTTGACTGAAAGGGAAGGGAAGAGATTAGACAAATGAAGAACTCTCTTGGGAAAGAAACAGAAGGTGACAACTGATAACATTAAGTGGTGGTGGTGGAGGAGGAGGAAGTGGAGAGAGGGATAAATGATGGTGGTGGGGCTCAGACGGCAACGGGTTTACCCGCGAGGACAAAGAAACAGATGGTTTCTGTTAGGATGGGATCCATAATGAAAAATAAACGGTTAATAGTATTACTCCGTATAGTATGGTGTAAACCTTTCTTATCAAAACTTGAAATTGTTAGAAGTAGAAGAAATTTTCTCACCACAAAATGCAAAACTTAAATGGTTGGATTTAAGAGACCAAAGTACGCTTCTTACTTTCACGCTAAAGTTATACATAAGAGGTCTCATAAATCAACGGTTAAGTTGGATTTTAGAGAACGAAGAGATATAAGTAAAAAAAATTATGGGCTTCAAATTGTATTTAATATTAACTCAATCAAGGCTTTAGAATGGTGATTTTAAAGGAGGGATGTTTATCAATAATCACAAAAAAAATAAAATTATAATTATTTTAAAAAATTTAAATATTAAAATTATTATTTAATTTTTTTGTGATTATTAATAAATATTTTAAATTTTGTAATAATTTTCACGAAACTAAACAAGTAGATGTACTTGTATTAAAAAAATTTATACTTCTGTCTTTTCTTCTTCAATCACTTCAAACCAACAGAGTCATTTTGTTTTGGATTTTTTAACCCCAAAACTTAATGAAAGTGATCGTATTGAACTTCTGAAACCATTTTCTACATAGAAACTTAGGAAAGTTGTTTGAAATATGGAAAATAACTAAGTTCCATGTCCATTACTATTCCATTTTGGGCTCAAATCTAATTGATGTTCAGCCCTCTCTTTGGGCCTATTTAAAACTTAAGCTCAAAACGGTGAGTTTCCCCTTGACAACCCCATATCCCAGCCCACACACACAAAAAAGTACATACTTCTTCACTATTCATTCCTGTTTTTATGCATAATTCACTTTGCTATCACCACTAGGCAGATTATACACATCAGTCACTTCCTGGTTGTAAATGTACAAACAAAGCATGTGGCAGCATGTATCATGAGTTTATCATCATACAGGAAAAAGCAGAATGCTATTGAAAATTAAGGACTTTGCAACATTAATACATTATCATGCTATCTGTCCCTCTATGCATGGAAGCACCAATTAACTGAGTCATTGCAGAGAAGAACAAAACAGATTGAATCCCATTCAATATTGGGTAAAAACATGGTGAATGCTGGGAGTTGGAGGACTCTTAAAAAAAGATGATGTTAAACCTAACAAATATATCTGAAATTTTGCTGGACATTTATTTGCTGCTGGGAAATGCCTTGAATCAAGAAGAAAATGTTGAAGGGTCAAAGAAAAGGAAAATGAAAAAGAAAAAGGGACAGAAGCAAGATCTTTTTTGGGATTGACATGTCTTAGGAGAATCCCATTCTTTAAATCTGGGGATTTGCCTAAACGGTTTGAGTAGCTTTTCTATTTATAACAAAAAGAAGTAAACCTTAAAAGATAACCATTTTAATCAAAATGAGCTTTAAATTTAGGTTTTCTATTCCACGGGTAAAGAATTATTAAGTTCTTGAGTGCATTAGGGTTTTGGGTTAGAGTGCGTTTATTGAATGAAAGTTTTTCACAAATTTTTATTAATCCAAAAATTTGTAATCCATGAGTTTTATGAGTATTGAAATAAACAATTTTGTTGTTGGAGTCTTAGACGTAGACAAAATGTATCAAACCACGTAAAAATTATGTTATTATTCTTTATTTTCTGATTTTTTTTTATAATACTCTTGCTATGTTTATTATTTGTGTGAATTTTGGGTCCTTTTTGGTTGGAAAATTCCAACAATTCCTACCTCAATTCAATGATTTCAAACCTGATTTCCTTTGGCACATGCATAAACTTGATTTTGGGCCCATAAGAACTCAGAAAACAGAAACAGAAGGTGACATTTCTTATGCTTTTTGTGTATTATTTATCTCTATATATCTTTTCTTATATGAAAAATTGTAAAAATTAATTAGTGGAAGAAGTTGAAGCATAGATGGATAATGTTGATATGATCTGGGTTACAAATCCTGGAAATGATATGATTGTGTTTCCACTAAAGAATCAAATTGCATTACCATCCAAAATAATCTTCTGTTCAATGAATTTGACAAAGCCTTCTCACTTTTATTTAGAATCTATTCTAGATATTGTTTCATAAAGATATAAATTAAAGGAATCTCTCTCACCCACGTACATTTGAGACTGATAAAGATAATCAAATAAAAATAGCAAAACAGTAATCAAAATAATCACATAAAAATAATAAAAAAAACACAAGATTTATCGATTAATTAAGCTTATGCTCAATTTTCAGAGAAAACTTTAAACTCAAATTAAGTTCATTTTAACCTTTCAATTGTTTTTAGATGTACAAAATTTTACTACCAAATAAAAACAATTATATGTTATCTTTTAAAAATCCAATAAAATGTATTGTCGACATGATATTGTTTTTATTTGGTTTCAAAATCTTGTCCATCCAAAAACAATTAAAAGATTAATATAAGTTTAATTTGAGTCTAAAGTTTCCTTTCAAAATTGAGAGAACCAAAATCTACAGGGGCTTACAAAAGCAAAAAAATTCGTTATCAATGATAAAGAGTACAAAAATCATTTAATTAAACAGTTTGCCTTTTAAATCTTAGCAAAAGCTTTTATATAATATATTATAAAAATGGTTAAAAAATTCACCTGAAAGCAAATCTCCTAATAAATCTCACTTTTATTTTCTTTCAAAAATCATTTCAAAACATTTCGAATCGAAATGCATAACATCTCTGTACATACATTTTTCCTTTCTTTTCCTAAAGTTTTCTCATGGTATATAATTCAGTACTAGCTAGTCAATCAGTCTTCCAATTTATCAGCAACAACTGCTACCAAACTTGGGGAGCAAAGCACCAACACGAGTAGATGTTGGTCTTATACTAAATCCTTAGCATCACTAATTACCATTTAGAAATTATATAATTATTTGGTATAAGATGACAAGAATCTATTATTAGCATCCAATGTAATATATTTAACTGCTAAAAAATGTCATATTTAATTTTACTTTCAGCATCCAATCATTAATTTGATTATCTTCTCTTATAATTAATTAGTTCGAATAATTTTGCTTAAGGATACAAGTTTCATTCTAATTAGTTACAATCCCTATTGTTGATTCCAAAAAAGTGAATGAAAACATAGGGTCTTGGGTATTGTTGAAGGTCGGTCT